>OV651813.1:44441619-44841116 GCA_927349885.1 Psylliodes chrysocephalus
ATATTGGTAATGTGTACAACAATCGAAAATTTAAATTTGGTAAATAGATCAGGGATGGAGCGTGGAGATCAACCCTCATAAGTAAACTCTTGGCTTATTCAAAATTCACCGATGATTATCCGAATTTAAAACCAAAATTTATGCTAAACCTAAAACGTATATGTTAATTTAAATCCGAACCAATTCGATCAATAGTCAACGATTTTACTTCGTCCTATAAACGGAAAACCGCAAGCCGGTTATCTTTAACGGTTTTTTTTAACGATATCACGTTTTAGAAGGGAAAAACTAAGGTTTCAATCGCTGTCACCGTCGACGAAAATTCTGATTTTATGACCTAAATTTTCTCCTAACAAAAAAGACATCAAAACCAGCCGCGAGAGCCGATCGTTTTATAAAAGTAGGAAATGAGAAAAGGTTTTCCACCGATTCAGCGAAAGTAATCGCTAGATTTATGCTTCTACGAAGTGTTTTTGTTAAATCATACTTCAATTTTATCACACATTCATCATCTCGTATAACTATAATGATAGATCGGTTTAAAAGTCCGAAACTTTCGGTTATTGATCCGAAAAACAAAGTAAATTTAAATTCTTTAGAAATTCCCTAATACCACTTTTAAAATATGTCCCTGAAAGGACTTGGAATCCGTATTTCGGACATCTAATATCCAGATGAATATTTAAATTTTTTACTTATCGCACATTTTCACATTTTTTTTTATTAAAATGGATATTGCTGTGCTAAGAATCAGTTTTAAAAATATTTCGCCTCAAAAAAAAGGTAAACAATTGGATTTAGGCCACTTATCTTTGGCAAAAAAACAAACCATAATAAATGGGTCTTACATTATGTTATTTGTTCATGAAAGTTTTTTAAATGAACCGAAAAATGTGGCATAGTTACGGAATTAAACCTGAAATTGGTCATTCCCACCTCGGTTCTCATTGCTACCATATAGGCTCACGCTGCGATTTACACCGAAGTAGGAAAATACTAAAAGAATCTACATTCAATAGTAAAGTTAATAAGCTCAATTTAGTAATACCATCTTTATTCGTTGGTTGTATACAACAATAACTTCAATGCATTAATAATGAAGTGTTAAAATGTTTTGCTTCAAATGGTACAAAATTCAAATTTACCCCTAAAATTTTTTCCTGCGTAAAGACGTCTTTTTAATTCGCTCCTCCTAGTCTTAGTTTAAAAATGAAGTATAATACTCCATAAGTAGTCCTTTATCTTCATCATACAAAACTGTCTACTTGCAGACATTTGAAGTCAAGCATAATATGCCAAAGATTTTAGTCAATAAATATTAGCTCAAGTTCCTTAAAAAACGCGTGATAAACATTAACATATTTGCGCTAGTATCTCTAAGGTACATAAATTATAAAACACCTATATAAACACTATTATTGAACAAGAGCTTTCAAATGAGTCTTCTCTTTTTACATATAATTTTGCTGAAAGTTAAAATCATTTAGTTTTATAGAAAACAATCCAACACGAAGCACGAAAACATTAGTAAAATAAAAATTTAATAATACGAAAGAACGAAAACTGAACTGTTCTAGATAATATTATTCGGAAGGTGACAGCTTTTGTACGGAAAATTGAAACATTAAATCGGTCTGTTTCGTTTACATTTCAAAAGAGAAAGACAAATAGAAACAAGCCGTAAACGAACTCTTTCAGCTTCAAACAACTGGGATACATTATTAATATAAAGCTTATAGCAACGCAAGTATAAAATACATAAAAGCTTAGAATATCAAAATTTCAATTTGAAAACTTTCGGATATTATCAACACTTGTTCGAAGTCTTTCTCGGAACTCTTCTTCACTCGTGAAAATTTGTAAAGTTTTCCTGACAAACAACAAACTTTCATGTGTGCTGTCGCCATAAGAAAACAGGGAACATCAATGATAACTACGAAATACTGCAGAAACAACAACAAAAATAAACGCTTTTTCTTCTATGTAAAATTAAATTAAATTTTGGATTGCGGAAAATATCATAAAAAAAGTCTTTAGAGAAAGTGGATTTAGTTTATTGATGCAGATTTAAAGGTTTGGCCCTCTAGAATTGGTGTCAGTTGCTAAACATTAAAAACCTAACCGAGTCCGTATATAAATATTCGCATTTGTCTAGCAGATAAATAAAATACTGCAAATTTTTATATGCAAATTACACGTAGCAATTTCAGCCGCCAAAAATGTTACTTCTTTGTGATTTCTGTTATCTGAAGAAGTGGTAAACATTAATAGTTAATTGCATTTCATATAGATGATGCAGTTAATATAAGTAATATGGTCATATTATTCTTATTGATGTAGAGTAGCAAAAATATATAAATATAAAAGTATTGTGAAAAATATTAGTGAAGTGGTACTATGAAGGTCATTCCGTTTAAAATATTATAAATTTATTTGCAGTTACTACTAGAACGAATTTGAGAAATATAATTATATTTATTTTCATATCCGAAATATTTTATTTCACCCTCGTAATTTATAATTTCATGTGATACAATCTGGTGCATAAATATTCCTCTTTTACAAAAACAGCGGACAGAGTCTATTAAAACATCGACCCATATTTATAAATAGATATTCTTATATTCTTTTGAAAACCATTTTGGTTCAATAAAGACCTTAACGCTGATCAAAGAAATTAATAATTTTACGTCAAGTTAACTTATAAAAGAATATTCTAAAATTAACAATAAGTGGGTGATAGCATGAGGGTGCACCATTTTACCACGTTCTTAAATTTATTTCAACCGACTTGGCAGCTTCCCACGCGTATGCTTAATTAACTTAAAAGAAGCGCCAATACAATTTTCTTTCGATATATTGTATGAAAATAGAAAAGGACATAATATAGGACAAGAATCGTTCGAAAAAGGTATTTAAAAAGCAACCTATATTCGTTTTGTAAAATTGAAACTGAATTTATCTTAAGGACTCCTTTTGTTAAATGTTCTATGTTTGATACAATGTAAAAACTACCTGTGAGATAACATTATTTTTTCATTGTTTATTTATAGATTTATCAAAAATATTAAAAAAAAATCGATTTTTATTATTACTTGACTTCTTAAAGAATAATGAACGAGATGATCAAAAATGTATTTAAATATATCTTGAGTGTAAATTTTCTTCTTTTGTTTAAAGAATTATTAATTTTAAATTTTTACAAATTTGTATTTATATCTAGATTCTAGATCATTCAAGTGTCTCTCATTGAGGAAAATTTAAAAATTGTAAAACAAACAGAATGTTCCGTTAAAAAAATACCGTACCGAGTTATCATGGGAGATACTTCATCCAGAACTAAAAAATATTCAAAAGAGAACGTAAAAAACTTTCTGTGTACTGTGTAGTCAACTTTACAAACCTATATGTTAACTTCGGTAAAAAAAAAAATGAAAAACATGAAGAAACTGTTAAAACATCGTCTAGACTCAGTGCTCCGCAACCGGTGTGCCGCGGCACACTGGTGTGCCGTAAGCCGACTTGAGGTGTGCCGCTCTTGCAGACAATACGAATCAGATTCGTATTGTAGCGAGACCCGCGAAAAATAAAGCAATCTGACAACAGCGCCGATGGTAAACGTCTATCCGTCTATCGGCGCGGCGCGGCGGCTTGATTCTCGAAGGCGACTAAACTAGAAAGATCCGTGCCGTTCGAGGCGCGACTCGATGTTTTCCTGAACATCGCCACTGCCTATATAAGCGCGCCTGTCGTCGCTCAGAGACTCAGAGAGAGTCGAATAGTCAAGTGAATCAGATAAATCTGATAAATACGCGGGCAAACAAATAAATCGTAGAGTGAAATAAATAGTGAATTGCTATATAAATAAATTCTTGTGCCTTATAAATAAGTAAACTGGACTAAGTTTTGTTGCAGTATCTACTTTTATAAATAACTATAGTGCTTCAAATATGGATAAATTTTTGCTGAAATCACGAGCAGATGACGAAGAACCTAGCACAAGCTCCAGCATAAGTGCTGCAAAAAGAGCAAAAAAGGTGCTGAAAAGGAAGTACAATCAAGACTACCTTCGATATGGTTTCACTTGGTGTGGCGACGAAGCGGCTCCAAAGCCTGAATGCGTCATTTGCGGTGAACAGTTGTCAAATGAAGCAATGGTACCCAGCAAACTAAACCGTCATTTGATCACAAATCATCCCAGTTGCGTCAAAAAAGACATTCAATTTTTCCAACGGCGCTTGGATCAAAATAAGAAACAAAAGCAGTTTATGAAATCGGCGGTTACGGTTTCTGAAAAGGCATTAGAAGCAAGCTACCTTGTTGCAAAATTAATTGCACAACAAAAAAAACCGCACACTATCGGTGAAACGCTTATTAAACCAGCATGCATGGAAATTGTTAGACTTATGCTTGGGCCAAACGAAGTTAAGGACGTGAGTAAAGTTTCTTTGTCGGCCGATACTGTTAAAAGACGTA
Source organism: Psylliodes chrysocephalus (assembly GCA_927349885.1). Lineage (NCBI taxonomy): Eukaryota > Metazoa > Arthropoda > Insecta > Coleoptera > Chrysomelidae > Psylliodes > Psylliodes chrysocephalus. The sequence continues at coordinate 44,446,096 of OV651813.1, forward strand.
TCCAAGATATGTCAAGTGATATTTTGGGAACACTAATTAAAAAAATCATTTCGGCTGGAATTTTTGCGCTTCAAATCTACGAATCAACCGATATTAAAAATAAAGCACAACTGATGGCTATTGTACGTTTCGTTGACGAGGACTCTATTAAAGAACATTATTTATTTTGTAAGGAGGTTCCAGAGAGAACTACCGGTGAACAAATTTTCCAAGTAACTGATAATTTTTTTAAAATACATAATATTCAGTGGACCAATTGCGTTGCTATTTGTACAGATGGTGCTGCTGCAATGATGGGCAGTAAGAAAGGTTTTGTATCTTGTGTAAAACAAAAAAATCCGTCAATACAAATTACACATTGCTGCATACATCGAGAAGCATTGATGGTCAAAAATTTGCCCGAACAGCTTTCGATCACAATGAATGAATGTATTAAGATCATAAACATAATTAAATCGAGAGCCTTAAATTCGCGAATCTTTGGAATACTCTGTGAAGAAATGGGAAGCGAACATGAATCCTTACTGTTTTATACAGAAGTTCGTTGGTTATCCCGGGGAAAAGTTTTAGCTCGACTGTTTGAACTTCGCTACGAAGTGCGTGAGTTTCTTTCAAGTCAAGATATGTACGATCTATGCCAGCACCTTCATGATGAATACTGGATAGCCAAACTTGCATACATGGCGGATATATTCGAACATCTGAATGAACTTAATAAAAAAATGCAAGGACGGAATGAAAATATATTGACGTGCTCCGATAAATTACAAGGGGTCAAAAAGAAACTTGAACTTTGGCAGGAACAGTTGCAAAAAGGATGTCTAGAAATGTATCACAGGACCAACCACAGTACGATCGAAAACAAGCAGTTGATTGTGGATTTGGCCCAACAACATTTAAGTATGCTTCAACAAAAATTTGAATACTATTTCCATCAACACGGAACAATACAATTGGATTCGAAATCCTTTCGCAACCAATGCAATAAGTTCCACGGAAGCACTGCCATTGCAAACTCGAGAGGAGTTCACAGAATTAAGTAATGATATGACCCTAAAACTTAAATTCGACGAAGTTCCGTTAGATGTTTTCTGGATTTCCATCAAGACAGAATATCCACGCATCACCGACAAGGCCATCTTCACACTACTTCCGTTTTCCACAACATATTTATGTGAGCAAAGTTTTTCAACGCTTGTATTAATTAAAAATGATAAACGGTCATGCTTAAAAGATCTTGACCAAGAAATGAGAGTTGCGCTGTCTAAAATTGAGCCGAATATAAAACTTTTGTGTTCAACGAAGCAAGCGCAGGTATCACATTAATCAGTCATCATCATGTCAAAATATTTATTACTATTGACGTGTCAACAGAAGTAAATTTAGTATACCTACCTGTCCTACCTAGTATTTAGTATAGTTCTCATGTATGTACCTATTTGTATTTTTCATTCTATCTGAATAATAAAAAAAAATAAAAAAAAAATATGTATTATGTCCTGAGTGAAAATTTTGATGCCCCAAATCTGAAAGGGGCTTCTTCACATTTTAAAACAATAAAAAAAACTAAGGTAGTTTGGACATCCATAAATAATTAGTATACATGGAGTGAACTGACCCCCGACCTAGCTACGCCACTGCTATAAATATATTTTAGATTTTGGTGTGCCACGAAATTCTAGGGAGCAGTTTGGTGTGCCTCAGATGAGGAAAGGTTGCGGAGCACTGGTCTAGACTACAAAGAATGGGAAAAGGGTCAAAATAAGTATTTTCAGTAATGAATTATTCAAGGAATTGCTTCGTTTTGAGTCTTATAAATTTAAGTTACAAATTAAATTGGAAGATGATTAAAGCAAATAAATTCTGACTAATATTTGTTTTGTAACTGTGTGAAAATTTTGTAAAACAAATACATCAACCTGGGCTTGAGTACGGCGTAATCTTATCTCTGCAAATGTTTTAAAAAAATCAAAAACACTAATTTCAGAGTTCACCTGAGAACTGATCAAACAAATTAATCTGCAAAATCTAAAAATTTATTATGAATTACAAAAAGGGCACACCCTTAAATAGGTTTGAAATAGTAGTTATCGCAACAAGTGCTAGAAGATGCACTTTTACACACGAAACTGCGTAAGCAGGTGAGAAACTGAATTTCTATTAATACGGCACACATCAAATCCTATACCGAACCATGCAATATAATTAAAAATCCACATGGTCTAGTCTGGGATTCGAAGCCCGGCAGTCTCGGACCATAAACTTGCCTATAAATGAATATAAGCGCTTTAGACTGCTACACCACCGACCCGATATAGTTATACAGATTGCTCAAAGCGGATCATTTGCTAGCGGCCATATTCCTTGGTACGTGTTCATTAATTTGAACCGGTTTAGCAAAAAAGTGTTCTAAAACCAATTTTCAGCCTTGGCATAGTAAAATAAAAATAATTACTTACATTTTTACTTTAAGGCATAAGCTTATGTTTATTTTTAAAAACATGGATGATCAATCCATATAACTATCTATATTATTGATCCTGTCAAATCAACAAGCCCACAGTGTTGCCATATCATAACCTATCAAGTGTCTGTTAATGGCCTGTCAGTTTTTACGGGTAGCCATTTTGTTGGAAATGTCTAATTGCCAATATGGGTACCAATGAGACAAATTATTTAAAAAAAAATATTTTTCTTTGTTTTCAAAATTTTACAGTTTTTCAGGTTTCGAGAGAAACGAAACGAGAATCGAGCCTACTATCTTTTATATACGTACTTATATCTGAACTGCTAGACCACAGGATCGGATGCATCCTGAGAAAAATTAAAAACAGTGTTTTTTTCAACTTTCTTTGGTATGTTTTCAAATCTTGGTGTTTAATAATTTATTTTTAAACCAACAAAACTTTTATGATTTCTATTATATTTGTTTTTTTCACATCTTGGTGTTTAATAATTTATTTATAAACCGACAAAACTTTTTTGATTTCTATATATTTTTATTGATGGAAGTATTAAAGTTTTCAAGTGTTCCTGTCAAAACAAAAATCGATCTATCATAATATAATTTCGAAAATTCATTAACTATTTTCGGTAGCCCACACTGTGTATGAATTTCAACTAGCTGGTTCATCCTACAAACATACTAAATAGCAACGCTCAAAGCTGAATATCTGCTAACAATGCAATCAAAGTTCCGTATGCGATACAACTATTTCAGTCATTCAAATTGAACGAATAATTACTAATGAAATACCGAAATTAACTGGTGATACAGAGATTATTAGGTTCGTAGCAAGGTTGATATGGAGCTGATTAAACATTCAGTTCATTCAAAAACAAAATTATTAGATAAATTAAGAAAGTAGGTACTAATATTGAAATCAAATAAATTTGTCTAATAAAACTTCTATTTTTCCTTCTGTAAAGTGTTAATAAAACAACAAATAATACAATGTTGTGTTGCCTGGATAAAGAGTAGTTAACAAATATTGTTATTGTTAAAAAGTTAGATAGGTCTGTTTTAAGAACTGCATTTGAATAAATTAATAATGAATTTAAAATAATAGGTTTCGTTAGGCGCTTTAATTCCCTTTTCTCTCTCATATCACTTCAAACAGTATAACAATATAGTTTTCTCGGTACACCCTTTTAAATTTTCCTCCAACATTGATTTGTTTTCCTTCCTTCGATAGGAGGAAAGTATTGTAATCGTGAAAAAGTCACCCTCCAAGGTTATAAATAATAAAAAGCGTCCATTTCGTATTGAGGGAGCTTTTAATAATGTCCAAATAAGAAATATAATTAACGCCCTAGCAATGAAAAGAGTACCAATAGTCCTGTGTCAGTGGATGAAAGCCAACCTAGAAGATAGGGTAGTAACATCATCTCTAGGCGAAACTACACTGACGGCTAAAACAAACAGGGGCTGCCCTCTGGTCAGTCCTAGAGGATGAACTCATAAAAAGGCTAAAATCTGCAGAATTCTACTGCTGATAACCGATCGTCGCGTCGTAAGAGGCAAGTTCGCAGGTACAATATTGGAGCGCACACAAACCGCTCTAGACATCGTTGAAGAATAGTGCGAGAGGACTTTCACAAAACTTTCACAAAACCGTAATAGTATAATAGTCAACTTCGCAAAACGAAAAGTACTGACAGGAGTTAAGTCATCAATACTGAAAGGAGTGAAGATTCCATTTGCTTAAGAGACCAAATACTTGGGAGTTATCTTCGATCACAGGTTAACATGAAATCAACTTATGTCGAAGGTTGTGAAAAAAAAATTAGGGACTACAACCGAATATGTACCTATGGCTATACACCAGAGTCATACGGCCTATGATAACGTAGGGATCGGTGGTATGGTAGCCAAAGACTCGGCAAGCTGGATCCATTGGATAGCTCAATGGTACTCAAAGACAAGCATGTCTAAATCCAACACCACTACATATATTCATTCAAGACGAGGCTAGTGAGGGCCCATACAGACTGCACAAAGGTTCGTCACGCATAAGAAGTTTACATGTACGTGACTACAGCGAGCTATATAAAGATTTGGAGAACGACCTTCATACGAAATGCTCTCAAAGTATAGCTCTTAGAAGCAATATAAAGTAAGTGTACCAGACAGGGAAGCGTGGACGGGAGGCCCTCCTATTTACACAGAATTCACCTGATATACAGATGGCTTCAAAACCCATGAAGGTTCAGCAGTAGATATTATTGTACCAAGCCAAGGACAAGAATCTCACTAAGCTTAGGCAAAAATGAGAGGCCCTCCTATTCACGCAGAATTTACTTGGTATACAGATGGCTCCAAAACCCATGAAGGTTCAGGAGTAGGTATTTATAGTAAAAAGCTAAGGACATTAAATATAATCTCTCGTTCAATAACTGTGGATTTGACGAAGAACACGAAGAGAAAGTTCGGGTGGGATCAAGAGGAAGATGGATGAAGAGAATAAGGTGAAAAATGATTTTTGGTTTGGAAGTTTTAATTTTAAAAAGAAAGTGCTTTCTATATCAAGGGAAGTTCCTGGTAAAATACTTTACCGATTTTTTCATTACGTCAAATTGCAATCAATATTACAAGATTAATCGGCATTTCTGTAATAACATAATTTACCTCCAATTTTAAATCTAGATTTGACTTGTGTTCAATACTAGTTATTAACATATTCTATTCACTTTGATATTGTGGCTCATAGTACTCTAGGCTCAAAGTACTGACTATGCTTTAACACCATCACTTCACTTATATAAGCTCAAACGTTTTGACTCTGTTAAGCCTACGCACTAGGTACTGACTGTCTAAAAGTTGGAGCAGTTCATTGTTGTGTTCTATGGAGCCAAACAAACCACACGACTTTAGACATTATAAAACTAGAAAGATCACCAAAGAATGTAAACATGAAGATCACCCAGCCTCTCGAAATAATATCTTACAAGATGATACCAGGATTCTGTTATTGAAAAGGAGGGGTTTAAGTGGGTAGCTAGATTAGCTGATACTTCTTCTATAGTTAATCCTATGGTTAAAAGAGCTGTATCATCAGCGAATGTGGCTAATTTTATATTTTCGATCTCAGGAATGTCATAAATGTATAACAAATAATATTGGCCTAATAACACTCCCTGGGCGACATCCACATGTACGTTATTTTTTAATTTATTTTAATCTTGAAGATAATACCAGATGTATTCACTTCTTTTAAATAACATTTTTTTTCTAGAATGTCCGGTTCTTAATACTAGTGTGCTTTACAGTTTTATCCCCTAATAGATTAGATAATATGGCATGCCAGAAGGTGGTCTTCTAGGCTTCGAAACCAGTAATATATAATAATAATACTCTCCCTAATTCACCCCTTACGAGTGAATTTTAACCCCAAAAGCTGAGCTTGCGCGGGGAAAGGGACGGCTATTATTACTATTTGCCGTGGCGCTCCGGGCGACTTAAAGATGATTGATGGTGCCATTTGACTTACAGGTGAGGAAAACCCGGAAAACCTCACCCACCATCATCGAGACGGTAATGCATGGCGATTTTATAATCGGCATGTCAATTTAATTAAAAATCCACATGGTCTGGGCTGGGATTCGAAGCCCGGCAGTGTCCGACCATAAACTTGCCTATAAATGAATATAAGCGCGTTAGACTGCTACACCACCGACACCGATACATACAAAGGAGAGTTATAAAGGACTTTCCTTTTCTACCCTTTCATTTAAACGTTACATTTTTTATTCCAACCATACACTAAAATACAAAGACATATTCCAAACTCACCCTAGTTCATATAATTCCAAGTGACTAACTACATTACATCTTTAATTAGATGGTCATTTCAGTCATCTCAAGCACTTGTTTGAAAATTGTGCCTTTTGTGAATCAATTGGAGATCTTAATATCACGTTTTCTTTGATTGCAAAAAATATACAAATATATTTTTCATACGAATCTTATAAAAAAATTAAATGCAATACCCCTTAAATATTTATAAGACTAACCTATTTTTCTATAAACCAATTGATTCTTATAATTTTTGAGACCCTACAAGATTCGTCTATGATTGGAATATTATTCTCGTTTTCCATTTTGAACGCTGGGATAAATTTAGATTGGACATACTGCATCGGAAAATAATTCATTATTTTAAATAGTAGACCTTGATGTCATTCTTTGTCGAACGCTGTCGAGACAACAAAAAATACTACGGAGTAAATTCCTCAACATTAAATTAAAAAAAAAATCTTTTTCGGCAATTAAATGAGAATTCTGTCAACAAAAATGAAATTCCTTTCCATATTTTATAAATGTAACCTTTTTATTTAACAAACCCTTTATCATGTAATACATTTTAACGAGGCGAAATAAATAATGACATCTAATAAAAATGCTAAGTGGTGCTAAAATTAAGTTTTTGAAAAGAAACTTTCTTTTCAAAGTTAAACACCAATTTATTAAACTCGCTAAATGATAACGACGAGTGAGTGAAATTGTTCCAAAACTGTCTGCAAAGTTACTGACTTTATTTATGAAGTAGATAATTGGTAGAAATATTTCAAATTAAGATGTGTTACAAATTTAATGAGATGATTAATGTCGACGAAAGAGATGACAGTTAAATACCAAGAACAAAATTTTATACGCCTTACAATGTAAAGTTTCTGAGAATGTTGAAGTGGCACGTTTAAGACCATTACGAAAAGGCTTTTACACTCTTTTTACTTAATGCACATATTACGGTAAAAGAGATGATTTCTGCAGTATTATACAGGATGCGATATAAAGGTAGGGAATAAATTTTACCAGATATTCTGGAGTCAAAAATAGATTGGTTAGCTCTAATTTATACGCTATATCCTTTATAGGAGGAGGAGAGGAAACATAGCAGAACAGAGTACTTGACTCAAGTATATTGTTCTTGATATTTTTTTCCTCTATTCTTACAGTTTTTTGGCGAGTAAGTTTAATGCCGATAAATATAGTGAGATATACATATATGACCCAACATTTCCAACACTAAAAATCAATTGAAAATATAGCCTATAAAAATAGTCCGCATTTATTTTTTAAATTAAACATCAATGTGCTTAGAAATGTTCAAAATAAAATTATTACAAAATCTGCTGTTCCTGTTGCTTTCAATTAATTTAATAGTATGGAACATATATAACATTCTCTCAAAGCGAGCAGGAAATATAAGTGTAGAAGGGGTGAATATAAGAGGGTTGGTTGGGGTGCATTCACCTCTACTTTGGAATATGGTCCTCGACACCATCATCAGCCGCCTCAATAATGACAGTCACCACACAATAGCATATGCAGATGACCTGGTCATTCTGCAAACAGGGAATTTTGAGAACATACTCTGCGAAAGAATGCAAGTAGCTCTCAAAATTAAAGAACAGTGGTACAAGGACCATTCACTGTCTATCAATCCCAAGAAGACAGAAATGGTTCTTTTTACAAGGAAAAGAATAACAATGGAATAAAAACTCCTAAACACAAAACTAAACTTTGCAACAGAGGTGAAGTACCTAGGTCTCACCTTTGACAGTTAACATGGAACTCGCATTTAGAAAACAGAGTCAAAAGAGCAAACATTGTTTATGAACAATACCGCCGAACCGTGGGACGCACCTGGGGTTTCTCCTCCAAATTCGTCGCATGGACTTACACGGCTATCATAAGACCTATGCTAACATACGGTGCAGTTGTCTGGGTACCGAAAATTCAAAAATTAGCAGCTATCCGTAAATTAAAAATTAAAAGAACAACATGTCTCAACATAACAGGAGTCATAAAAACAACACCAACCAGAGCCATGGAAGTCATTCTTAGTCTCACTTAATATTTACATCAAGAAAGTTGCTCTGACGACAATGACACGCCTCCGCACGGTTGGAATGGAACCTGATACAGGATTTGGTGAGGCGATAAGTCGAACATGAACTTCATCTCACCGAGATATATCTTCCGTAAGCCATATAAAGTTATATTAGAACAAATAGAAGAGCTGGAAGTAGCAGATACGATTCATATCTACACTGACGGTTCTAAAACAAAACAAGGCCCAGGATGTGGAATATACTCCAGATCCTTAAACCTAAACTTAAAACGGGCTGTGAGAAATAGTGCCAGTATAGTTCAAACAGAGCTCACGGGGATTGTCATAGAAGCAAAAGAAATCACCAGAAACAATATGACTGGAAGGAACATGCACATCTCTACAGATAGCAGACAAGCACTACTCACCCTGGACAGACCACGAATTTACTTGGGGTTATTACTAGAATGTCACGAAGCTTTGGCCGAAGTATCCATCAACAATGTGGTCACCTTTAGATGGATCAAAGGTCACGCTACATCGAAAGGTAACCATCTTGCTGATTCACTAGCCAAGAAAGCAGCCAACCATTTGGAGCTGGCCATTCTATTGGTCTGACAAAATCGGTAGTGACAGACCTAATTAAAGAAAATTTCCTTGTGAAATTCAAGGAAAGATGGGACGAAACAAGAAATTGCAGAGTTGACAGGGAGCTTTTAAGTTATCCTAACAACAATGCAGCAAACAAATACTTGACTATGACTAGATAGAATCTGCGGCTAGTCATAGGTATTCTGACTGGTCATTGAAAAGTACATTACAGGTACAGATACATACATTTTAAACCATCTATTCATTTAAATTAATTCGATAATAGTAAAATAAACTACTAATGAAACAGTAAATATAAAAGTAAATCCAATATCTTGTAATTTTGTACAAAATTATTGATACTCGATATCAATAAAAATAGGTACCATAAAAAATTAATTTGAAATCATTAAAAAATATATATACAGTGTGTTTATTAATTGAGTGCCGATACTTAAGGGTGTGAATCCTTAGGTGATTTTAAGAAGAAAAGTTAATATCAACATATGTCGTAACTCACTTAATTTTTGAGCTACAGGGTGTTACAGTTTTAAGAAAAAAATTACTTTTTTATCATAATTTTTTTATCACTCCAGATATTTCTATGAAATTTTGTACACACGTTTTAATAATTAAGGAGCATTTTTTGACGTATAAGATTTTTTAAATTTTTACCAGTGACGTCCGTACGGGGTTTGAACTGAATATTTTTGAAGAAAAAATGGTACGCCACTACTTTTTCTGAAAACCAAAATTATTTTTGAAATCATCATTTATTTTGGAGCAAACTTGGTATATAGACTTACTTTCGTACGATGCACCGTTTTCGCGTAAAAAAATAAAAACCATTGTAGTGGTTGGTCAAATTTTTTCCTTAAATTCATTGATACCTACTGCTTTTGATATTTTGTTGAAATCTGGTACAAAAATAAATTTTCTACTCTTTGAATAGAAAAAAATGGTAAGCGCATTATTGCCCTCTTAAAGCAAATTAATAAACATTAGTAGGCTGGGTAAAGCGATATCATTTTTGACGTTTCTTTTCATAAAGACAATAAAGTTGACATTGATTTTACATTATTAAATAATTATTATTAGAGTAAGAGTTAAAATCTGAAAAAAATGGTAAATTTTACGAACAGTGAATTAGCTGACATGCATTTTAGTTATGGGCTTGCAGACAGAAATGCATACGAAGCCAGACGGATATACCAAAAATGGTATCCAAATCGCGTACTACCCGATCCGAGAACATTTTCTAGGATTCATAGACGTCTTCACGAGACCGGAACTTTAAAAGTAGACCACAGGGCTAAAGGAGTCGATCAAACAGTAAGAATACCGGAACTTGAAGAAGGAATTTTACATGAAATTGAGGAGAATCCCGAAACTAGCACGAGGAGAATCGCGTCAACATTTAATGTTTCACATGTACTTGTTTGGAAAATTTGTTATACCCATATCACATTCAAAGAGACCAGGCATTACTCCCTAGAGATTTCCCGTTGCGCATTAATTTCTGTGAGTGGTTTCTTCAAAACCTGCTGGAAAATCCATTATTTGACAGGCACATTCTTTTTACCGATGAAGCTAATTTTTCTCGAAACTCAATAATACATTTCCATAATAACCATTTATGGGCGGATGAAAACCCTTATGCAATTGTTAAGTCAAATCATCAAGAACAGTTCTCATTAAATGTTTGGGCTGGCATTATTGATGATTATTTGATAGGCCCATTTTTTCTTCCAAGAAGACTTGATGGACAATCATATTTACACTTCCTTGAAGATGATCTGCCGCCAATGCTTGAAGACCTTCCTCTTTTATTAAGAAACCAGATGTGGCTAATGCACGATGGTGCGCCTCCACATTTTAGCTTACGAATGCGTGAATTTTTAAATCACACCTATCGCAATCGGTGGATAGGTCGCGGAGGAATGCAGTCATGGCCGCCTAGATCTCCCGACCTTAATAGTTTAGACTTCTTTTTCTGGGGGCATCTGAAAAGCTTAGTGTACGCAGTGCCGATTCAAACCGAAGAACAGTTACGAAATCGTATAACAGTCTGCTGCCAAACCATAAGAAACACCCCAGGAATCTTTGAAAATGTGCGTCAGTCTATGCGAAGAAGAGTAGATGCTTGCACACGTGTGGGTGGAGGACACTTCCAACAATTACTGTAAATAATTTGGGTTCTTTATTTTGTTTGTATTCTCTTCTAATTTCGTTTTAGATTCAAGATTTTGAATTTTCATTTTACTATAAATAAATCCCGATTTTTAAAATACATAGAATTTAAAAAAATCAGAGGTGTACGTTTTTTTTTCTATCCAAACATTCAATATGATGCCTACGTGGCCGTCACTGGTGGAAGTAGAAAATTAATTTTTGCCCCAAAATAAGTGTTTTCACGCATGGTGGGTGCCTACCAAATTTCAACAAAAAATCAAAAGCAGCTTAAGAAAAAAAAAATTTGGTTTTTATTTTTTTTACGCTAACACAGTGCATCGTACGAAAGCAAGTCTATGGGCCAAATTTGCTCAAAAATAAATGAATATTTTAAAAATAATTTTGGATTTTAGAAAAAGCAGTGGCGTACCATTTTTTTCTTCAAAAATATTCAGTTCAAACCCCGTACGGAAGTCACTGGTAAAAATTAAAAAAAATCTTATACGTCAAAAAATGCTCCTTAATGATTAAAAGGTGTTTACAAAATTTCATAGAAATATCTGCAGTGATAAGAAAATTATGAAAAAAAATATATTTTTTTCTTAAAACTGTAACACCCTGTAGCTCAAAAATTAAGAGATTTACGACATATGTTGATATTACCTTTTCTTCTTAAAATCATCCAAGGATTCATACCCTTAAGTATCGGCACTCAATTAATAAACACCCTGTATATATTAGAAACAGAATTATCGATTATTTTAAATAATCGATTATTATCAATAATCTATTTTTATTGTATTTCCTTTAAAATCGATAATTCGATTATCTTTGAAATACCGAAAATAATCGCCTAATCGAAATTAATTAAGAAGCCGATAATATGATAAATCGATTTTCCAAAAAATAACCGAATTATCGATTATTTTCTAATAATCCTTTTTTTATATATATCCTTTAAAATTTATTATTCGATTATCGAATATAATCGATAAATCTAAAATAATCGATTATTAAAAAGCTGATTAATCGATAAATCTAAAATTTAAAAAAAATAGCCAAAATATCGGTTATATAAAATAACCGATTATATTGGATCAATCCATTATTTTCATATATCTTTGAAAAATCGAAAATAATCGTATAATTAAAAAACCGATTAAACGATAAATCTATTTTTCAAAAAAAAAAAAATCTGTTTTTTTAATCAATCGATTATTTTGAATAAATCTACTTTCATTTTGTATTTCCTTTAAAATCGATTAATACATTATTTTAAAAAAACGAAAATAATTTATTAAAAATAACGGACAAATCGATTTTCATAAAAAAATATCAGAATAATCGATAAATCGATTATTTTTGTAACCCCTATCGGTCGCTTGCTTTTATCCGAGCATTTATCTCCAAAATTTAGAGATTCGGATTTTTTGATCCCGTTATCTTTGAAACCGCATTCGATTGTATAATAAATAATAAATATTGCTAAAATTTGGATTTTTTTAGTAAACGAAAATTTTGTTCGAGTTGTTTAGGGGTTTATAATGTAACATTTTATTAACAATGTGACTAACTCCCGCAACTTTAATATTTTTTTGCTTATACTAGATCATATGGTGCGTTTTACTTTGTTTTAAGACTGAAGACTCAAATGTCACTTTCGATTTGACCGCAAATAAGATGAACCTTGAAATTTTAAGTAGGTCATCCTGTATTTCATCTAATATTCTTATAAAATTACCTTCTAAAAACAAAATTTAGCTAGCAACTATGCTTCTTTACTTCTTATTTATCTACCAAAAAGGGCTAAAAACCACCTTTAGTAAACATTCTTATAAAACTACTTTTTAAATACAAAATTTCGTTAGCAACAATGCCTATTTACTTCTTATTTAAATTAAATGTTCAAAATTTTACCCTTTTGTAAATTTATGTAAGTAATATGAATTCTGATATATGTATTTGATGATTAATATTTATTGAAACCCCTGAATGCGGATCTGAAGTATTCAGCCCAGAGGATCATGGCGCTTTATGTAAAACGTTAATACATAATTACCGCTGAAAACGAATATATTTTTTATCTCTCATAACATTGGTACTTGTATTATATAAGTATATACAATTTTTCAAGATACATCGTGGCATTTTGAACTTGAAATTGAATAACTACAACACTTTAAATTGCTAAAATACTAACAAATAAATCATAACAACAGCTGTCAATGGTGATTGAACTCAGGCGGAGGTGATCGTTGAATGGAAAAATCGGAGCAATTCGGGTGGCGTCGTGCAAACAATGATTTTGAGTTGGTGGGTTACTTTGGGTTAAAATAGACAACATGCGCAATGTGCAATGTTACATCTACGGTCTCTTTAATCTAAGATCAGGTTATCTTGTAATTGGGACTAGAGTTAGGAGCTTTTATAAACCTGCTGTTTACTAATATTCTAATTTGATATACATATATAATAAAATCCCTACACTTCTGAGTTATATGGTTAATTCAGCGGTTTTCGCGTATGTCAGTAATATTATGAGAATCACTTTCATATTACCATATCTTTCAGAAAGATAAACAACTTTGACCATTGCGACAAGCACTTCTTAGGACAATAGAAACTATATGACTACTTTATAAACAAACATAGGAACATTCTTCTTTTTTGAGATGTTTGGTACGATCTAAACCCGACTTTAACATTGGGCTCTATTCAGTGGCGGCTCGTGAGCAAAAAATTGGGGGTTCACAATGACAGCATATAGATCTCAGTACAGATTTAGGGAAAAACTTTCAGTTTTTATAATACTCCTATCCAAAATACTAAAAGCTTTTTACCTAAATCATTTTTTTTCTCCTGGGCTCGTCTATGTCTCCGAATAACACTGAAGCCTATTGGCTTATTGTGTTTTACCCCATGTTAGTTCATAGCACCCACTCTGTCACCTTTGTACCTTGTACAAGTTTGTACAGATCCTTGGGTGAGTGGGTTCTATATGTTGTTGGATCACCCTGGGGTTGTCTAAAAAGAGCCTGTCTTTTGCGATCTAGAGCTTCGCATTCGCACAGTATATGTTTGGCCGTTTCTGGTTTCTTGTGTCATAGTTGGCACATGAGTTCCCCATTGTATATGCCAATTTTGTTCAAGTGTCCCTTTACAGGGACGTACCCAGTCATGAACTCTGTTATCACTTTCAACTGGTTCTTATTCATAAAAAGTATTTCTCCAGTTTTTTTGAAGGCTTTTCCATGTGCCTGTTTTGGGATGCTTCCCCAATAGTTGATATGTTGTTCCCGAATCATTACTGAAACTTATATTCTCTCATTGTGAACCCCCAATTTTTCGGCAACGAGCCGCCACTGGCTCTAATATTATGGAACCAGAATATGTTTAAGATAAATACCATCATAAAAATAAACAATTCCCAATATTGTGGAGATTGTGAAATTTATAAAGACCGTAGAAATACTGGGGGTCGGCAGAAATTAATATAAAAGAAATCACATCTAAAAAATTTCTCCCTTCCGTCACAAAAGCACAATTACTGCTTACATTTATGGTTTTTAACAAAGGTAATAAGTCATAAATATAAAATATGAAGAAAATATACTGTAAAGTGCAAATGAAAGAAATACAACTCGTTTACCTAAAAAAATCTCCAACCGTTTTTATTTTCAAACTCACATTCTGTCAAATATTCATTTTGTTCCTGACGTTATCTGTGTGAGCGTAGTATGTCATCGATGATGAATAATTGATATGGTTGGACAGATAATTAAAAGAACTTAAACAATGATTTACTACATAACCAATTTCTATTTAAAAAAATCATCAATGTCTTCAAGCTCACACGAATAAAAAAAAATAAAAATGAAAATCGGATTTTAGGATTTCTTCCAGAAGTCAACGAGTTTCGAAATAGTTAACGTATTTTAATGATTTAAATTTTTGAAGGGGTCGATATTTTGAATTTAATTTGTCTTTACTTATTATGGTAAAAACAATGGTTAAAAATACTTTTCAAAATTTGTTTTTAATAAAAAAATATTAATAACACAAATCCTACATAAATTTCTCCAAAAATTTGGCATTCTACACCCCGTTTCCAAGCCCAAACGGCTAGTCATAAATAAAATGTAGCTGAGAAGCGGTGAAATAAAATCAAATAGAATAAATTTCTGACATTAACGAACCCTATATTCAAGGTATTATACCATCAATACAAATCCAAAATGATATTGCCACATCTGCTACCCAACAGCGTCTGTTTGTTTTTATTATTCGCGTTTCCTGGACTTTCCACAGTATTGGAAAAGCCTTTAATGGAATAATTTGCTGTCTATAAAACCGCAAATGCAGTTGTTTTGTTTTTGTAGATATGTAACATAATTTGCATAACTTACATCGACTGTTTTTTGTTGTTAATCACTAACGGACTGTAAATAGAATTTTAGATATTGTTTAACTAACTGACTTATGCAAAGTTTTACAATTACTAATTTTTAGATCAAATTCGATAAATTATTATGATATATTTTATTTGTCAGGTTAATTTTTAAGGATCCAAAAAAATTCGGCGGGAAACAACTGATCTCTTTCAAATGTCACAGTGTGCCTTTCCATGTGTCCCTCGCAAGCCGCCCATGGCTATTAATGGAAAGTTACGCTTCATAAATAGTTGATTTTATATTTTCTAGTTCCTTTGTAATGTAATACAGTCTAGAGTGGAAGCACATAATATAAAAGTAATATTACCTCGTTGAAATGTAACATATGGTCGCATTATTGTACTCTAATGTACTTTAATATGCTTCCGTGGAGATCATGCAAAATGCAATATTTTGCTTTGCAAATGGCTTTCGGAATAGACTAGTATTTCTTGATAATAAAGCCAATGGAAATATAGTTGTTATTTGAATTTTCTATTTACAAATAGCGAACTATTTGGAAAATAAAATATTGTAGCACAAATATTATGATTGGAAGTAAAAGCATCATTATTAAGTTGTGTAAATCATCCATTATTCATAAATATAACAATTTCTTTTAAAGAAAACTCTAAGTCAGTTACCACATATCTTTATTATCAAAATTTTAATGATATGGCGACTAGTTTTGACAACTATCGGGCTTCACCAGGCCTAAAAAGTGAGAATATCATAAAATAAGTTAAGGTTTCAAAGGTGATTCTTACCTAATATCTAATTCAAGTAAAATGTAATAGTCAAAGCTTATCTAGTTGAAGATTTCTTTTCTCAACCAAATATGTTCAAATCGTTGTGGTAATTAATTAAAGTGGTAGGTACCTAATGAAGATCATAATCCTTTTTTTTTAGGTAAAATTTGTATTAACAAACCTTTCCTTGTAGTTATTTTTTAGGAATCTTCCGTGGTTTTATTTTTTTTATTCCTTTCTACTTCATTTTTTTTTCTGAATTTTTATTCCTTTTGTTTTCCTTTTTTATTTCTTTCTTTTTTTATTTCTTTTTTTATCCCTTTTTTATTCATTTTTTATTGCTTTTTTTATTAATTATTATTCCTTTTTTATTCTTTTTTCATTCCTTCATTTTTTTATTATTTTTTTAATTCCTTTTGTAATGATAATGAGTATAATGTAGGCTTCCTTGTTCATAGCTGGTTAGACAAGTCTCATCTCATAAAACAATAAAATTATAACTATTACCATCGCTTTTTCAAAAAAGGGATAAAAAAGAATAAAAAAAAATGATGAAAAGTGATAAAAAAGTGATAAAAAGGTGATAAAAGGTGATAAAAGGTGATAAAAAAGTGATAAAAAAGTGATAAAAAAGTGATAAAAA
This sequence comes from Psylliodes chrysocephalus, assembly GCA_927349885.1. NCBI lineage: Eukaryota > Metazoa > Arthropoda > Insecta > Coleoptera > Chrysomelidae > Psylliodes > Psylliodes chrysocephalus. The sequence continues at coordinate 44,463,017 of OV651813.1, forward strand.
AGTGATAAAAAAGTGATAAAAAAGTGATAAAAAATTGATAAAAAAGTGATAAAAAAGTGACAAAAGTGATAAAAACTTGATAAAAAAGTGAAAAAAAGGGATAAAAAGGGATAAGAAAATAGATAAAAAAGGAATAAAAAAGAAATAAAAAAAGGTGAAAAAGGAATAAAGGGAAAAAAAGGAAAAAAAAAAAGGAAAAAAAAGGAAAAAAAAGAAGAAAAAAAAGGGAAAAAGGGGGGAAAGGGGAAAAAGGAAAAGGGGGAAAAAGAAAAAAAAAGGAAAAAAGGAAGAAGAAAAGAAAAAAATGGGAAAAGTGGGGGAAATGGGGAAGGGGAAAGGGGGAGGAAGGAGAGGGGGGAGAGGGAGGGGGATAGGGAGGGGGGATTAAAAAAAGGAAAAGGGGGGGAACGGGAAGGGGGGGAACGGGAAGGGGGGGAACGGGGAAAAGAAGAAAAAAGAGGGAAAAGGAGAGAAAAGAGGGGGAAAGGAGAGAAAAAATGGGAAAGGGGTAAAGGGGAAAAAGGGAAAAGGGAGAAAAAGGGGAAAGGGGGAAACGGGGGAAACGGAAGAAAGGGGGAAAAGGAGCAAGGGGGAAAAGGGGAAAAGAGAAAAGGGGGATGAGGAAAAGGAAGAAGGGAAAAAAGGAGAAAAAGTGGGAAAAAAGGGAAAACAGGGGAAAAAGGGAGAAAAGGGGGAAATGTGAAACGTGGGAACGGAGGAAAGGGGGAAAAGGGGAGAAGGAGAAAAGAGGGAAGGGGAAAAGGGGAAAGGAAAAAAGGGAAAAGATGGAAAGGGGTAAAAGGGGAAAGGGGGAAGGGGGAAAGGGGGAAAAAAAGGGGAAAAGGGGGAAAATGAGAAAAGGGGGAAAGGGCTAAAAGAGGGAAAGTGGGAAAGGGCTAAAAGGGGGAAAAGGGGGGAAGTGGGGGGAAGTGGGGGAAGGGGGGAAAAGGGGGAAAAAGGGATAAACACGACTTTTACGTTAAAATTTATATTATAAAGCTAAATTAAAAAACAATTATGAAATATTAAAGGAAAAAACCAAAAGGAAGAAGGTCGTCCAATTGGTGCCTAATGCTTTGAACATATAAGTACAAAAAAAAATTGAAGTTTGAACTTTATTCCCAAGAAGTTGAACATAATAACGTAAAATTTAAATTGCTATTATCAAAAAAGTGGGTTAAAAATACCAATCAAATCAGTTATTCAGTGGCAAGTAAGAAGGGGAAAGGAAAAGAGTAAGTTTAAAAGTTAAGTGGAGTTAGAATGTAAAGGGGAGTGTGTAAGAGAAGAAGATGTGAAAAGAATTGTAGAAACAAATAAAACTAATACAAGCCCCATCCTAAATAAATAGTGCTAATCAGGGGCGGCTCGTGACCAAAATTTTAGGGGTTCACAGTAGCAGAATATAGATCCCGGTACAGATATAGGTAAAAAACTGTCAGTGTTTTAGAAAGGTATATTATAAACTTTTTAAGACTCTAAAAGTTTTTTTCATACATCTGTATTGATGTGTATATTCTGTCACTGTGAACCCCCCCCCCCCCCCCACGAGCCGCCACTGGTACTAATTCTCTATTAGTGTTATGAGTGTAAGGATGAACGGGCATGAATTGAGAGAACTAACTACGTTAAGGGAGTAGATTAATAAAAGTATTTGAAAGATGGAAAATATATGTAATTACTAAAACCAAAACGTGTCGCCGTTCGTATTGTAAAATCCCTTTCTATTTAAGCCTGACGATGACCCATAGTGTCCAAAACTTGTCGCCTCATCATGTCAAATTTCATATATCTTCTGTGGACAACTGATTCATAGAAACATCATTATAGTCAATTTACAATAGAATTGGGCAACAGCGACATTTCATGAACTATTATTTTATTATTTTAATCTTGATAAACTGACATTCTCTACATGTTTTTGTACTGATTTCTTAAATGTGATCCAGAAAAATATTAACGAGTACTTATTTAATTTGTTAATGATTTGAGGAAACAACCTCATTATGAATTTTACTAATACAATATCTATAGCTCTACACTCCATAATAGTAAAGTTTCAATATGTGATTGAAAAACCACACCATCGTCAAATTCTACTTATTCTCTGAATTGATTTAAATTTGTACATTTAGGTATAGGTAACTACTTTGTGAATACCGGCTATTAGAGTTTTCTTTCCTTGTATTATTATTATTACCTAGTCCTACCCTTGTATTCACATCTGCAACATCCCCTTTTCTGTTGAGAAATAACAAAAGTAATAAAAAGCACTTAGCATAATATAAAAGCTCAACCCCTCACATTCTCCTTAAAAGTAAAACCGGTTCATAAATTTGAATGTGGAATATTTAATCAATTTTACTAATTACGAGGATAGGTACCCAGATGTTGGTTGAATTTCATGGCACATTTATGTTGATTAATAATTTAGAGAATATTTGGCATGTCAAGGAAGCAGCTTTTGCCGAATTTTGCGAAACCAAAAAGGGTCTCTGATTTAGTATTAAGAGAAATCATTTCTTTTTTATTAAAACGACATTCGGTTTAACATAAGCCACACGAAAAGCCCACATGAAATTTTTCTGGGATCTTTCTTAGGATTTCATAAAAAAAATATAGTCCATTGACTTCCTACAAATTATGTTTTTCTGTTGAAATCAGTAAATTTTTATTTTTTAAATAATATTATTTAAAATAATTTGTATAACAAATTTACAGGAAATATTCACAAAACCTTAGGACTCTATAAAATAAATTCAGATCTATCGGGATTGAATTGAAAACATGTACAGGGTAAATTAAAATAAAAAGTTACTTTTAAGTGACTCGCAAAAATAAAGTTTTTTTCTAATAATAATTGGACCTTCATCTGAAAGCCATCGGTTTAATACTTATAACTAATTCTCCGACTAAATATTTCTACGAGGTTTCTAGATAAAAATTATCACTTTCATTCAGTTGGCCATTCATGAAATAATAAAAAAACATATACGAGGGTTGTTCTCGCTCCGCTAAGCCTATCTAATAGGCGATGATATATTTTGCAACAAATTTTGTCTGCCGTTTCAATCTAGTTGTTTAAAAGTTTAGTTGGTAAAGTGATAGAAATACCCCAAGTTCTACAAAACAGTATCGAATTTTTAGTTACAGTTTGCACGTGTTTTCTTATTTCAGTTGCGCTTTGTTGTTGCTTAGCTGCGTAAACTTTATTAAGGTGCGTTTACATGAATATAACTTACTTAATATTAAAGAATTTACTTTTGTTTTACTTTGGCTTACTTTTCTAGACATTATTTTTACATACTCATTATCAGAATTTGTTGGTTTACTAAGTCTATAGATACTGCGAAATATTTGATAATATCCCAAGAGCCTTGCAAATAGATTTGTGTCTCTTAAAATAAAAAACTATGTTTAGGATTAAAGTTTTTGATTGATCACTAAATCTTTTCACCAATTTGTTGAATTTTAAAATATATAAATTTTTAACAAATTGACACATTCAAAATTATTTTGATAACTGCCACCTAAATAATAACATAATGTAATTAATCTACGACGTACCAAAATCTAGTAACTTTTTGTTTCATCCATTTTACATTTAAATAATAAAGAAAGCGAATGGACTTGGGGTATTTCCGAGACTTTAACTGTATTCTTTATTATTATGATTAATATGATTATATCAAAAGTATTGGATTCGTATATTGAACACAAAATCTCGGTTTCTTGAACATTCATCTTTTTGCCCCTGTACTTTTTATTTATGTAACTAATTCCTTGACTAAATGTTTCTACGGAGTTTCTTGTAAAATGTCCCATAACAATGTTGCAGCTAATGGTTGATATGGATTTAAACTTGACACTAAATTATCAAAGTAAGTGTTAGAATAGTCACAATAAACGATACATTTTTTATAAAAACAGTGTATTACGACTGGCCCATTTTTAGGAGTTCATAACCTCTTTAGATAGTGAGTCAAGGGTTGTTGAAATTAATATGATTTTATTAAAATATTGGTCTGTCAGTTTTAATAACGTTTGTCGCTGAACTGGAGAGTGGTCTAAGTTTATAGTCAAAGAAACAGATTACATCTTAACCTTTATATGCATTAGATTAAAATCTCAAAGGGTTTATATTCCTTTGTGTCACGACGGTACTTTAAAGTCTTGTCAACTTTCTTTCCCAATATTTACCTTCTCATGGTGTGTGAAGTGACAGTTCAGTAGTACAAAATGACAGATATAGTATTTGTATTTACGCAGAAACTTAAAAATTGGTGTTTTTTTTAATGGCCTTCGAGTATGTACTCACATAGTCAGATACACGAATTAAGTTTGTCGACTTAACCTATACAATATTACATCAGGATGGAATAAGGGTAACTCATTTCACACCCAGGGGTCATTTAGGGTGACTTTATTACACTGGGGGAGGTAGACCTAGGAAAGGAAGGAATACGGATTTATTAATCCAGGATAGATAACAAAGGAACCAATATATTTAGAGTACAAGAATTGACGAAATCCAGAAGGGCGTTAAAAACTGAGAGATTTTTTAGGACAGCAAGTGCATCAATTTATAGGGTAAAGCTATTTTATGACTAATAATTTTTTCATTCAGTAAGTGACGCTGTGCTTGATATTTTTCAGTTGAAAAAAATATGATCCAGATCACATATCTCATTGCAAGTGTCGCAAAAATTAGAATCCACAATTCCTCTTTTGTGAAGATATTGGGGGTAGCAAGCGTGACCAAACTTTAATAGAGCAATAGTTACTTCTACGTTGCTTCTACGATTTAGGTTGCTATTTTTGAATAGAGTGTAACGAATTGTAGAGATTTTACAATATTGTGTCCATATTTCGTTCCATTTTATCTTTATTTTATTTTTGGACTGATTTATACATTTATCGATAGCACTTTCGTTTTCCATTGGTTGGCCTATGGAAATGCTTTCTTTTGCTAATTGATCCAACTTTTTCTTTGGCTTGAAGTCCTATATGTGCCTTGATCCAAATAAAGTGAATATCAAATTCTGTTTTCTTTAGTCTAGAGATATTTAATTTTAATTCTTTGATAACTGCATTTAAGTAGGGTGAAATTATATCTATCGGATGAGATAAAATTTGAAGTACTGAGAGCGAATCTGATACTATGACTACCTTTTTTATTGCTTCCTCTTCTATGCATTCAACTACTTTACTGATTGCCAGTGCTTCGGCGGAAAATATTGAGGTGGACTTGTTGAGTTTAAACTGGGCTTTCACTTGTAGTACTGGAATAAAAAAGCACAGCCTGAACCATCAGGTTGTTTAGAAGAATCGATATAAATAATTGTATGCTCAAGGTACTTATTTAATGTGATATTTAGGATATTTTGACTTATGTGAGGTGTTTCAACATAGACAGGTACTACTATTTTGTATGGTTCTAAGGCATAAAATAAATCGGCAGTTTTGCTTAAACTAGGTTTTCTTAACATTGAACAAGAATTGGAAAAGGAGGAGAAGGTTTTTTCCCAATACTTGTTTGTAAGGTCAAAATTATTTAATTGTACTATATTATGTATAATATTCGCTTTTTTAATCGAGTTTTTGAACTTTTCAGCGAGGTATTCTCTTTGTAACTCCAGTGGAGGCTCTAGGGCTTCTGAGCGTAGGGTTCGAATGAGCACATTGCGCCAAGGCTGAGTCTGGATAATTTCAAGCTTTTTCAAAGTATGCGGACTAGCCGAACCATAGAAGATACATCCATAGTCAATAATGAATCGAATGTATGCATTATAAAACATTAAGCATGTTTTGTCAATGAAGGCTTTCCATATAAGTTTCTTGTCTAAAACGATGCCGAGGTAAGCTGCAGTAGAAGAAACAGGATATGTAATATTATCGACGGAGATGGAGTTTATTTGGGGTAAATTATGTTGGATTTTTCAGGTGACAAGGTGAGTCCCAGTAAGTAAAAATTTGACGTCACTGAGGAGATTTAAGTGCCGTTATACAGTTTTGAAATTGCTTGTTCGTCGTTTATAATAAGAAATCATCAGCGTATTGAATCATATTGCAATTTATATCCTCGTGTAGACTTTTAGTAAAAATATTAAACAAAATAGGGGAAAGTACAGAACCTTGTGGCAATCCAGTGGATATTTGTCGGGGACCGATTAGTGAGTTATTAGTTTTTCTAACATATACTTGTCTATCGATAAGTAGCATACAGAGAAGATATGCTATTCTTGAAGGGATAGAGATATTGGTTATTGAGTTGTTTAAAATTGAAATGTCTACCGATTCGTAGACACCTTTTGTATCAAGGAATGCAGCTCCTAGGTAATAATTTTGTGAGAAGCATATTTGGGTGTCAGTAAAGAGGTGTGAGACGGTCTTTTTTAAAATCGTACTGATCAGGTGGCAGATTAGAGTTATTGTGCAAAAAAATTCTAATCTGCATTTTATAATACGTTCGAATGTTTTGTATATGCAAGATAGAAGGAATATGGGACGGTACGATTGGTGTTTACTTTATCAAATAAAATAATTAGTTTTTAATAACAAGAAAGTTGAGATACGTTGAAAATGTTTCAAACTGAACAAAACGTAGAAGATATAACTATAGTGTATATAATGATGAGAGACTTGGTAACAGGGGTGTTCATTTTCCAATTTTTGTTTCCTCTAAGATACAGTATAACAAAATATTTCTGTTTTAATTATTGTTGTCTTCAGATACGTATTTAATATTGTTATATAGGTATTTCTTATGCCAAAAGAAAACGTGGATTGGAATCACAGTATCCTACACTTAGGAGTTATAAAGGAATGCGTTGGGGTTAGTCGGGTGATATTTGGTATCAAACTTCTACTAAAGGGAAGGTGAGTGGCGAGTCCAATGTTACATTCAAGAATAATGTATGGAGTACAAGTATTTATTGTAGATGGTAACTGGTAATTTTTAGGAAGTTGACAATGAGTGAATGCCAGTGCCAGATGGTAGTTGGCCTGTAAGCAAGATTAAATTAAACATGGAAAGATGAGATCAAAGTAGCTTACCGTAAAGAAGTAGCAGTCTCTTTTAAAAAAATAAACACAAATCCACTAACGTGAAAAAATCTCTTGACTAATTTCTTATATACGATATCTTTGATGGCATTTCTTTTCCTTTTTATGCCTATTAAATCCGAATTAAATTTCAATAGTTGTAATGAGTCCACATAGCCCAATATCAGCCCAAGAAAGACAGAACCAGGAAGTGAGAGAGAAAGCATAATTTCCTTAATCTAGGTAGGAGATTTTTGGTAATTATCCATAAACCTAACCGTAGTAAGTTTTTATGTTAATATTTTTATGCAGAAGAGCAATATTTTTGAAATCTAAAATAAGAAGAAGAGTTCAAGTTCAAGATCAATATTTATACTTTGGAATGTAAACAATAAATCAATTCCATTAAATAAACGATTATTACATATATTTTAGCATCATTTTAAACTGTAAGTATTTATTTAATTTCCTTTTTTTTTAAATCTGTTGTACTAAAGTAGTGAGCTCGTAACAAGTGTGGCATAAAAAAATGTAGTACAACTAAAAAATACGTGAATTTCCCTATAGAAATTGGAAAATTGCGAACATTTCAAAGGCTGCTAAAAAAATGATAAAAAATAACGATAATTTTAAAATTATAGAGTGGTAAAATTTAAAAGAAGTCATGCACAAAAATATAAATTTTGATTGAAATGGATTATTTATAGGGTGAAAGTTCATAAAGCTAGTACAATTTGTACTAAAATATAATCAATGGAAAATACATTTACAGAAATGCATAGAACGAACAAAGCGTATGAGTTTTTCAAAAGTTTGTTAAATTATTATTAGTAAGTAAGAGTCAGTTTTTCTGATGTCAATAATGGTGTTTATATGCTTTTTGGACAAAACATAAAATAGTTTTTAATCAAAGTACCATTTTGGTCTAAGATCCAAAGTAAGGTCGACCTTTTCCCATCTGTTTAACGGATGAAAGTTTTTTTTATTAAATAAAATATGTTTATGAATATACCGCAAATAGGTTGCTTAAGATAATACGGTCCAGACTATTTATTTTCTTAAATCTGTTTTTGAGTTATCTTCAAAATTCAAAATTTGCACTGTTCCTCAAATATCTCGAATTAAGTCCATTTTGGGGAAATCATGATTAGGGACAAAATAATAGAGAATGACATCATAAGCAACTTTTATCATGATTCCTATACTTTCCTTATCTGTACACATACAGGAAAGTAAAAAATGGCAGTGACCGTATTTTCTTAGATAATCCATTTACGGTATATTTAAAAACATATTTTATTTAATAAAAAAAACTTTTATCCATTAAACAGATGGGTGAAGGTCGACCTTACTAACGGATTCTAAACTATTTTGTTTTATTTTATAAATTTGTTTCTATAGGCAACTGACATATCAAAGAAAAGGCAAAATATTTTTTCTACTTTCAGATCCAAGACCAATTATTGGAAGAAAAAAAAAACTTTATTTTTGCGAGTCGCTTAAAGTAACTTCTTAATTTAATCTACTTTGTATATTATTCTAAATCAGTATCTAAAGATTTGAATTTATTTTATGGGAAACTGTAGCTTTTTGAATCTCTTCTGCAAATTTGGTGTAACAATAATTTTAAAGAATAAAGTTATTTAAAGAAGAAGAAACTAACTTTTTTTGGTTAATAACTTTAATGAGAAACTTTTTTTTCTAATTTTGACAAAGTCTCAAAATAATCTACTTTACGCAATCAGTTGCATTATGAAACTGGTCTCGAAAAATTTATTAAGCAAACAGTTGCGAAAAGAAAAGAAACAAAAAATAGTAGTTTGTGCAACAAGAGTTGATATGGACAATCCACTCGAGTTGTTCAGTATATTTTTTCTACGACCCACTAATGAAAATCTACAAATATTAAAAATTATTTTAGGTTATTAAGATAAAATAATTAATTTAAAAATAATCTATGACTTTTACTAATTTATAAAATAAAATAAACAAGAAAAAAAAATTCATTTCATTTTTCTCCATCTGAGATTCGAACTCGAGTCATCCGTATGAAAGGCAAGAACGCTGACCACAGGACCACCATCTACGCGTTTATTTTGTATGCTTTAATACTCGTAATTAAATTGACTCTATATAGTCTTATTTAAATTAATAAATTATTTATAATTATAGTTATCGATTCTACACAAGAATAACTCATTTTAATGTATGTTTAATCCCAGTAACTAAAAATTATACTGGCAATTTAACAGAATTGTCACTTATTCAAAATTCTAAAAATAATAGCAGTCGGTTGATCAAAATATGAACTGTGATTGGTGGATATAATTTTTTTGCAGTGTTCTCACTATCTGAATGTTTATAAGATATATTCGTTCCCCTGAAGGCAATAGCATACTTTTTCGTTTTGTAATCTGTGCGTAGATAAGCTAATATCCATGTGGGTGTAGAAAAAAACCTTTTTTGTTTTAAGTTTATATCAAAGAAAAGCAAGTTGATTTATAAAAATAGAATTTAGTTAAACTTAGTCCAGTCCAAATCAGCACAAATTAATTAAAACACAATACACGACAAAATAACCCACTTTTTTAAAATATAAATAACTTTAATAAACAATATAAACACACAAGTCGTTGATAATAAATATGTTCTAATCGTAGTTCTAATTGTCAATAAAATTATGCATATGCATCTAATAATACAAGAAAGTAATATTGGTTGCCTAAATGTCAGTACCCTTTAACCAAAACACAATTTTGGTAAAACAAAATTAGAAAAAATAATGTATGTAACACGTTATGGGATCTCGCTCTATTCGTCTCGCAAATATTCAGTCGTTACATAAAATAAGGCATTTCCCAACTGGTTTCATAAATAGTTATCAGAAACTTTACACATTTTGAAATTTTTTTATTGTGCATTTTTAAGAAAATCATTAATTAAAATAGCTGCTGCCTTCAATCAAATATTGACTTAATAAATTTAAAAAAATATATTTTTCGGAAAAGCTGAAATATGTATATGAAATGGGTGTAAATGTTATTTCTATAAAAGGTTTTCAAAATAATGCTCTTGTATTTTTAAAAATGAGGGTCTAAAACTATAATAATACAAAATTTAGGGATTTGTCTGGCAAGGGGTTGATATGGAACCATAAGATAAAAGAGTTAACAGCACCTACATAGTTATTTCTAAAAGATTTGTGATAGTCCATATATCAAATATATATTTGAAATCCTCTGTTTAAATAGTGTTAAAGTTGAATATTTTAAAAAATTATTAACTTCTAAATTCGGTAAAAGTCTTTAGATATGCCTATCAGCAAAAAAATCAGTTAAATAAACTTTGCCAGTGGCATACGGCATGGGTAAGTAATACTTTCATCCCTTATAAATTTTACTCCACTGTCCAAAAACTTATTTGGACTGTAACTTTAAATTTTTCGATATTTTTTTACATAAATTATGTACTCCTGTTGGAAACTTATAAAGTGATTGGTTTTCAAGATATTCGCTGTTTAATTTTTTTAAATTTGGATATTTTTATTTTTTTTATTAAGTTTTCAATAAAAAATTGAAATTATAGTGCAAATAAGTTTTTGGACTGTGGCGTAAAAATTTAGAGAGAATGAAGGTGTTACCAACCCATGCCGTACGCCACTGACAAAGTTTATGTATCTCATTTTTTTGCTAATAGGTGTATCTTATCTCATTAAAAACTTTTATCGAATTTAATAAAATTATACTGAATAATAAAAAAATTATAGTCATTAAGTTTTTTTGCGAATTTTCAATTTTCGGAAACGAGTAACATTTTATCTAAGTATGTTTCGTTTATTCGTCTTATTTTTAATCAAAGAATCTTCAGTTGTTCTGTTTCATTCTTAATGGAACACCCTGTAGAGTTTATTAGTAATAATTATAGTTTTGATTATAAAAAAAAATATAAATTTTAGGAAGATGTTTCTATTATGAATAATTTAATATTCTTAATAATAAATAAATTATTATTTACGTAGTTTAATCAATAGATCCGCTTAGCTAATCAAAATGAGTGATTATGAAAACGCTTTACTATTTAAAAGATTTAATGTAAATCATTGCAATCAAATGTCGTTAAAGTATTTTTTGTTCATTATTCAATTGGAATTGATAATTGTGCTATAATTGATAAATAAAACAAAGTAAAAATACTGGAAAACGGAGTATATTTAATAATCGATAATTTTCATTGTTATTATCAATGACAATAATTCTTAGAAGTGCAGACGAGTCAAGGTACATTGCTCTCTGTCAAACTAAAATAATTTAATTACATTAAAAACATTTTTATAACCTATTTGTAATTTAATTATTATATGGGTATATATATTTTTTAAATTTAATATATTAGTAATTACTAGAAATATACATAGTTATAGAATATAACAGAATTAAGTAAAAGAACGTACCGGGAACAAAAGATTTAGAACAATTATAGAAGCTAAATAATTTTTGACAGGCCAATATTCTTTGTTCATATTTTTTTTTAACAAAGAAAACACATTCTTTATTAATGGAGATTAGATGACAAAATATTTATTTATATTCTTCATTATTGTATATTTATAATTTAATCTGTATGATAAGAACAAAAAAGGAAATCAATTTCAAAAAACTACGTTTATCATATCTTATATATCAAAACAATACCAAGTATTGTAGACAAAGTAAATATAAATACAAATGATTCAGATAACAATGAACTTTGCCTTATTTACAAAAAATTAATAAAATTATATAAGTTTCCAGGCATAAATATATGTATAGCTAAGTAATATTAGAATTAAAAACAATGAAGAATATATACTCCATTTTCCATGATTAAAAATAATTTAAAATAAAAATAATTCAAAAATTACCTATTTATACTTTTGTGCGAAGAAGTGAATTCTGGACTCTAAGCAGTCCCAAAAAAGATGATCCGGCAGGCAATTATTGTCACACCTTACCGAATTAATATTATTGACTACCCTATTTTAGAATACTGCTTTGTTGCTATGTTTTATTCGTAGCGTGGATAAAACTTTTATATATTCAAAAAACAAACTTAACACATTACAGTCTACAACATCAACTCAAAAATAAACTTCAGTACATCCGGTTAACGATACAATAAAAGCACTATTTTAAATACAACAATAACAATTAGAGATCTAAAACCAGTAACACCAACACATTAAATCCAACAAAATTCCGATTCATTATCAGATGGAATAAAATCCCAGTTACTGACACCGCCGTGATAAAATTTAATGACAAATCCAACAATATTTTCTAATTATTATTAACGAATCGAATTCCTTTTTTCGCTTTGTAAATATTCACTGTTATAACTAACTGACAAACTGTTATAGTCGCGTAAACTTGACCGCGAAAAACTCTTCGGGAATCACATGTTACCAGTCCCTTTTCTCTTTAAACGGTAACGTGCGTGGCCCGCGGTAACATATGACAATGGTAAAGTCGTACTTGGACCGATCATGTCTCGGGTTCGTTGATGACGGTAAGCCTGTTGTACGAGCTACGACACATGTCCACCAATGGGACATGATAGACATGTGTCATGGAGTGTCGTTGAGCCGTCGCGACACAGAGTATCGGCGGCGAAAGGCGACGGGTGCTCTGGCTGAGATCAGACGGAGCGTCTCGACGACTGATTTTCCCTCAGCTGCGAGTGGAAAGTTCGCCGGCCTAGGTTGGTGCGCTGTTGCCAGCTTGACGAGCACTAATAACGTCTGGGGAAATTTCCTGAATTTTTGGTATTTTGTGAACCATTGCGGCCGTGAGCACAACTCAATCCTATGACGTATTTTTTATACACATGGTATTGAAGTACCAAATCGCCAATTTTATAAAAAGGCAGTGCTTCTTAACAAAATTGTTTGATCACAAATATTTTCCAAGAATAATGCTTTACTGATTGAAAATTGAATTTTTATTTTCAATCTAGCATGGAATTATTCTTCAAATTAATATCATCTTGGAAAATCTTAAATTTAAAGAATCAAAATTAGGAACTATCACATTTTATACAGGCCGAATCAAAAAGTTGGTAGACCTTGTTTTCTGTCATTAGTAGAAATGTACCGTCAAACGGGGTGAAATCGATAAAAAACAAATACGTTTTTTGAGATTACGGAAAAATTAATAACTGGATTTTGATGAAATTAAAAATATAACTTTCTTGATGCCTAAGTCGTTGACTGGTGACTGGAACAAGGTCGTAGATGGAGCAGCGTTTTTTTTATTTTGAAATAAAGGGTGATCGACTTCATCCCAAGGTCCGGGGTGAAGTTGATCACCCCTTTTTAAAAGCATATTTCCTACTTCAGAACCGTCCACGAGTAAGTCGATCAGTGAATAATAAAAAAATATAAATATTTGCAGAAGAATTTTGCAATAAAACGCATATTTTTCTTTGGACGACTTTTACACAGCCATTGATTTCTTAATAATATAAACCTTAAATAAATGCATTATACTTAAAAATAAAAACACAGATAAAAACAAAACTAAAAAACAGAATTATAAAAATTTATGAAACGAACGAACGCATAAAAATCCCTTACTGGAGCGTTTTCAGTTCTTCTTCTCTAAGGGAAAAAAATATTTACCTCGCTTCACTAATTTTAAATTGAGTTGTCGGACAATCTGTTCCCTGCTTATAACAGACTCATCCAACATTTGGAAAAGTGAAAAACACAGATTTGTTACAACTGTTTCAGTCCCTAAGATTTCAATAATTTTAGCGATATAAAATCGATCTCTCTTGTTTGTCTCATATTTTGTGATGAAAAAGTCTCCTATATCCCAATTGCCGCATGGATCAAAAGTGTTGGCTGGCGTAGCGAAACTTTCTTCAATTTCATAATCGTCTATGTTGATATTCTGTTCCTCCACCTCCAGTGTCTCTAAGTCATCTGATCACTCTTCGTCTTCGCTGTCACTTGTTTGTCTCTTAAGCGTTCTCGATTGCTTGCAACTCCTTTGGTTCTCTTCTTCCAAATCTTCTGTGCCTATGCTTTTGCCAGCAGCTATTTCAGTCTTTTTCCTTGCTTTGGGACATTATTTCGCCCAGTCTTGAGCTGGTGTAGATAATCTACAAGCACTGCAGTCATTGAAGTGTCTGCCTTGTTTCCTGCCTCCTTTCTTTTTACCTTTGCAAGAACAGCATCGGGATTGAAAGGAACTAGGCCGCATGCTTTAAATCCAGCTAAAATATTATTCATTTCGCGATTCCCAAGCCCCTCTACCGCAGTTTTCAACATCCTGGGAAATACAGTTTTTGGTAAAATCCCTAATTTTTCAGTTTCCATTCCTTTAGTACTCGTTTCCATGATGCTTTAAATGGACGAAATTAAGCCACTTCAAGTAGCTGGAGCATGTGGGTTCAATTGGGGGGGGGGAGTAAGAAAAACTTAATATTGTTGTTTTCGCAATCTTTAATAACACTGATAGTAATGTGACTTTGTAAGTTATCTCCAATAAGCAGCTTGATCCCTTCTAATTTTCAAAAATATGGGAGTGCTACGGTCCTGAACCAATCATTCAACAATTCAGAATCAAACCATCCCTTTGAAGACATGTTGTACCTGATAATCTGCCCTACTTCCATCCTTCATAAAGGTGTTTGGCTTTGTACACCGTATAAGGGGGGAGACGAGTTCCATCAGCAGCTATTTCGAACATAACTGTTGTGCTGATTTTTTTGGTGTTAAGTGCCTGTAGGCGTGTTTGCTTCCTTTCTTCATTACCACTTTTACAGCCCCGGGATCGTCAACGATGTTTGTCTCGTAGTTCACAACGTTTTGTGGTGGGATATCCCTTATGATTTCCGCCACATTTCGGAAATATTCCTCAATGATCTCGTATGTTACAGCGGCTCTCACTCGCTTTGTATTCTCCGCAAGCTTGATTGTAAGCCAGGGATGTCTCTTCATCAGGCCGTTAAACCAGCCTTCTCCTGGCATATTCTTGGTAAATTGCTTTTCAGTGATTCCGCGTTCATTTAAATATTGCTGCGTGATTCGCCTATTATCAATGGGCTTTAATAGGAAACCACAATCAACACAGGTTTACAAAGCATTCATTAAAAATGTTTCAGAATGTTCATCAAGAGCAGGTTGACCACCACATTTCAAGGGATGTGCCGCATGAAAGTGATCGTTTAGTGTCGTATATGGCACTGCAAACCTTTCTGGCGCTCTTCGCATGCTCAGTCTTCCCTTGCGCACTGCATCCAGCGCTCTCTCTAAATACGCGGGGTCGTAGTTTCTTTTCACATAAGCACCCAGCTTCTTTACGTATTTTCGTGGAATCTATAAAAATAAAGAAAAAAATAATAACATACGATTCGTCCCCCCCTGCCCGACACCCCTCATATGCTAGCACACGAAATTCACAAGAGAAAATCACCCAAAGACAAATTGCTTTAAACATAACCTCACAGCCTCACAAAATACAGCGAAAACCAAGTGATCCACTTCACCCCGTTGTTTTATTTCGGACACCCTTTCATGAACATATTCCTTATCAACTTTGATTTCACATATTTTACAGGTTGAGAAATGTTGCTTTTTTACTACTTAAGGTGATTACAGCACCCCCTTATAATTTTCGGACAAGGATATCTCAAAAAGTAATTTTTTTAGAAAATTTAAATTTAGACAAAATAAATGAGGCAATAATATCTAGAATATGCATATTTTTTAAAGTTTTAATTCCTTCCAGTTTCCGAGAAAAAAAATCAAAGTTCTTTCAATTTTGAAATATCATAATGAAAATAAATGCATTCCTCAACAGCAGTATTCCTAATAAAATCCCCAAATTTAAGCTCTTAATCTCTTGTTAATGATTTTTTAAAATTCGCCGAAATTAGTGGCTAAAACGCCTCGTTAAGTGCTTCTTTCTAGTGTAACGCGTCTGTAACTATCGTATCGTACACTCTGAGTCATCATTCGTTTCTTGCAATGATTTACACTAGATTACACCAGTTTAAACCAGAAAATAGCACTTAACAAGGCGTTTTTGCCACTAATTTCGGCGAATTTTAAAAAATCATTAACAAAAGATTAAGAGCTTAAATTTAGGGATTATATTAAGGAGGTCCTTTCGCCACACCTCTCGCCTCAAATGTTAAAAAAAAGTTATTAGGTTATGACTAAAATTAATTTTAACCTAGTTGAAAATTTTTTGTGATTTTTTAATAATCATTTCTCAATAAATTCCACGGTAACCTATATATTTTATTGTAAAAAACAAAACCTAAATATTTCAAAAACCTTATTTTTAGTTTTTTTCTACTCCATCTATTCAATAAATAATAGTAAAATTAACTATAATTCGAAAATTGTTGTTGAAGTCTTACTTTCTCATAAGACTCTACAAACACACACATTTTAAAAAAAAAATTTTCTCAAAAATTTGCACGGTAAGGTATAGTTAAAAGTTCACTATTAGATAAATAAGGACATCTACTATTAGAAAAAAATTAATTTTAGTCATAATCTAATATTTTTTTAATTAACATTGGTGACGAAAGGACCTCCTTAAGAATAGTCATGTGGAGGAATGCATTTATTTTCATTATGATATTTCAAAATTTAAAGCCCTTTGATTTTTTTTCTCGGAAACTGGAAGGAATTAAAATTTTAAAATATATGCATGTTCTAGATATTATTGCCTAATATATTTTGCCAAAATTTTAATTTTTTAAAAAAATTACTTTTTGAGATATCTTTTTGTTTGAAAATTATAAGGGGGTGCTGTAATCACCTTAATTATTTTTGGAAAACTCACCTTTTACGATTGACCAGCACACCGGTATAATGGATGTTCACCCGTTGGCAACACGTACGTAAATACAAACCAACTGATTTGTAATGCATTGTTGGCATAATTCTTAAAAACAAGTGAAAACAGCGAATAGATCGACTGCACCCCTGCCGATCGACTTCACCCCGTTTGACGGTATCTATTTTTATGGTATATTAATAATAAACCTCAAACCATTTTAAAATAAATTATATTGTCATGTTTTTGGAACTTTATAAGTTATTAAATTTTTATTTATTTATATTCAATTAGTAATACAAAATTAACTTACTTCGGCTAGACTTTTATCACCAGTCCTTTATTTAATTATAGTAGAACATAAGTTTCTTTATCTCAGAGGAAAGTTCCGGGTATCTTTTCTTGAATCTCAGGAAGTAAAAATTTTGAGATAAATAATGAGAAAAAAATACAAATTTTGTTTGTTGCAGATAAAGCGGGATTTAATTTTTTTTGCAGTGTTCTTAGTGGTTAGAATGGATAAGAAATATATTCGTTCAGATAAACGCAATGGCATATTTTTTGTTTTGTAGTCTGTGAAGAGAAAAATTAAATTATCGTTATTTGTTACTCACCCTGTAATGAGGGAGTCGATAACTGTAAAATCAAAAATTCAGGAAATTTCTCTCCATACGCCGGTTCTGGTCTTTTATTACTATTTTTTTAAATCAAAATGTAATTTCAAATATCATACTGATAAAGATCATTACTCAGATACACGTGTCTGTGGTTTTCTCTCTTCATTTATGGGGTGAATTCTCACTATTCCTAGGTGTAATTATTGGCAAATGGCAACACGGATTTAAACGCTCTCTTTGATTTTCGTACATTACTAATAGAGGGTATTTCAGTTTTTTGTAGCAGGAATTTAACACTCGATAAAACTTTTAAAATTATTACGAAACGTTTACATAAATATAATATTATGTCGGCAAACGTTTAGTTTTAGAGATACAGTTCAAATTAAAAAAGGTTTTTTTTTTCAAAATTCGATAAAGTTTTATGTTTAATGCAACTTCAATTTTCATAGGATTTGTTATAATCCTTTGTAATTTATCTTCTGTTAAATTGTAACAATTTATTGTTGTGATAATAATTTAAACCGTTTTAAAAAAGATTTATTTTCAACAAGATAACTAAATAAATGAATTTAAACTATAACCCGATCGGATAAAGGAGAAAACTATAAGTAACAAACAAATTTAAAAATGTGAACAATTTTATTCAATACATATACAAGTAATTCACAACACATACGAATAACTGAACGTATGTTATTTAAGAATGCTCTTATTTCATTACAGACATCCCTAATCCTATTAATAAGTTCATCTATTGTTTGAACAGCTGTTGCTTATAGGTTGCATCGAACAATAACAAGTCTTTAAGGGAAATAAATAAATAAATATCTTGAAAACAACCAACTTTTTCGGATTTTGTTTAGAAATAAGGAAATAATATTTTATAATAAAACACACAAAGTACACTGAGAAAAGTCATTGTGATCCGTAAAGATTATAATTCAGAGCGCCCATTGCGGTTACAGTAAAACCTTTTTCCATTACTACTATTAGAAGATATATTTACGATGTATACGAGCTGAGAAGATAAATTTTTCTCCTAGTAGGAGCTAACTTTTCATTATCTACTTGTAGAAGAGAAAAATTCAAACAATTGACAATAGTGACATGCCATGTCATGACCATCCAAAAATTTATATTTATCATTACATGCCATTTTTAAAATTCACAAGGGAGAAAAATAAATGTCAATTTAATTTATTAGGCATTCCAACGACCTGTCAAACAATAGGTGCCAGTGGAATGTTCTCGTATATCTAAGGGGGTAGCGACATAGTTTTGTACCTTGGACGCTATTTTTATTCGAAATAGTAGTCGCCAAGCCTGCCAATTTATGAAGAAATGTATAAGCAGGTTTTTTTAATATTCTTTTTATTGTGTTTGACATAAAATATTTAAAAGTAATCCATTATTCATGATTTTACGTATAGTAGATAGAATACATCGTATGTCGCAACCCTTAGATATACTAAACCTTCCCACTGGCAATAATTCATTTGTTTGGAATGTCTAATTGAATTTTCATTCATTTGATTTCACAGACTACATCTTTTCAATTGGATCCTTTCAAATACAAAAGGAATCCAAAAATGATCATTGTGAAAATGATTAAATGTTCTAGTAGTGGAAAAAGCAGTAAATAAACCACGGTAGAAAATATTTTCTCTACCTTGGTGCACAATCTACTATTCTTAAATAAAAAACCACCCGTATACCGACTTTTAATGCAAAAGATACCTTAAAAAAAAATTATATTTAAAAAAAATTCTATTTTAGAATTTAATTTGATACCCTTTATATATAAACCAAGCGTTTTCTAACCAATATTTACTTACACTTTTTGAAATAATTTTAAAAGAGTGTTAAAGTCCTGCTATAAAAAAACTAAAAACAATTTGTTTATTATAAAAAAGTTTAACAAGTTATTTTTTTGCAATGGTATTTACACAAAAAATATTATTCCTTTTATGATACTTCAAATAATTTGTTTAATATCAGATAAGCTATAACTGAAAATACTTTGTATAATTACATTAATGTTTCAATTTATACAGGGTATCACCAAACCCCTTGCCAATATTTTACAGACGTGTTAAGGTGGCTGAGAGAAAAAATACAGGGTGTTTCATTAGGAATGGTCAATATTTTAATCATAGGTTCAGAACCTTCAAATATTAATATTTTACTCAATAACTGTAGGTCAAATGTTAGATACTACTAAGATACAGAGTGTTGAAGGTAGAATTTATTTTCCGCCTTGTTCTATGAAGTAGGTACCACAGCGAGATTTGATTTTGCTTTCTAAGTATAGATGGCGTTATAGTGTTACTTTTAAATGATGTATTACATAAACCACATTTAAATTAAATAAAATCATAGTCGAAGTTATTACGCTCACTCATATTATGACATTACGTATAAAAGGAATATCGAAATGAACAACCGCTTTTTCCCGAAATCAGGAGTTACGGAATAGCGATTCTGTTACCTTTCATTTGCATCATATAACAGGGTTGGGCCAAATTGTGGCCCGATTTGTGGCTCAATTATGGATTGTCTTGAAAATTAACCCGAAAAATGTTTTTAGTATATTTTATGCACTATTTAATGATGCTTGGGGATTTCATCATCCGTCATATTTTTCAAGATATGAGGTCATCGCATGAAATTTTAAATAAATCACTCTATATTGATGACTGAGTTTGGAGACAAAAAGAGATTTTTGCAAGAAGCTTGTAGTTTGTTCTATGAAACATTTCTTGACAGGATTTCCTCGTTTTCTAAATCTGCAGTATCCAGAAATTTGAGCAAGTTCAATGAAACAGGACATGTGAAACATAACCCCGAATCTGACGGAAGAGAACAGCCACTGATGAAAATGTACCTAATGTGGTTCAAAGTGTACAGGAAGAATCAAAAACTTCAGTGCCAAAGCTTGCGTTAGACAATAATATGAGCGAGAGATCTGTAAAGAGAATTCTGAAATTCAATAAATTTTATTCCTATAAAATGTAATTACAACAAGAATTGAATGAAGATGACCCAGATAGGCGATTTTTTTTATTCTTATACATTTGTTCATTGTATATCAGAGACCATAAACTGTTATATGTACCTACAATACAATATAATTCAGTACCATTATAATTAAATAAAAAAAAAATCAATAAAATTACAGTAACTCCCAAATTTAAAATCCTTATTTATTGATATGAATCACATTTTTCACAGATTTTTGCTAAACCGATTTTGACTAATGAACACTTTCTTCTTCTTGATATTTCGGTGGCGAATTGACTAGTCCTTCGAGGGATCATAATGGTCCCTCCCAAAGAACGTACAGACAATATAATACAGTTCCAATTATTAATATCCGTTGTAAAATCAATTGTAAACTTTTTGTGGGAGGGGAAATCGGATTACATCTTACATTTTGGTCCTCTATACAACCGTGGGTGGAGGGAGTAGAGGAGAAGGTAGATTGAAAATCTGTAGAACCCAAAGGTGTGCGACTTTCGGGTCTAATTTCGAAAAAAAATGTTGTTTCAATGTTTTTTTATATGGAAGGGATAGGGGGTGAGATGGGGTAAAAGGGGGTGAGAAAGAGTGACATTTTTTTGTCTTAAAGTCCAATCCATCGTACCCGAAGTTAATTTTTTAAGTCTAGAGGTTCTAACTATTGACCTCCCCTGGGGTGAGCAGAGAAGTAGAGGGGTGGAAGTTGGGCAGTTTGAAATCATTTCAGATGGGGCCCACGTCCTTGCTATTAGGCGAGGTAGAGGAAAAGAGGGGAGGGTTGAAGGATTGGGGAAGAAGTCATTTTTTTTTAATTTTTCACGATCCTCTATCCGTTCATGTAATATTGTCCATGTTGGATTGAAATTAAATGTGCTCATGTTCGCTCTAGGCTAATTTTATTAATCAATCATAATTCATAATTGTAGATCAATGGATTTTATATATCGAAGGTTGGGAAACAAACTATTGCCAATATTTATAACACTAAAGCCCGTCAATAGCTACTAAACAAAATTTAAAAAAAGGAAATCGGTTCACAAACAGAAGAGAAAATGGTAATGAACCATTTTGTTTTTGAATATTTATATATAGATATTATAGTATTTAATTTTTACTTTAATTTTTACCAAAACGTATCTCCTAACTTTTAACTGAAGCAATCGTTTAAGCTAGAATTCAGTATTTTGCAGTATATACATTTGTAAATTTTTAATTGTTTTAGGCAGTTTTTGTCGTGTTATTGTACGACTTCAGTTACTTATCTTTAAAATAAATATCGATCTATAAGTAAAAGTGTATACTAAAATTCGTATTTAAATATTTCTTCTGATTTCTTAAAATTGTGAACAATAATGTTTGACTATAAGTCTTAAGCCTTGTTCAGAGTAGGAGCGGCACGCGTCGCGATGCGATAGCGTTGCGTCGAGCGAGGTGATTAATATTTTAGAGCATCGCAACGCTGGTGCCAAGCCTTGTTCAGTGTAAGAGCGTCGCGTCGCACAGACGAGTATTTGCACTAAAAATTT
The DNA here is from genome assembly GCA_927349885.1 of Psylliodes chrysocephalus. NCBI lineage: Eukaryota > Metazoa > Arthropoda > Insecta > Coleoptera > Chrysomelidae > Psylliodes > Psylliodes chrysocephalus. The sequence goes on from OV651813.1 coordinate 44,485,058, forward strand.
GGCCAAAAGTCGAAAACGTAAACTATGGTAAACATTACTCCAACCGCCCTCTTTCTTACATCCGAATAACAAATATGTCATATCTCGATCATTCGCAGCTCCCGCCTTTCTTTCTTACGAACACGGGTAGTCGAAACTCAGTCGTCGTTTAATTCGCACTGCTTTGTTCTTGATAACTTGATTTTTATATAAGTTACATTAGTATTATTATAGTTGATTCTTGGTGTAGTTAAAAAATAATCGTTATAGAGATGGATGATGAAGGTATGTACTTTAATATGAAGCATGTATAATTTAACTGGTATTTAAAGAAATATTTTTTTTTATTATTTAAAAAAACAAACAAGTTTTTTTTTTGATAAAAATTTTAAACATAAGTATTTTTGTAAGTATTCCGGGGACTTCCGAGTTATTTCTCCTTTAATATAAAGTTTAGTGTTTTCTTAGAATGATAGTAAGAGAAAAAGTTCCGCTTTCTTCCGCCATTTTGTTTGTCATAGGTTTAAACGCAATGATATTTATTTTTGATTTTAAATATTGTCTTTTATCTTCTCAGGATCTTCTAGAATGTTAAAGGAAATTACTAAAAAGTCATTATATGATATAATGCAAGAATGTCCAAGTAAAAAGATAGATGAAAAGATTTTATTTTTGGAGAAAAAGAATATAGAGCTGACCAAATGTCCGGATAGTAAACTTGGCATATTGAAACATACTTTAAGTTATTTCAAGTCTGACTTTAAGCAAAAATGGCGATTGGCAAATTATAAGCAAGAACGGTTTTTTAAAAATTCAATTAAATTTGTCATTTGGAATACAGAAAAATCTAATCGACCAACAAAAGAATTCGTAGAATCAAGTGACATAAGTAAGCGAAGAAAAACAAAAGATTTGAGAGAACGTGTATCTGCGGAACAGTTAACATATGCCGCACAAATGTGTAATGTGCTGAAGGAAATAAAGACGTGTCAAAAATCATAAAAGAAATAACTTTAACACCGACAAGAGCTACAAAACTCCGAAAAGCGTTCTCTTCGGTTAATAAAAATAAAATTAAAAAGCACACACCATCTGAGGCCTTGGCTATTTTTGTGGAGGGAGATTTTACTCGGAGGCAACGGGAAATACTACACAACGCAAATAAAAGTATTTATTCTTGCTATTCACTAATAAATAATGCAAAAAAAGAATGTTATCCGAAGGAGCAATCAATAAGAGTCACTGAAACATGGGCTGAAATTATCTTGCAAGATTTACTCAACCATACTTCTTTAAGATTGTGTAAATATTTAGAAGAAATTATAGAAACCTGCACAGAAGAAGAAAAGAAGATCATGGAACTTCTTACAAAATGGGGCTGTGACGGATCCCAGCAATCCCAATTCAAGCAAAACTTTGAAAATAATACAGAAAGTGACTCAAATATTTTCCAAAGTTCCCTTGTTTCGATACGACTGCAAACAAACAATAATGGACAGAAAAAGACTATATGGCAGAATCCAGTGCCATCATCTCCAAGATACTGCAGACCCATAAGGATACGTTTTATTCACGAAACTAAAGATGTAACAAACAATGAAATTGCATATGTAGAGAGCCAGGCAAGGAATTTAACAGAAACAGAAATACTGACTGCTACCGGCATACTTTATATTAATTACACATATCCTGCTACCAACAATGGTGGACGCTAAGATTTGCAATGCAGCGACCAATACAACTTCTACTATGAGGTGCTATATTTGCGGGCTAACCTCGAAAGACTTTAACTGTTTGAGCAGAAGGAAGGAAGTCAATCCTGAAACTCTTAGATTCAGTTTATCAATTCTTCTTGCTAGAATTAGATTATTTGAATCGTTATTATATATCTCGTACAAGTTATCTATTAAAAAATGGCAACTAAGATTGCCTGAAGAAAGAGAAATAACGAAAAAAAGAAAAGAACAAATTCAAAAAGCATTTAGAGATGAAATGGGCCTTTTAGTGGACATTCCAAAGGCAGGATTCGGGAACATTAATGACGGTAATACATCTAGAAGATTTTTTGCCGATCCAGAAACAGCTTCTCGAATTACCGGAATAGACAAAAATTTGACCTACAGGTTTAAAGTGATTTTGGAAAAGATTTCAAGAAGTCATATGATTGACGTGGAAAAGTTTGCAGGCTATACATTTGAAACAATAAGTCTTCTGCTCCCTGAAACTCAATGTGTCGGAACCGAAAGCAGCGATGAAAAAGAGGGAGATAAAAACGACGAATAAGATTTTGAATTAAAATTTTTTATTATAATAATCTTGTTTTACTTATTTTATTAAATTGAATAATACTTTAAATTATTTATTTATGCATCTCCACATGATAAATTACATTATATAATTTTGGCCAGGTTTTTGGTTCAAATACTCCTCTGTGCGTCGGCGTCGTCGGTAAAACAACCTAGTGTTACCAAACGCAAACGTTCAGAGAGACAGCGACCAGCGCACATAGGGGTATTTGAATCTAAAAATCGGACAAAAGTCGTGAAATCGTGAGAAAAGAAGTAAAAAAACCGTTCACGCCAATGGATACTTAGATGCATAGAGAACAAAAATCAGCAGCCCATTTGTTTCAACTGGTTTGTCGTAAGTCATAGTTATATCATTATCTTGGTTTCTTGCAACGATCACGTAAAAATCATAAGTTAGCGCTTTAAAAAACCCGTAATCAGTTCTCTTTTTAAACAAGCTGTGAATTTAAGAGTGGTAATTTTTATCCATGTAACTTTGTTATTTCAAAGTAATGCGTAAAATTGAATAAATATTATAATTTTTGTAACCGTGTAACATACTTATGAAATATTTCACAATAAATATAATATATTAGAGTTTTTGTTATAGTTCAAAGAGTTTTCCGGCCTAATTTTTTTTCTTCGTGCTAAAGTAACTAATATACTCTTAAGCTAACTAAATGTCGAATGCCGAATTTTACCTATTGTACTTATTTTATTTTTTTTATTGACGAAGTCACTATCTTTAATTTCTTTTTAATATATCGAATAAAAGAACAGAAAGATAATTTGATAAAAAGTTGGGTTTTTTGGAGAATGAGATAATTAACAAACCTACTTTTCCACCTAAAGAAAAAAAGAGTTATTGCGAAAATTTTCTTATATTAAGTCGAAAATGAAGAGTAGGTGGCCTGCTGCCAACAGAACAGAAAAGGTTTTCTTTAAAAAAAGCACCGATAGGTTTCAAAGGACCGTGGAAATATCTGCCAAATGTATAAGTAAACCGGGTCGTCCAACAAAGACACTCGATGACTTCTTTGACCTTAGTAAAAGGCGCAAACTTCAAATTCCTAAAGATGAGAGTAAAATTAATGAGCTCGTATATGCTATTCAAATGAATCTTAGACTGGTAATCAGGAGGCTGTAAAAGTCGTCAAGGATATTACCAAAACTCCTACCAGAGATGCTAAATATCATTCAAAGAAAAAAAAAAATAGATTCAAGAAAAATTCCAAACTCAGCTTGGTCTCATTGTTGATCTTTCCAAAGCTGACTACGGCAGCTCCAATGGCGGAGTTCTCCGTGTCTTCTGAAATCACTAGGATTGATCTCAGGTTAATCGAAATATTTGCTAGTATATCAGAAGTGATGTCCAGTTGGCATAAGATAAATGTTGCCATGATAGAGCAATAATATGTACTGAGTTGTGCTCCTGGCATCCTATGTCTCCCACAGTACACAAAATACTATGCCGCGACCCTCTTGTAGTTCAGCATGCCCTGTTACCTTTTGGAACATTGTTAGGAGAATCAGCTGAAGAGACAAATAAACACCAATTGAATTTGAAGCCCCGAACAATAATGACAAAATTGTGATAGATTTGTTGGATGAAACAAATGATTCCTTTAATGAAGAAGTTTGGGACTCATCATCTGAATAACTTTAAGCTATTTAGGATAAATATACTTTTTATAAAATGAATCTATCTTTTTTATTGATTTTTCTGAAACGATTGCTTTTTCACTGATCTCTCTTTGCTATTTTCCAAAATATATTGCCTAAGAAGTTAAATTTATTATAAATATCGCTATTTAGGACTTATATGTCAAATAAAATAATTTTGATCGCTTTTTTAGATTAAATACATCTCTGTGCAGCCATGCGATATCTGAAATATAAATCGCGTCGCTCGTCGCAACGCTATCACACCGCGACGCGCAACGCTTCTTCTTTGAACAAGGCTTCATTCTGAACGTTTGCTATGTGTTTAACCGACGACGCGTCGCTCGACACAACGCTATCGCATCGCGACGCGCGACCCTCCTACTCTAAACAAGGCTTTAAGATTTCAGATGCATTCGCGACTTTAATCTTCGAGTATACAATATTGCTCCTTATTAAAATTGAGAGCCATAGCTGCTGGTGATTTTCTGTAGATAATATAAAAATCTTCTTTGTCTAGTATTGCAGTTATAATTTGTATTTAATTATATTTTTAATAAAATAATTTATATTGTTCATCAACATTGATTTCAAAAATAAAAAATTAAAATAGTAAAATGTTTATAAATCCGTAATTATGATTTTTTTGTTTGATTACAAAAATCTTAGAAATATACGTCCTAGAATACTATCATTCTAAGCATGATAATTCATTAATCTCTTTAGGTTTCTTAATTGTTATAGAAGTATTATTTTTACATTTTACTTTGCTTTGTTGGATTCAAACGGAAAATATTTTGTAAATAAAGTCTAAAGATGTGACAAGAAAGATATATTAACAAAAAGAAATAAAAATTTAGGGTTACATTTAACATATTGTCAACACCTGAAAAAGACAATTTCTGATTAAAACCATTTTACCCTAAATTCATGGAAAAACTATTTAACATATTTTATAAGTTACTGCCAAACTATAATATTATTTTTAGAAGAGATTAAAATTGTAAGTATTTATCAGTTTAACTAAGCTAAAAAAAATTGTTAGCAATATTTTTATGTCATCATTTAATTTTTTTCTTTTCGGAATAACACAAAGTTATTTATATTGCAGTGATAACAGGGTTAGAAAAAATCTATTAAAACATTTTAATTATTTTCTTAAGATAACTTTATACTGTTAAAAGAATAGTTTTATAAGCCAAGCAAAAAAAATTATATATTAAAACATTGTAATTATTTTCTTAAGATAACTTTATACTGTTAAAAGAATAGTTTTATAAGCCAAGCAAAAAAAATTATATATTAAAACATTGTAATTATTTTCTTAAGATAACTTTATACTGTTAAAAGAATAGTTTTATAAGCCAAGCAAAAAAAATTATAATTAAATGTACTCTTCACTGTTTGTAGGTAAGCATATTAAACGAAAATATAACATATTATATCAGAAAACATATTTTTGTTTATTATTTAAAACCAGTATAGTTTTTATCGCATCCTGTATAGTAGATTACTTTTCCCAGAAATTGGAACAAGCAGTTTACATATTAGTTAGTACGTGTTTGTGAAATAACAATCTAGATATGACCAGGATGTGCGATATGGAAGACATCACAATTGTTACGGGAACACTACGGATTTCTGTAAAACAAACATTATCTTTTATTCATACAATTCAGTAGTAGATGGTAGGCGGTTTGTTTCTGAATATTTGCTCAATTTATCGTAACCAGATAAAAGAAGGCTACGTAAGCTCTCTGTTTCTGAAAAATATATAGAAATATTTAAAATAAAGATTATTTTCCTAACCAGATGTTTATTTCAGATGCACATATGGGACTTACTTATAATACCGTTAGATAGAAATATAAAATAGAAAGGTACTACCTACATGTGATAAAATTGAATCGCTAGATCTTTTCCAACAATTCATCAATAATATAAAACATGTACTTTTTATGTAGCATCATTGTCTACTATCCGTAAAATACAGGACGCGACGTTAACTATCTGTTTTTTAATCAATAAAGTATGCAGAAGTGGTCACTAGGGTGGGCCGAAAAAAACTAAAAAAAAATTTTTCTTGTTTTTCTTGGAGGGGTACTGAAAAAAAGATGTCTTAGGTATACTTTAAACAGCATATAAAAAATTGAATTTTTTTTACAATATTTAGCCGCGCCCCAGGGGTCTTGAAAATGCATTTTAAATTTTATTTTATTTTTTTATTCGGGGTAGGTTAAAATTAGTTATTTATGATCTTCTTAATGCGTAAAAAAAAACCGAGCTTAAAATTTTAAGTTTTAGCCGCGCCCCATCGGCTAGAAAGTTAATGTTGTGCAACTCTTCGCCTAGATTAATATTCAAACTATGTAAATTACGTCTAATAAATATTTATTGTTGTTAAAACATTTGTACCTAATATGTATTTTAATACTACTTATGCTTGAATATCAAATTAGCCCAAAACTCACCACGAGGAGATGGTCGCACCTGGAGTTCCACCCACCCTCCCTCCCTTTACTTTCTCAATTTGTTTTATTTTGCTTTTGCTTTATAATACTCACTTTTATTTTCGAAACTAGGTACTTCTTGTCTTGCTTTTAGTTTTGCCCTTATTTAACCATCACGTGCTTTTAGTCCACATACCTACTGTTGAAGAAGAAGCATCTGTAATTATTTTCACAGTTCTCTCCGCCGCCTGTGTATGACAAGGAAAACTTTTAGAGGTTATTGTTGCTTGATCATATATTATGCGAAGAAGCTCTGCATTGTCAGTAGATGTTCAGTAACAGCCTCATCAGTTTAATGTAATCCTGAGCTGCAAACTTGAGTTTTGGAACTCTAAAAATTGTGATGTTATTCTTGTGTAAATTTTGTCTTGTTTTTAAAATTTTTCGTATAGCAAGTTCTCTGATATAGGATCGTTTATCTGCCAACATAGCTATTAAAATAATTTCTACATGTACAAAGTCAGCATTGTCTGATATAACTTTGTCAATAGTTTCCCTAATATTATCTGGAAATTGTCTAGTAGCCCGTATTGTATCCCATAAATGTCGTGCTCCGTCCTGTATATGCGGTTTTGCTTTTATTTTAAACCATAAAGATGCATAAACTTTCATGATATATTCAACTAGTACAAGTAAGATGGCTTCTTTTTATTAATATAATGCCGCAGAATTCGATTTGCGGTAGTTAACCATCTGGCGTGACTTAGTTTTCCTGGGTTTCGGGAGGCAAGATTTTCTAAGCACTTACCACTTTTTATTGTTTGACAAAAGAGATACAAGTACTGTTTATCTGTGTTTAGGTCTTTTTTATCTAATTCCATTAGCTCACTTTCCACTGGCAAGAAGTCTACAATAGAAGCCTCTTCGCAATCGCCAAGTAGCAACCCTATTGGCCCTGAAAGAGAATTGGGTCCTTTTGTAACACCATCAAGCTTTTGTAACAATCGCCTAAGTGGAAGTTCATTAGCATGTAAAAGACAAATGCTCCATTGCAGTGATTTGTTCAGTTGAGTTTCAACTAATCGGATGACGCCTCATTTCCAACCTGTGTTCACGTTTATATCATCGCACCCAATCACAGTTAAATTTTTCGTGTCGATGTTGTTTTCCTTTATAAAAAACACTGTCCGAAGTATTTGCTTTCGGGTTCTTCAATCAATGCAATACGCTCCTCCGCTACCACTATTCGACGTCCTTCTTGCTGAGACATGGTCTGGTCCTTGCGCCCATCAAAATAAATGCCCTCAATATTCTTCAATCCCGATAACTATTATTTGATTTCTGTTCTTCTCAACTTCTTTTCGTATTTTGTTTTTATCTATAACCCTGTCTTGTTCATCAGCTGATACTAAGCTCATATCTTCTAAACCAGCTGTCGTAATTATTGCTACATTTCTGCTTAAGATACCAGTCAAATCAACAGCTTTAGCTGTATTCTCTAGTGAAATTCTTATTTGACTAGCACTCTTTTGTTTTTGTTCGGTTTTTTGTGTCTTTTCCAGAAGGTAAGTCCATTCGAAATCAGTATTATTATTATTTGTATCAGTTACATCGCTATCGGTGTACGTATCTGACAAACATATTAATATAGTTTCCGGTCTACTGGAAAAGCTTCTACTGGATTTACTAGAACAAAATCCGTTCTCAGGTTCATAAGAGTGCAAAGGTAACATCGTAGTATCAGTGGAGTAGCATGTCTGTTTTTATTTATTTATTTACGGGGGCGCGGCTAAAATCCAAAATATACGCAATAGGGAGATAATTAAATTGTTTTTATTAGCTACCCCGGATGCGTACTTCCATAGTATACTACTGTACAGAGCAGGCCGTTGTCTGTACCGTAGTAGGCTATGTACCATCTTTTAAAGTTATGCCACATTACAATGTGTACTGCGATGCAGACATCGCTCTGTTCTGTAAAGTAGTATAATATGTAGTCGCCAAAGGCGAATTTATAAACTACAAACTCTACTCGATTGCAGAACTTTGAAATTATTCGTTGTAGGAACGTATACTTGATTTACTTGGAACTAGCAGTACCTATTTTATAACAGGTAAATGAAGTATAAATGTTTATTCCCAATAATGCAATTTTAGTATAATAAACATTGAAATAAATATTATAAAATATGTTGAAATAAAGATAGTATAATATAAATTATTTATTTATTATATTATAAAATAATATTAGGTTAAACATTTATTAGTGCTTAAAAGTAAATTTTGCAATTATTTTATCTATTGTATTAGTGGCACCGACTTTAATATTTCACTACACCTATGAACTACCAACAATAATTTAGTAATATTAAAATTTTCTGATGGGTGCACATAATGGTTACTACAACACCCTTGTGATTCATTACAGCATGCCCTCTATAAGGGCTTAGTAAAGAGTTAGGTAATTAATAGTTTTTATATTAGAAATAGCAAAACATCATGATGCATTTTGATTTTAATAAACAATAAAATAAAGCTTTTTAAAATTTGCAATATTTGGTTTTCACAATTCATTGCTAACAAAGTGTCTATGACAGACTCCACAGAAAAGTAGACTTGCACTGACCGGAAATATTTTGTTACATTTATTACAGCGTCAAAGATTGTGTGGCATGGCTAAGACATAATGACGCGATCTGTACTTGAGTAGAGTTTGTAGCATACAAATACGCCGTTGGGGATTACATATTATACTAGCTTTCAGAGCAGAGCGCTGTCTGCATCGCAGTACAGATTGTAATGCGGCACTCGCCAAATTATACTACATAGCCTACTACGGTACAGACAAAGGCGTGCTCTACACAATAGTATACTATGGAAATACGCACCCCGGATAAAGAACCTTTTCCACCCCACTGGGGCGCGGCTAGATTTTATTTTAAAATTGTAATTTTTTGTAAGCGTTATCAGATACACCAAACACAACTTTTTTTGACTACCCATTAAAGAAATTCAAATTTTCATAATTTGTTTACACCTTACAACGATTAAATTGTCGAACCGGCAACGTTGAAATGACCTGCGTCGCCGTGTACATTCAATAATTGTTGAGCTGTTGAGTTTCCCCAAAGATTCGTCCTTGGAAAAGGACTACTCTCTGCACTTTTCCCCGCTTTGTCTATGCTCTTTGTGGCGAAATGATATCAATATTGTGGGAAATTTCTCGGAAATGCGACGGTTTTCGTATTGCTATTTCGTCGGCAGAGCATGTATTTCCGGACAAATATCCATTTTTTCCGGGAATATAAAAACTGAATATCATTGTAAGTTGAAATGAAAATATTTGAATGCTTTTGTTTTCATGAGACGAATAAATGGTTTGCAGGTTCAGATGCTTCGTTTTGACTTTTGCGTTTTCATTCAAATACGAATAAATTGGATGATTTTGACATTCACAAAACAACTCCATATATTGGTAACCACAAGAGGCGTAGAAGCATTTAGAAATTACAGTATTTATAGGAATTTTAATATCCTTTAATAATAATAAAAAAATACTTCCGGTATTCTTTTTAGTGAAGCAAGAATTTTAAGAATACATAACCCTATATTTTTTTTATAAATTTAAATTATAATTGTCATATATATACAATAAATTTATATGCGTATGAAAACCAGGACTTAGAACATTTAAATAAAGAAAAATAATTTATTTTGTTTATATTAATTTGATTCTGGATTATATTTTAATGAACTGTGCAATAAAAAAATACAAATATCTATTTAAACGCACCAAACAGATAAAATTGCTTTCAAATATTAACAAACCGTTAATTGGTCTTGAAAATAAATTATTCAATTAAAAATATATTTTAATGAGTGCAACATGGTATATTTTGTTTTCACAATATTAAATTTCGTAACGTGATAATTGATAATCGTTGGGTGCAAACAAAAACTTTGCTAATAATAAATAAATTGTAATTAGTTAAAGTTTATCGACTAGAAGCGTTAATAAAAAATTCTAGGATAAATACATTACTAGACAATTTGTGAATCATTAGATATGACTATTTGCTGCATAAGCGTTTCAGAGAATATTATATTTAAAAATATGTGTTTAGTAATAATACAGTCAGACGCAATTATTTAACTATTAGATATACAGAGCACGTAAATTAATAAAATTTTGGATACTCATTAAACATTCTACTGGTGATATAATCGTCAAAGAATATGTCACATCTTTTAAACGAGGTGTTACTCACTCGTTTAAAATTAGTGGTAAAAATGGCTCTGTAATGTCGTTTTTGAACAAAAAATGTAGAAACAGTGGGTTGGATGTAGTCCACATAAAACATCTCAATTTTGCTTCAAAATGTTTAAACATTTCGACCTTCATAATAATAATATAAAATACGTGTGGCACTCGGGACTGCCGCGGTAAAGCTATTGCATAGCATTTTTTATCAACTTATGCAATTATAATTATTTTTTTATTTTATTTATGCAGTATTTTTTTTTGAAATATCAAAGAAAAAACTTGAATTTATAAATTTCTTTGATATTAATTCAAGTTTTTGAGCGTGGTGACCGATAAGAAAACAATTTTTTTTCTTTTATTGAATAAATGAGAAGTTAATATTGTTTAAAATATTTTTATTACCTTACAATACATGTAGGTTATTCAGGAATTTTTATCATTGAAACTATAGGTTTATGGTAACTGAAATAAGAAACATAAGTTTGAGACTTGATATCCTCTAAATATCTGAAAAATACCGCGTCAATGGTGGTCCCATATTTTGTTGTGGATTCTTGTGGATCATTATTCATTTTCAAATTCAATTTTTCCGAAATTGTGTCTAAAAGAGATAGAATCAGTTATGAGCAGTTAGCAGCTAGTCTACAGGCATACGTCTAGTCAACCCACACAAACACCATGCCGAAGTCTGCCGAACTGAAACGACGTTAGACGATGCACGGCTTTCAACGCCGCACCACTGTGCCGGTCGGAGTTGGGGGTGTTAGGTTTACTATCGTTACGGAATTTCTTTTTCGATTTTTCGGATTTTTCGATTTTTCGATTTTTCGAATTTTCGATTTTTCGATTTTTCGATTTTTCGATTTTTCGATTTTTCGATTTTTCGATTTTTCGATTTTTCGATTTTTCGATTTTTCGATTTTTCGATTTTTCGATTTTTCGATTTTTCGATTTTTCGATTTTTCGATTTTTCGATTTTTCGATTTTTCGTTTTATTCGATTTTTCGATTTTTCGAATATTCGATTTTTCGATTTTTCGATTTTTCGATTTTTCGATTTTTCGATTTTTCGATTTTTCGATTTTTCGATTTTTCGATTTTTCGATTTTTCGATTTTTCGATTTTTCGATTTTTCGATTTTTCGATTTTTCGATTTTTCGATTTTTCGATTTTTCGATTTTTCGATTTTTCGATTTTTCGATTTTCTTTTATTGAATAAATGAGAAGTTAATATTGTTTAACGCCGCACCGCTGTGCCGGTCGAAGTGGGGGTGTTAGGTTTTTTTCGTTACGGTTTCGTTTTTTTTTCCTGATTCGGTCGCCGCACTCAAAGCCCGCGATAAAAGCTATGCAATAGCTTAATAATAATAATAATACTCTCCCGAATATCATCACAATATACTCAGGATGAATTTTGGTGTATGTGTACAGTTTATTATTTAAGTAACTAAAATTTCATCAGTTTACACCTACATAACTAAAAGATACCTACAGTTGGGAGGGGATATTAGACCTCAAAAAAAAAAAATTGTCAACAACCTAATGGACATACAATAAAAATGTTATCACTTGGTCTTATTCTATTTCTTTTTGTAATCCTTATACTCTAACCAGCAGGATGTTGCTACATATTGACCAAATTAAGTCAGCTCGGTTTTTCAAAATCAATGCAAATGTTCTTTCTTTCCTATTTATCACTAAGAAAACAGTATGTAACCTATAATGGCTTCTCATCAAAACTATTTTTCAGGGGTGCCCCAAGGTTCTAATTTTTATTCTTTATCAACGATATTACGGATTTAATTTAATTTCTTGTCCAAAACTCTTGTTTGCAGACGATCTAATGCTCTTTTTTAAAATTTCTGACATAAGTGACTGTCTATTTCTTCAGGAGCAGTTAGATCAGTTACTACTTTGGTGTAAGCGCAATAATTTATTCCTTAACATTAAAAAATGTAAAGCTATAACTTATACTAGAAAAGTGAACCCAATAAACTTTAATTATACAATAAACAGTTAAATTTTTTGTCCAGATATTCCAAAGTTGAAGACTTAGGTGTTATTTTTGACTCAAAGCTAACCTTCAACGTCATATTGACACAATTCGTAAGGCGGCACATAAAACATTTGAGTTTTTAATTAGAAACTGTCAGAACTTCACAACCGATTTTTCTCTCAAGGCTTTGCATTTTGCTTTAGTGCGTTCTAAACTTGAATATGCACCCTTAATTTGGTATTCAAAAACAGCGGCCCAAAAAACCTGCATAGAAAGTGTGCAACGAAAGTTCTTAAAATTTCTCAATTATAGAGTACACGGCGTATATCCTCCTCGAGGTTTTAACGAGCAAGTCTTGCGAAACCGATTTGCCATTCAAGCACTTGAAACTCGTAAAGTTGTAATGTCAATTTCAATTATTTATAAAATTATGCATGGCCTAATTGATTGTCCATTGCTTCTTGAACAATTTATGTTTTTAGTTCCAAGATTAAATGCGCGTGAGTCTGAAACATTTTCGTTGCCTACTCCTAGAACCAACATTTTATTGAAGCCCCCAATTTTTGTTATGTGTAATAATGTCAATATTTACTGTATTAATTATGATCTGTTTTTTGATAAGCTTTCACAAATCTCAAAATTATCAATTATTAATCCTGCCTTAATATTATTATTTTTTGTATCTTTTTGTGTATTATTATTTTTAAAATATTTATATTTATGTTTCATGGCTAAGATTATTATTTATCTATTAGATTTATTATTTATTCTTTGTATAAAATGATATTGCGTTATGAATTTATTTGTTCTATAATTGGATTTATTCTGTTGGGCAATAAAGTTTATTATTATTATTATATTTCTTCCATTTCGTCTGGTTCATCGACAATTTTTGTCTCGGTAACTATTTTTTCTCTATATTCTTATGGGTTCAAAGCCGTTTTCTTTATATGTATCACCCGTATCATTCATTCATTATTTCTGCCATAATTATTAATTCTTGAATAACTTTAGAGATCTAGAGCATTCAACAGCACTTGGACTATAGTTATTCTGTTATTCTGGTTCATCGACAATTTTTGTCTCTTAACTACTTTTTCTCTATATTTTTATGGGTTCAAAGCAGTTTTCCTAGTATGTATCACCTGTATCATCTGTTAATTATTTCTGCAATAATTATTGGTTCTTGAATTACTTTAATCTAGAACATTCAACAGCACTTGGTCTATAGTTATTTTGTTATTTTATATCCATATCAAATAACCAGATTGTTGTAGTAAGAGATCATATATAGTATGTGCTAATAACTTTCTTAATTATCGAAAAATGTTTTCAATCGAGGCAGATTATGAAGTGTAAGAAAAGGAAAAAGTCGTTTTGGACAAAATCTGGGAACTGCATTCCTAAATTTAATTTGTATATTTTGGCATAATAAAGTCCAATTATTATTTAATCCTCTGCCTATTACAATAATAAATACATCTACATAATGAAATATCTAATCAAAGTTTTTAAAAGAACACTTGCCAAAATATATGGATCATATAATAAGCTAAAATAAAAGATCTCACGAACATTGGGTTAACAGAATCTATACAAATTATGAAGGAAGATTTATCAATTACCCCAGAAGAACTTTTAGAAAATAAGCTGGTTTCCTCGCGCAATTTGAAGCACCTTGTTAAATCCAACCTAAAAACTTTTTAGCAAACAAAATTAAGAGAATAACTATAGTGGAACAAATTAGTTAATTTGCTCAGACGCTATAGGTATTTCCGTTTAACCGACAAACGTAGTTAATCTCAAAAACTGAACAATTGAAAGGCACGACTAGGTTAGTAATGACTTAGGATTATTAAATCCCGTTATTTTAGATTAAATCCCGCTACCAAGTAAACAACGAAAACGACAAGGTCTTTAAGATAAGTTAAAGGTACCCATGCTTTACGGGAGGAGAAAAACTGGACTGGATGAGTCATAAATAAATTTGAAATTGTCACGAATACCTAATAATTTTATAAACTATTTAGTAACGATATGCTACTAAAAAAAATGAGGAACATAGCTGTTAGTGTCCAGAAGGACATTGAGTCCTTTCGGTAATAACCAACTACTAAATTTTTAAATGAATTTTCGTACTGCCAGCAGAACCGTTCACACTTGCAAAAAATGCAGAATTCTCTACTTTAATTAATTACTTTTTCTATTCTAAATTACTTTAGTTTAAAAGATATATTTATACTGACAAGTTTCTATGGACTAGAATGTGTAATAATGACATTTCTTTATCTATGCCTGAAACATCGTGGTCGGTAACTATAAAAATTTAAAATATGTGTGCTTATTTTATGTTTTATTCTTTTTAATTTATGCAATTTATTAATCCAAAATGAAATAAATCAGTTCTCTCAGGACTAAATAGACAATTGTGTTATTTTCCGTGCCTTTTTTTTATTTTCAATATTTTTCATTCAAAAGCAAATAAATACGGCAAATTGCCTATTGCTTTTCGTCTATATAATTTTTAACTTGACTTATTTTGACTAACTTATTTTCTCCACAGCCATTACTGAATATACTTCAGAAAGACAACATTCTCCTTCTGTAGATTGAAATAAAATTATGAAACATTTGTCTTTTATGTTTTTTACACGTATTTCATACTAACTTTATTATCAAAATGTTCATTGTATAATAGCTACTGGCCAATGGATGTGAATATCACATTCACATTGTAAATAGCCATGAATTTCATGACTGACAGTTCTGAAAAATATTCAAAAAGTAGGTTTATAATTATCAAAAATAGCTTATGAATGAAATTTCTTTCTAAATGAATAGTTCTACGTCAGTTTTCATTCACGAGCACGAGCTGAAGTAGCAAAAAGCTAAAAGAATTTTCAAAAAAGTTAATAAGCACAATTTAGTAATGTCACCTTTATTTGCTTACTATCTAAACCGTTAACTTCAATGTATTCATAACCATTTTAATAGGTTTTAAATCTACTGCTAAAATAATATCTAGTAACTTATATGTTAACTTTTCTCTGTGTAAATGCGACTTTTCAATTCACTACTCCTAGTTTAAAAATAAAGAGAATGTAAGAATATGAATAACATATTAATCCAAAAAACCCGCATAACTAAAACTAACCTCGAAACTTATGTAACAACGATATCCAATTACTTACGCTTCCTTTTGCTGAAAATTTACTTTGCATAATCGATTACAAACTAGCGTTCCTTATTTTTACATTCATTCATTCATTGTATTATGAGGATCTTTCTTTGCATTCACATTTCAAACGCTTTAAGATTCTTGAAACTTGCTGCATTCAAGAGCTAAGGCTTTTAACTTTATAAATAAGAACGGCAAAGATGTAGCATCTCTTAAGCGGATATTTACATTTAATTCAAGTTTGTTAAAAAAGACTTGCATTATTTTTAAAGGTATAATTTAATCATGGCTATCTACTCTTATTTTAATATCTTCGTGTAGGTTGGTACCTATATAGGATTTTCGTTGTTAAAGTTACCCAATACACGAGCGGAATTTTTAAATGATCAGTTGCGGACTATTAGATGCTTCAGAAGTTTCAAAAATGTTGCTTGCATATTAAAGAGAGGTGAGACAGGATGAAGAAGACATCAGATGATATAAATAACATCACTTTTAACATATTTTTACAATAAAAAGATTACAGTATTTTCAACAACCCCTTGCACAAGGTAGTTACTGCTTAAATATATCAAAAAGAATCAAAAAATCAAAATCAAATTTATTTGTTTAAATTGGTATTCAAACACATTACCTAATAAAAATAGATTGTATATTGGTTGGTGCAAAACAAAATAGCGCAGACTAAATAGCGCAGACTAAATAACGCAGGACAAAATGGCGCAAGGACAAAATAGCACAGGACAAAATTTCTCAAGACAAAATAGCACGTAACGAACAAGATGTTTTTTAATTAATAAAACTTATTGAAATACCGCGTAACAAATACTGTTCTAACGACCTATGTAGAGAATGTTTGAAGTATAGCTCCGTTTTTCTCACATTTTAGGATCCGACCAATTTTGCTGCGACAAATTTGCGTCGAGACAAATACATGAACGACAAATTAGGCCTAATATAAACAAAGTGAGACCAATAAGCGCCTAGTTTAAATATAGTGAGTTAAGTTACCGCTCTTTCAAAAAAGAGTGAAACAAATTAACGCGTGACAAAACATGCCAGTATTCTAATTAGGATTAAAAAAACTATTTTACCTAACCTGGGCAACCTGGAGCCATGGCAGGTTGAGTATAAATTTTTTCTCAAAGCAACATTCGATGGCTTCAGGCTGTCCAAGTTAGGTAAATTAGTCTAAGTTTTTTTTTTTAATTTCTGTTAGCGCGCCACTGTGCATATATGGCACTAGATAATATAGACGTATTCCGTTTGACATGTCCAAGCAGTTATTCTTATTCGGGCGAAGAGTAACTACGTGCCTTGTCTTGATACGGTATAATATTTAAAATCTAAAATCAGAAAGTGGGATACAAAGAATCCATTATTTAAAATCGACGTCTAAAAATTTATTATACTGCTCGAGCCGTCGCGACTAAAAATTGTTTATAATATCATGAAGATAAAAGTTGACCGTCAAAGAAAAATGGCAGAGTTGTGTTTTTAAAGATGGGACTATTTGATTTCACGTTATAAGAAGATATTCAGCTAAGTATATTTTGTCAATAGCTAATGTATTTCAGCGTCTTTTATTTATTTTTATTATTTATTTATTTTTGTTTGATTTGATGCCGCTTTCAAACATGAATTAAGTCATTGTCATTTTTTTATATCGGTTGTCGATTAGGTAGTCTAAAAAATATTTTCGCTCAAACACTTACTTTTTTTGTGAACAGTGGTGTTTTTGTGCAGTTAAAAATATAGAGTTTGCTTTCCTTTTTTTTTTTTTGAAGTGAAGTTTACGTTAAAACGAAAACTGTGCGTATAATATTGAACAAAATGACTGATGAACATCATATTACTCAACCAGTTTCTGTCGAAAATACATTAACGACTTTGCTACGGGATTTCCTAAATCGTTCAGTGCCTCATGAAAGACTTAACTTGCCAAAGTTTGAGCCGCGGCGAGATGATCCTGAACAATGGGTTAACGAAATATCGGAGATGGCGTCTGAACTTGGATGGAGTGACAGCACTATTATGGCTCAAATAGGAGGTTGTTTTGAAGGGGAGGCAGGTGAATGGTTTAACGTTTGGAGTCCGATTGACCGCCGCTCATGGGCAAATTTAAAAATCGATTTATGTGAGAGCTTCGCAGGTACAGTTAATTTTGGAAAATTGATGTATGACGCAATTTCTTTTTCTTCTGAGGGCTGTCCAACGTTTGGTCAATATGCCCGTTTAAAACTTCAAAAAATTAATGCCCTAAAATTACCTTTCACTCAAAGTCAAATCGTTAGCATGATTTGCTTTACCATAAAGGATGTAAGTCTTCAAGCTCAGATGACACAAGTTGGTCATTCATCTGTGACTAATCTTATTTCTCATTTATGCCGAATTCAAACTAAACCATCAGTTAGCAATAAAATTAGTTCCTTTGTGCCTATAGTTTCAAATAATGCACCGAACAAAAGTTTAAATCAAGTAAAAAATTCTTCTTTAAAATGTTATAGCTGTGGTCTTTTAGGACATCCAAGATTTTTATGCCCCCAAAAAAAGTACTCAAGGCAAAGGTCTTAAACGTGAAAGAGATGATTTTAAACCCAACACTAGTAATACTTGTGATTTTTGTCAAAAACCCGGACATGTAATTGATAATTGTTTTGCTAGAAAAAAGCAAAAAGGTAATCATTATAAGAAGGTTAATTTGTGCTATTCTCCTACACCTATTTCGTCAGATTTAAATTTGTTTTCACTTAATATTGATGATCACGATTATGAAGTTTTAATCGACACTGGTGCTCAAGTGTCTTTATTGCGTCAATCTGCTGTTAAAAATATGTATTCTTTGCCAATTTACGAACATATGACTATTAAAGGCGTTGGTAACCGCACCTTTACGTCTAAGAGTGTAGTCAATGTTGAAATAAATCTTAAAAAAGAATTTAAATTTCCTCTTAAAATGCATATTGTTTCAAATGATTATATTCCTTGTGATGCAATAATTGGTTTGGATTTTATAAACATTCCTGGAATGTCTTTAAAATTTACTCAAAGTTCACCTATTTTGGAATATGTTCCTTCAAATCTCGTTGAAAAGCAATTGGAAGAGTTACTTCTAGAATTTAACGACATTTCTTCTTCTGGAAATAAGATACCCACTCCTATCACAACAGGGGAATTTAAAATTCGTCTCACATCTGATACAGAGATCAAATTTCGCCCTTATCGATTCTCAATGGTGGAAAGAGAGACTGTACGAAATCTTATCGACGATTTAATTAAAAACGAAATTATAAGGCCGTCTAATTCCCCTTACGCAAGCCCTGCCTTCCTTGTCAAGAAGAAAAATGGGGATTCTCGTTTGGTTTGTGATTTTCGTGCGCTCAATCGAATCACAGTAAAAGATCGGTATCCTCTTCCCCGAATTGATGATCAAATCGATCAGCTAAGTAATAAAAAATATTTCACTACTCTTGACATGGCCGCTGGGTTCCATCAAATTAAAGTACATCCTGATTCAGTAGAAAAACTTGCTTTTGTTACTCCAGATGGCCAATTTGAATATTTACGAATGCCCTTTGGTTTGGCTAATGCCCCCTCTATTTTCCAGCGAGCAATCAACACTGCTCTACAGGCGGAAATTCTAAAGGGTATTGCGTTGGTTTATATGGATGATATCCTTATTCCGTCAGAAACAAAGCAACAAGGTCTTGAACATTTACGGTTAGTTTTAACAACATTAAAGTCCCATGGTTTTTACATAAATATAAATAAATGCAAATTTCTTCAAGAACAAGTTGAATATTTGGGTCGTTTAATAGTAAACGGGATTGTTAAACCAAGTCCTTCTAAAACAGAGACCTTGAAATTGATGAAACATCCAAATAATGTCAGGGAGGTTCGTCAATTTTTGGGACTCGCTGGTTATTTCAGAAAATTCATACCACAATTTTCTGTTAAAACAAAAATACTATCAAATCTTTTAAAGAAAGATTCAACTTGGACTTGGACTAATGAACATTCAAAAGCTTTTGATGAAGTTGTTAAAATTCTTTCTGAAGAACCTGTGTTGGCAATTTTTAATCCAAATCTACCATTAGAACTCCATACTGATGCTAGTAGTCGTGGGTTTGGAGCTATTGTTTTTCAAAATCATGATGGTAAAAAAAAAGTAGTATCCTATTTCAGCAAAGCAGCCACAGATGTGGAATCTCGATATCATTCATACGAACTTGAAACTTTGGCGGTAGTAAATGCTTTAAAACATTTTAGACATTATTTTGTAGGTGTGCCTTTTACATTGGTCACTGATTGCAATGCTCTAAAAAATTCGCAACATAAACGTAACCTTGTGCCAAGGGTAAGTCGTTGGTGGATTTACCTTCAGGATTTTGAATTTACTATTTTACATAAATCTGGAGACCAGATGGCTTATGTTGATTATTTGAGTCGAAACCCACCAATTCCAAGTCAAGATACTTTTAAAAGCGTTTGTATTACCAAAATTTCTGAAATACCATTTGTCGAAGAAATAGACTCAAGTAGTCAAAACTTAATGCCGTCTGGGTGGTTATTTATTCAACAAAGTACAGATAGCGAAACAACCGAATTAAAGCAAAAATTACAAAATGGTGAAATAGATAAAAATCAGTTTTGTATTATTGGAAGTACCCTGTGTCATTTGAGTAATATTAACTCCGAAAAAGTTACTCAATATTTTGTTCCCAAAAATGCCAGGTATTCGTTAATTAAGGAATATCACGATGGGCAAGCTCATGTTGGTCTGGATAAAACCATTTTAAGTATAGCTTCACATTTTTGGTTTCCTCGAATGCGTCAATTTGTAAAAAAATATATTGACTCATGCCTCACCTGCCTTACCCGAAAGCGCCAGCCTCGTCGAGTTTTCAACGAAATTCACTCCATTCCGAAGATAGATATCCCTTTTCATACCATTCATGTCGATCTTCTTGGACCTTTGCCGAAAACTGAAGAAGGGTTCACTCATGTGTTTATAGCAGTCGATGCATACTCAAAATATACATTTTTATATGCTGTTAAGAGCTTGAAAACTGAAGATTTGGCCGATTGCGTACAGGATATTGTGTTTTTGGTTGGCACTCCAGCTCGTATTATCACAGACAATGCTTCTTCTTTAAAAGCCATTCAAAATAATCTCGAATGGGACATCGAGTGGCATTTCATTACGCCCTATGTACACCAATCCAATGGGCAAGTGGAACGTTACATGCGATTTGTTTCTAACTTGCTAAGAGTTCAGGCCGACTGTACCGTTCAATGGAGTTCGATGGTATCTAGAATTCAACTGGTAATCAATTCAACAGTTCACAAGACAACTAAGAGGACACCACTTCAAATTCTCTTTGGTTGTGACAACAGGCTACCAGAGATAAGCCGGATCATTGAAAATGCCTCAGATGATAAATTACCGCTAGTCACAATGGAACGTGAAAAATGGAGACAGTTTGTTAATAGACGTCTCTCAGAAAACGCAACTGCTCAGGATAACTACGCTAAAAGGAACTCATCAACTTCCACAAAATCATATAATGTGGGAGATTTTGTTTTGATTTCAAGAGAAGCTTTAAAACCCAAAAAGTTGGAATCTGGTTGGGTAGGACCTTATAAAATAACAAAAAAATTACCAAATAGCAGATATGAACTTCGAAGAGTTGACGACGTTTCCGAGTCCATACGAATGACAGTAGCTGTTCCAAGTCAAATGCGGCTATGGACCAAAGAATGGTTCCCGAACGAATGCGCAGAGATATTAGAAAGTTATTTTGATATGGATGAAAATGTCAAGGTATGTTTATTACTGTATTAATTTGCCGTGTTAGCGATGGAAATTATTTAGTCCTGGAGTATCTGGACCTTCATGTTGCATCTTGGTTTTCTGGCCGGCAACGATTATGCCTTGGGGTGCTTGGACCATTTTGGTTTTCTGGCCGGCAACGATTATGCCTTGGGGTGCCTGGACCATCTTGGTTTTCTGGCCGGCAACGATTATGCCTTGGGGTGCTTGGACCTTGATGTTAACATTTTGGTTTTCTGATCGACTATCTAGTTTCAGATGTTCATAGTAATTTGACCTTAATATACATTTTGGTTTTCTGGCCGGCAACGTTTATGCCTTGGGGTGCTTGGACCTTAATGATATATTATGGTTGTGTGTTGATTGCAAAGAAATATGACGGGTTATTTTAACCTTGGGGTACCTGGATCTTGATGTACATTTTGGTTTTCGGGCCGGCAACGTTTCTGCCTTGGAGTGCTTGGACCTTAATGTCACATTATGATTTGCTGGTCGGTTATTTTAACCTTGAAGTGTCATGAGGAATTTTATATTTCTACAAAGAAAACCTCTGTTGATAGGGATTTCTTTTGTTTCAGAACGATAATCGTCAGGATGAAGCCGAGTCGTCTTAATAAGTTATTATAGTTACGTTATTGTAAATGTTTTAGGAATAAAGCTAATATTATTCTTATAAATCGAGTTATAATTATTATTGGGCCGAGAGCGTCCCAATTTCAGGATGGCCGTGTTAGCGCGCCACTGTGCATATATGGCACTAGATAATATAGACGTATTCCGTTTGACATGTCCAAGCAGTTATTCTTATTCGGGCGAAGAGTAACTACGTGCCTTGTCTTGATACGGTATAATATTTAAAATCTAAAAATTTCAATAAGAATATTTGAAAACGCTCTTTTATGTGCTGCGATATTTTGTCCTGCACTTTTTTGTCCTTGCGCTATTTTGTCTTGCGCTATTTTGTCCTTTTGCTATTGTGTCCTGGCACTATTTTGTCCTGCGCTATTTTGTCTGCGCATTTTTCATCCTGCGCCATTTTGTCCTGCGCTATTTTATCATGGAGCCATGTTGGTTCTAGTATAACTATACTCTGTTTTTAAACTAGGAAAAGCGAATTGAAAAGACGCATTTACACAGGGAAACGTAACTAGATTCGTTACTAAGAGCATGTTCCGAAATATATTCGTGTTCAAAATTTATGTAGTAGTTGTCATTATCGGCCCTAGTCGGCGAACGGCCAATGAGGGGTTAAGGAACAAATAAATGTCATAGGAGTCGATTTTTATTGGTTCCAGACAACGGTCGTAAATTTCACATTATTGTGATCTGAAAAGTGTCTAAATCGAAATGTCACTGTCAAATGAAATTTAATAGTCGTTGATTTGTTGACGTTATCAGAAATATGTTTTTCTTGCTTTTGAAATCAATTTTTTGAGGATTATTTAACAAAATATTGGTTCAGGTGTCTAATTAAAGAAAAAATGAGAATAAAACTGCTCCAAATCAATATTACAATATAATAAATATAAAAATAAAACAGAGCGCAACTAGTTCTTGCAAGGGTAAGGGGTCGATTTATCATTAACTTTTTAGGGGTTGATTTTTTACAACATGGGTCTATTTTTTAAAAACTACTACCTTTTTTCCATAAAAAAGGTACTTTTATTGCAAGTCGCTTAAAGCAATGGTTTTCGAGAAAATTGAAGGCAAACATTTTACTGAACCCGTATTTGAAAAACAGGTATGTATTTATTTTTTGATGGGTTGCTCAACATAAATTTATGAAAATTATGGCGTGGTTATTTCAATTTAGAATTACCAAATCGCCCTGTTAAACAAGAGAAGCGCCGAAATTATTTTAAATAATAAAAGAGTGAGAAATTAAAGTGAAAAATATTTTATTACTATTATGGAAAGTACCGTATTTTTTTATCATATCAGTCTGACTCTTTTATTTAAAGTAAATGTTCAATGTGGCCACCATTCATTTCAATACAGACACCTGCTCTTCTCCTCCAGGATCTGCGTACCCTATCGAAAATCCTTGGCGTGGTACGAATTTTAAATTATTATTAAAAACATCACAAGCAGCTTCAACTTCATGGGGATCAACTGTGGTACAGCTGAGTATCATCAGCATATAAGTGAACATTGCAATTTTTGATTCTGTTTAACAGGTGAAAAGAATATATAGAAAATAACAATGATCCAAGTAGCCTTGGAGTCTTGTGGAACACACGATCTTATATTCTGAATTAATATTATTTATAAGAACTTGTTTTTGTCTACATGTAAGATAATTTTCTATCAAAGAACACACATTATTTGAAAATCCCAAATATTTAAACATATAAATCAACAAATCATAGTGAATATTGTCAAAAGCTCTACTGAAATCTAGTATAACTAGCACTGTACATTCACCCCTATCATATCAGGTGAAAATCCGAAAAATCGTGAATATAAAGCACATGCTTCACTTCCAAAAATCCAAAATAAAAAACTTTTAAATTGATAAGAGACAAATTTCGTAGGTAAGTGCCAGGGGACTTCTATAATTTCTAAGGTGGATAACTTGATTAATTTCTAGGAAGATTTCAACAATAATGTGAAGCAAAGCAGTAGTATAACTGAACCCTTTTTGAAAGCCAAACTAAACTGCAGGAAGTAGTGTGTAAGTATTCAGATAATCTTTAGTTTGCATTTTAGAGTTCTCTCCAAAATTTTTGATAATGAGTTTAAATTTGTTAAAATACATTATCGTTCCTATATCCTCACTGCTAGTTTGAAATAAGCCCCACATGGTATTATTACTAAGACGATAAACCTGTATGACATCTCCAGCCCTTTCACTTTCCCTTCCCTCTCCTCTTCCTAGTATTAAAGAATTAATTTATCTTTTTGCAACAATTTGCTAAGAATGTTGCAGCCGAACTATATGCGGCGTTGCCAGTCCCATTGAATAATCCTGCATCGGTAGCGTTAAAACACAATTTTTAAACTAATATAAACGCTTCTACCCTTTTCATCTAGAATTTAAAAAATAAATAAAAAACCACTAAAATTAACAACTCCTGAAATTTATAATTAGAATTAGGAATTTCTTGGAATTAGTACTATTAAGTTTTGCAGACGAGTGTTTTCGTAGGAGAATGATAATAGCACTGTTCATGAGAATTTTATGTTCGCAAATATTTCATGAAGAAACAAGGCAGTCACTGAGACGACTTGAAATAAAGGAGGAAATTAACCTAAGGGAAATTTCAGGATGTCACAAACATGTATTTTTAATTACCGAATTGCTCACATTCCGTATAAAATATTCGCATACAGAACGCTCACATTTATGGTGGAAAATCGGATGAGTATTTTGGAAAATCATTAATTAGTCATTTAATTGATTGTACTGTGCAAACCTAATAACGAGCCAAAATAAATAATTTTTTTATCAATCTCTAAATAAAAATGGTTGGTATATTATTCAGAGTATTAATAGCAATTACTGCGAGTTGAGGATTATTATTGTTTCTTTTTTTTTGTAAAACTAGGTATTCTCATAGCATCCTTTTAAAGTTTTTAGAGTTATGTTTTTTTTAAATGTTATTAGTTTTAAGTAAAAAATGACTATTAAATGTTTTGTTTGTTCTAGAACATTTGGAGAAGTTTCACTTCGTTTGGTACGTAAGAAAAACAAAAAAACAGGCGGTATGGTTGTGTTTCTTTAATATTTAACAAAATATTGGTTCAGGTGTCTAATTAAAGAAAAAATCTGATGTGTCCAACACATGACTTTCCTATCTAGTTATTATAGGCATTTTCCGGTTATTTTGTACAACCTATTGCAGCATCTCTATAAATGTTTAGAGGATAAACTAAATATATACATTTTACACATACATCTACCTCGAAACATTTTTCTATAGATATTCATTGAAAACGAAAATACAGAAAAATTTAAATTTAGCACTTTTCCATTACGGACCATTTTAGAAAAATCATGTATAAACAAAAATTATAGAAATCGATATCGCAAACAACTTTTAGTTCAACAATTTTCATAAAAATCAGAATTTTGCACATTTTGTCAAATTTCTCGAATACGGACCATTTCAGAAAATTTTGACATAAAGCAAAAATTATAGATAAAAATATTAGAAGTAACTTTTATTTGAACAATTTTCTTCTCCAAACATAAATAACAGATATATTCCATAAAATATAAAAACGGCCTCCCATAAAGTACCCCCCCAGATGTTCCGACTTTGTCCAAAATCTAATCATTTCACGTCAGGCCGAAATAAACCTTAAGTTTAAAATTTAATGTTTTTTCCTTTATCCGTTTTTGAGTTTTCTTCAAATTTCGAAATTTATACATTTTCTCAAATATCTCGAATACGGTCCATTTTAGAGAAATTATGTATAGGACAAAAATTATAGAGAATTATATTACAAACAACTTTTATTTGAACAATTTTTAAAAAAAAATATTTTTTTTACATTTTGTCAAATTTCTCGAATACGGACCATTTTAAGAAAATTTTGCATGAAACAAAAATTATAGATAATTATATTAGAAGTAACTTTTATTTGAAGAATTTTCTTCTCCAAACGTAAATAACAGATATATTCCATAAAATATAAAAATGACCACCTATAAAGTACCCCCCCAGATGTTCCGACTCTGCCCAAAATCTAATCAGCTCATTGGACGCTGAAACAAAGCTTAAGTTTAAAATTTGGTGTTTTTCTGTGTATCGGTTCATGAGTTATGCGTTATACAGACACACACACACACACACACACAGACACACAGACACACACACACACACACACACAGACATCATCGCGAAAATAGTCAAAACGGATTCAGGGGACCTCAAAACGTAAAAATCCGTCGAAAACTCGAGGTCGAAAAAAATCATGATTCCTATACTTTCCTTATATCTGTATACAGATAGGAAAGTAAAAATGAGAATAAAACTGCTCCAAATTAATATTACAATATAATAAATATAAAAATAAAACAGAGCGCAACTAGTTTCGGCCTATGGGGCCATTATCTGGCTGTCAAACTTCAATATTGTTTAACTTTTCTGTGACACGGTCTTAAAAATTTTCTTTTTTTTTTTCGAAAATCATCTTTAATATTTTTAACTAAAGTTCACTAGTAAAATGGCTTTTCTTAAGAATTCAATAAAATTGAAATATAAAGTTAATAAAAGTGTCTTTTACTAAATATTAATTTTTTTGATCGCCTGGGAAACGATATATTAACAATCAAAATGTGCATAATTAACACTCTTAAAGCCTGTCTCGAAAACAGTTCTTTTTATATTTTTTAAAAATAAGAAGTTATAAAATTTTCTAAAATAAACAAAACGCTAAATTTTTTTGACCGTTTTGGTAAGAAAATATTTTTAAAGTAGTACAATGATTAGAACTTTGCAACATTGTAATCGCTACATTTAACGCGCGGCAAATTGATCAGCTAAGAGGTTGTTATAACCTCGCGAAGTGTTCTTGAAAAATTAATTCGTCTACTGTATTTAATAACTGGAATCGACGGTTCTGTTTGAACCAAAACAAACCCTTAAAATTAGTATGACGAAATTACAAATTTCTATAGATATACACACTTACTTGATAGCCCACCATTCATATATTTGCGACGTTGCCGGATGGATTTTACATAAAATAATAACTGTATCCGTATATATAAACTTACATATGTTGTGTATAATCCCTTACAAAAATAACATTTTTTAGCATTGAGAATGTCGAACTTTCGGTATTCACCATTAGGCGATATTTTTGTGTATGACTGTTATTTATTTGTACTTCCCACATGCATTCTTACTTTATCTCATTTAATTGAAACAGTTAAAAATTATTTTTATGCAGGTTTTGAAAATCCTTGAAGCAAGGGAAATTTGGATATTAGAAATGATGATTTTGTTACAAGTTCCACCGGGAACATGAATTTAAAGCTATGAGCAATTAATTTTTTATTAAATCCTTAACCTCGTCTGTAAGTACGTTATACCTAATAATATTATGAAATACAGGATACAAATTATTCTTCGCACGAGTTAAAGATTAGCACGAGCCGCATAGCGGCGTGTGTGGAAACTAAACGAGTGTGAGAATAGTAGTTTGTGCAACAAGAGTGGATATAATGGCCATATCTCACAAAGACGAAATTTGAGCACGACGCCGTAAGCGGAATGCTCAATCATCTAAGTGTGATATGGACAATCCACTCAAGTTGTACGGTATATTTTTTCTACGATCCACTAACAAAAAAATACAAATATTAAAAATTATTTTAGGTTATTAAGATAAAATGATTAATTTAACAATAATTTATGACTTTACTAATTTATAAAATAAAATAATAAAAAAAAAGGAAAAAAAAATATTTAATTTTTCCCCATCCGAGATTTGAACCCGAGTCCTCCGTATGAAAGACAAAACTATCTAGGACTTGCGTATAAGTAATAGATAATACGATTAAATACATGGGTCTATTCTTTACACCCCAAAAATGTTCGATAAATCATCTATAATTTATAGGTACACCAAAAACTGCGGTTCTTTCAAATCAGTTTCGCCCAATCATGTTTACTTCACCTTTAAACATTGATGAATTGAATTTTTCCGCTTTATGTCACTTTTGTGAATAAAAGCTTTAAAAACAATGAACAACTTTCACAATCTAGCGAGTATCCTTTTTAAAACATTTTACATCTCCGACATTATGCTAAACAACTCGAATTTTACGGCCCAATCCTCTTATTCTGAAACTCCTACAACGAAACACATCGCTCAATGGAATCGCGTAGCATGAAACGATTTATTTTACGTGTGGTTTGCAAACCTTTACGCCTTTTCGCATATGTCTGCAAACACAGACATCTCTCAATTTATCATTTTTTTTTGTAGTCTGAAACAGTCTCATATCGCATAAAAAAGGATGTATGCTCAGTAATGCCTACATGACAACCGAGTACGAAAAAAATAATACAAATTTTTAAATAAATGTTCGCAATGAGTAAAAGCACCAAATATTTTTAAAAATTTCTGATCCAGGCTCTCTAATTTTGAAGATAATTTGATATATTTTTGTTTTAATATTAAAAGATACTCCATTGAGCAAAAAAGGTCAATTAAATTGTTTATACAAATTATTCCATTAAAATGTGTGTGATTTTTGTCTTCTTCTTCATTTTTTCATGTGAGAAATTTAAGTGCCTCCTAAAGTAGAATACGTCATCTTTTGTTTTAAATGAAAATAAATTTGACAAAACTGTAAAATATATAGACGGTTAAGGGCGAGGTTACCTGTGCCCGCTAGTCAACCGGTTATGGGTCACTTGCCCAGTTGTCGTGTGAGAGAGTAGAATATAGAAAAAAAAACTCCTGTAAAGTACGGCAACGTCGAGAATATGGGTTGAGCTATAAATGATTACAAGTCACTTACGTACTATAAGCTTATTATGAGTTTAAGATTAAGTTTCTCCGATTTTAAACTGAAATCCAATTTCCAAGACAGTGAAATACTTCGAAAGGAGTCTGGGCTACCATCATCGAGCAAAAGTAGAAAAAAAAAACAATACACACATAATATACACTGTGTCCCAAATTGGTGCTACATGTATTGCTATCTCGGTTATTATAAAAGCTACAAAATCGGTTAAATGGGCAATGTTTCTCAGGATTCTATTACCATTTCAGAACATTTTATCAGTTATTTTTGGTTTTTGAATAAATCGCGAAAAAACAAAATGGTGGGTTTTGACAGTCCTCCGTATCTCGATTATTTGAGAACATACAGTATTTTGGTCTAGACATTCTACGGGTACTTTTATAAGGTATTTACAATAAAAAATAAAACGAAAGACATTCTCGTTCCGTCTTCGAGATATTGACTATAACTTTGTTTTTTCTTATGGACGCCATATTGGATTTTTATTGCAATAAATAGAATGGATAATTCCCTTTTCAAAAATGTATCACAACATGGTAATTTATTTCAAATGAATGCTGAAATAAACAAATCTAAAGATTTCCTAATTAATTTTGCTGCTCTGCTCAATTTGGTCTAGTAGGCGAGCCAAAAATATGTTTTATAACTATCCAATTATAGTTGATTTAACATTAGATTTTATTCGTTCACTTTCAATTCGTTAATTGTTTTTTTTTTTTGTTAAATTTAATTTCCGTTACGTTGTTATTATTTTCAAATATGACTCTTAAGTATACCAATGAAGACAAATTAAAAATGTTAGAAACTTACTTCGTAGCCCACAGAAACTCTACAGCGGCTGCGGAAATTTATGAAAATAAATTTCCTGAATGGCATCAACCAAACGCAAGACATTTTAGGGATCTGATATTAAATTTGCTAAATTATGGAAGTTTTGAAAAACCCAGAAATCATAAATATGCTATTGAAAAAGACGAGAGGATTGATGCTGTATTACAATACACTAATAACAATCCCACAGCATCGGTTAGAAAAATTGGTAATGAAACGGGTATCCCTAAGTCATCCGCTCATCGAATTGCGAATAATGGCGACATTTTGTGGCCTGCTAGAATATATGATATAAATTCCGTTGACTTCTTCTTATGGAGACACATTAAAAACGAAACTTACTCATTTGAAGCTCCCGAAAATATTGCAGTTTTAGAAGAAAGAGTCTGAAACGCTATGGGTGCAGTGAATATAAACACATTATTAAGGGCAATAATCGTTGTCAAATGTGTTGTGATCAAAATGTTGGCCACATAAAACAATTTCTTTAAATTAGACAGTTTATATCTGAAGCTTGTTTGCATTGTAAATTGTCCCAAAAATTATCGCAAAATCCTTGTTTTTATATGGTTTTTATAAAGTTCAAATTAAATCAACTATAATTTGACAGTTCTAAAACATATAGTTGGCTCGCCTACTAGACCAAATTAAACAGAGCAGAAAAATTAATTAGGAAATTTTCAGATTTGTTTAATTCAGCATTCATTGCAAAGAAAGTACCATGTTGTGATACATTTTTAAAAAGGGAATTAACAGTTTATTTAATGCAATAAAAAACCAATATGGCGTCCATAAGAAAAAACAAAGTTATAGTCAATATCTCGAAAACGCAAGAAGATATTCTTTTGTTTTATTTTTTATTGTAAAGACCTTAAAAAAGTGCCATAGAATGTCTAGACCAAAATACTGAAAGTTCTCAAATAATCGAGATACGGAGGACTGTCAAATACCCACCATTTTGTTTTTTCGCGATTTTTTTCAAAAACCAAAAATAACTGACAAAATGTAATAGCAGTTCTGAAATGGTAAGAATCCCGAGAAACATTGCCCATTTAACCGATTTTGTAGCTCTTACAATAACCGAGATAGCAATACATGCAGCACCAATTTGGGACATATTGTATATACAACAGAATAAAACTTAACGAAGACGATAATAACAATAATAATAAATGTTTAAGAACTTTAGACTCTTTGCAAAAACTGTAATTTTTTATGATTTAAATTAGTTATATTTTAATATTTTATTTTTTATAATTTTTTAAGAAATATTTTTGATTCAAATTTGTTTATTTGAAATTACCTGCAATATTAGTCTTTACAAATAAATAATTTTAAAATATTTCGAATTATTAACTTATTTTTCATCCAATTACGCAAACATATTTACATTTAAGGTACCATTTGGGAACGCGAGACCGAGGCAGACGACAGCATCAAGGCAGCAAATATTACCGTGTTAAAAGTGGTGTCGCGTCTCCTTCATCACTCTCATAAATGTGTTTCGTTTCATTACATGTGTTCAGAAGTAAATATATCGTTTACGGTCGCTTCACGCCATCGCATGCTGTTGTCTTCTGTCGCGGTCTCGCCTTCCCAAATGATACCTTTATACTTATAATGCAAGTAATATCACCCTTTTTTTTTAAATACAATGTTCAAAATAAGTACATATAAAAATAATTCAGTAAAAAACAAGAAATGACCCGCAATATTATTAGCAAATAATAAATAAATACGTTTAAAATATTTTATATCATTCATATTTTTATATAAAATGATTAAATAAGCAAAAAAGAATTCACATTTTCTGAACTTACCTTTCTCAATACTATTGATATCTATTAGTATATATTGTATTTACTATGCGTGCACAATTCTCTGATGCTTTGAGGTGTTTTGGTACCATCCTACTCCACCTTGAGTGCAACGTTACCGAACGAAAAGGTACCTGAAAAACCTGAGCAATGTCTTGACACTAGCCAACCATGACCCAAAATGTCAAAGTGACAAAATAAAAATATTTTAATAAAAGAGTATGTTTGGAGGTGAAAATGTATTCATCAGTAAGCAACCGAAGAGTTTTGTTGCCTAAACCCTCTATGAAGGAAGATAATGTGTTAGTTTTAGACAATACTCCATACCATACGAGAAAACTTTCGATTAATAAAAAACTGAACATACTTGAAGACTTCTTTCATATTAATGCAAACTTAACACGATTAAACTGGTGTGAAATGAAGTAAAACTTTATAGGTCGCGGAATTATAAAAAAAAAAAAAACTGGACATATTTGAAAGGGTGTGGAATGATATGTGCCCTTAAAGTAGGCCACTTATCTAAAAATAAGAGGGTTTCCAAAAAGTTGTAAGATAATCACTGGGAGAATTACGGCAAACATATTTATAATGTAGATTGAAGTGCATTTTTGAACATTGGATTTTACATTATATTGGTATACTAATAAAAATATATATTACACCAAAAGAATATAAAAAAATACACTGTGTTTCGTAAGTTTTTTATAAAGAATTATCAGCTTCTTTGAATAAGAACTCAGTATTTTGATTACAAAGATTCAAGAACCCATCATTGAATATGGAATCATAAATCTTAAAAATCTACGGTATGTTCTTTACATTCCACTCTTTTCTCTTAATTTGTGTTAGTTACAACAAATTAAGAAGGTATTTCAAGCTCATCGGTAAGCAGGTTTGGAATTTTTTTTTTCGCACACTTTTTTCGCGTCTCGCCGTTCATCACAATGAGCCCGGGAGAGTAATAAAAAGAGGGGGTTCAATTTAAAACAAACTCGCCTAACCCTCGGATACAGTCCGTGAATGCCATTCGACGATTTAAATCATTAGAAAATAACAAGTTTCGCAAACATTTGCTTGAAAATGATACCGTCAGCAATTTACTCGCGTCGGAATGTTGCTGCTATGCTCTTTGTTTCCAAATTTTCGAACTAAATAATTCCAGTTCTGATTTCGCAGGGATGGACTCGAAAAGAGCTTTTAAAAAACTAATCTCAAAGAATGTCATCAAAAAAAGGGGTAGTTTAGGGTATACTTATTTTATGATCAACTAACAAGCAGCGGTACAATAAGAAAATTGAATTTACATGGCATATGACAAAAGACAATTAGTTTGCCAATGGTAATGTAATAAAGCAATTTAAATATAACACTATAATATGAACAATATAAATTTTTATAATTAACAATATAACAGGTTAAAAGTACGAATATAACAATAATAATTGTAAAGACAAACATTAGGGTATTTCATTTAGTAAGTAAAAAAATTAAATGTAAAATTTTTGTAGACTTTGCTTACGCCCCGAGTGTCAGTGATGTAAAAGTTATGTATGCAAAATTTCAAGAAGATTGGACAATATTTAGAGTTTGCACACCTTGACCAGTTTTGTAAAAGTATGCAAAAAATACGACATTTCAATGTTAATTACTTTCATTTTTAAAACTACACATTAAGATTATTAGGTAATATTATTAAGATTATTATGTAATAGATAGGAAAAACATGTCTTATATTATTCAACTTTAACGATGCAATCCCTTATATAGTTCGCTTGGTGACAATTTTTCTATGATGCTTCACTACCCTCAGCAAAAATTGTTTTTGTTCTTCATCTCTGACCGATTCGTTAAATTTCTTTATTCGAGCAATTTCTCTTTCTGCGGTATCATTCACTACCTTAAGAGCGTCTACTTGACTTCATAGAGAATCACTGCAATATTATGTCACGTTATGGATCCCAAACAATTCAAAGAACATATTTGTTTTACTAGTGATGAAATGCCTCAGGTCTTTTCGTTCAAAAACTAAGTTTTTACCGTCTAATCGTTTCATTTAATATTTATTTGGAGGTTTGGTTTCTAAATGTTTAGTCATATTTTCCTTTTCAATCTGACTAATACGTTCATCCAAAAAAGCTAATCCTACGTTTGTTTCTGAGAAATACCACAGGTGTCTCTCAGCAAAAGTAAGAGCACTTTTTTTGACGTCTATACCTGGGTAAATATTCAGCAGCTGCAATATATCCAAATCATTTTTTGGATTCCATCGACTTACAATTGCTTCGTGCCAAAAGTGAACATATATGAGGCTGACAAAATGTGCAACCTTTTCATTCCTTTCAATTCTCGTTTACTGTTTAGCGAAGAGAACAATTTTTAGTGCAAAAATTGCTTTTTCCATCCACCTTGCTTGATGCAGATCTCCTGGGATCCTGAAACTGAATTCGTCTTGAGACCAACCTCCTAGGTACAAAAGTGATAGTTGTAATAGCTCTTTGTAGTCTTCTCTTGGATGACTTCCATCTTTTAGGACATTTTGTAAGTAGTTAATCATTTTCACTCGTTGTTCTTCTATAAAGCCTTGAACGGGACGTATCTTATCCAGCTTTGTCGTATATGACTTTTTATCCAGTGAAGCCCACATATTTATGGAACTTTCGAAAGATCTGGATTTCAGGACCACTTGATGGTATGTTACAACACTCGTCAAACACAACAATGTTTGTCCTAATTCCCTTTCAATTCTGGTACATGCCCCTTGGATCAGTCCTGTATTAGACGATGTAGTATGAAAAGATATACCAATGATATTGTCACTTAGCCCAAATCGGTGCTTTTCCCGAATAACTACTTCAGCCATCTGCTCACCGATGCCGTTTGGGCAACAGGTACTCCAGGCAAATGCTCAAAATCTTTGCCAGTCACTAGAACTGCAACTCAATCTTCCAAAGTTTTGATATTCCCATGGGAAACTGAAAACAACAATTTACTATCCCAATGCAAGACTAAAAGAGGTACTTGCTTGCCTAATAGAGAGTTGTTCCCGATCCCAAGTAGACGTGGGTGTTTGATCCAAAGGTTTTAATCTAGCACTTGAACGTAATTTTTTCTTTGCTGGAGGCAAATATTCGTCCTCTTCGTCACTAGGTGCGGATGGTGATTAAGATGAGTCTTCCAGTATTACTGTCTTATTCATTTTAGCTATAGCCCTGTAATGTTTATTCTTAAATGAATCATTTTTGTCTTCTTTTTTACATTTAGTTCTTATTTTGGAGACGAAAACCTTGTCTATTCCAGTCAATGATGAACTCATTCGGTCTTCTTTTTGTGATCTAAGAAATTCTTTATCTTCTTCCGATAAGCTTGTAATTTCCATCACATTTTGCCGTGAAATGTAAAATAACTCGATAAGATCACGTTTTTAAATCTGCCGTTTCATGTTAGCTTTATCAATGTTTCTACATTTCTCTTTACCTAGATTTTAGAATTCTTTATATAGCTTCTGTATACCAGCGCGTATATTCTCCTCTGTCTTAACAGTGATACTTGCTTTCCTCCACACTTCCTGTAGTTTAGTACTGGTCGATTTAACAGCTTTCGAAAGTATTTCTTTCATATCGCTATGTTAAAATAAAAACTAACAGTACTTGTTCCTTTGCAGGAACCCGAGCTCCTAAAAACTCACTACTAGGCATCTTTTTTAGCAACCAAATTCCTCTTTTGATTCCCATTTTAAAGCTCAATTACCTGCGAAAGATGAAAGAAATACATGTAAAGATCAAAGATCGCTAGTACAAAACAAGTTAATATTAGAAATTTCACCAGTTTGTGATAAAAGTGATCAATGTGTGCAACCCCTAAATATTATCCAATCTTCTTGAAATTTGGCATATATTTGTTTTCATCACTTAGACTAAGGGCGTAAGCAAAGTCGTATAAAAATAACATCTTTGGAAAAATGAAACATAATAACAAACATTTGATAGAATGTCAAAGACTCCAGAGCGGTTACAGTTGGGGATGGTGTGCCAATAAACCACAAAGAAGTATAAATAAATGTAAAAAGAAGAAAAAAAGATGCCCTATTTACATGACATTAAATTTTGAGGTTATAATTCATATACAAATTTGAAAATAATAGTGAATTGAATAGAAGAATTAAGAAATATGTATTGGGCATATATAAGGAAACGGAGGATTAGGTGCGGAGTATTAATGGAGAAGTCAATCTAGAAAATATAGATTGGTTAACATGTTGGTCAATGTAATACATCTCCAACAAGTCCAATTTACTATTTTTTAGGACATTGTGGCATTATGTTTATTATACAAAATATGGTTCGCAAATAAAGAATTGGTATAAGTGGTATTAGAAGATTTAAATCCTCATCCTTATTATGAACTAAAAGTGAGTAAATAGAGTTGGCACTTTTAAAAACTATATTAACGTTAATTTTTTTAGAAATTTTAGCAAGCTCACATGAAACAAGACCTAAGAACAATAGTTGATTGAGGAAGAGTATTGTGAGATAATAAAGTTTAAATTTATTGATAAATTTGAAATAGATTGTGTTAAAAAGTTACAGTGGGAAATCATTAATATTAGCAAGTTGTTTAATGAAATCTATCTCATATTGAAGTTGGAAATAGAGGAGTGACAAAGGCTTTATTTATTAATAAAACGACCTACAAATAGTATGGAATTATTATTTTCAAATTTTACAGTAAAATTAACCCTCCACACACACACTGGGGTATTATGTACCCAAGCAAAATTTTGTATAAATGGTATTTCTTTATCTTCAAGTTTGGAAGTGATACCGATGATCAAAATTCAGTTCCTACCACTACACGTGCACGATATGGGTCATTCTGTAAGGAAGGTTTAGTCTATACCCCTTAAAATAATAGGTTTGGTATCTTACTCCCCAGTGTGTGGTTGTTGTAAGAAATTATTGTTATTGTTTGTTTTTTGTCGGTAGGATGTTGAAGTAGTGGCGAGTTATATATTTTTAAGTTAAATATTATATTTTGTTGACATGGTATTTTATTTTTACATAGAAATGGTTTCCACTTCTAGAGAAACAGTTGGAACACCTTTTTCTTCTGATGAAAAGAATGACAATTAAGCAAAGTAGCGAAGAAAAAATTAAATAAAGACCTCCAAAGGCTTTGTGGTTATCGGCCGTAAACTGAAAAAGCGGATACAATTAATTGAAGCTCGGATTTGCCCCAAAATCTTGAAAGACGTCAAAAACGAACTTTAGTTATCTATTTTGCATATAGCTTAACTAAATGAATATGTTTATTTAGATTGCATTTAATATTTTAATTTGTAATACAAAGTATGTAGTACAAATTGTCTTTTACCTTTTTAAGTCAAACAATAGCATCTGAATCATCAGTTTTTTAGTTTTAAATGTAGATATGTTTATTGGCATCTAAAAGATACCATCAAAAACTACTTTTGCTTTTTTAACCGAAAAAAAAGCGGAG
Source organism: Psylliodes chrysocephalus (assembly GCA_927349885.1). Lineage (NCBI taxonomy): Eukaryota > Metazoa > Arthropoda > Insecta > Coleoptera > Chrysomelidae > Psylliodes > Psylliodes chrysocephalus. The sequence goes on from OV651813.1 coordinate 44,522,340, forward strand.
GTTCGTCGGTACATTTTTTTTTTCATGCATGTTCAGCGATAATTCTTTAACACGGTGTTCGATTTCAATAATTCTATTTTTGTTAGAAATGGGTTACTTCAGGGGTGGTTCCATATAAATTTGGTAAAAATCTAATAATTGGGTTCATAATAAAATCCTCAAACTCTTCATTTTTTTATGTATGTTTGGCGATATTTCTTTACCACTTTGTCCGATTTCTGTTTCTTTTTTTATTAGTAAGAGGGTACCTCAGGGGTGGTCCCATATAAATTTAGTTCAGATGTGGTTATGGCATCTGCACGATTTTGAAGTGGGTTTTTTAAAATTACTTTTAATACTTGTAAGTTCAATTATTATTATTATTATTATTATTATTAATAAATAAGCTTGGGGTGGCGTATACCCCAGTGCGTGTTGCATGTAAAAAATTAAGTGTGGGAACGAAGGGTTAATACGAGGATTTAAGGTATTTATGTACTAAGAAACCAATAAATAATATGAGTACATCATATACTTATCGATGATAAAAAAATGATTTTGTTTCAAAAAAGTCTTATTTAAAATGAATTTTTGTTCAAAATAGTTCACGAAACCATCAGCCAAAAAGGGTGGGAGGTTGGAACCCATAAACAAACCTGAAGTTTGCCTGAAAATTAAAAAAAAAATGTTTATTTAGTGTAGTGTCCAATGAGTAATATATCTAAAACAACATGGGTTCAAACATCATTTTCAAAAAGAAGATTTTTGATATCTTCAGGCAAGATACTAGGGAAGAGGTTGGATAGATATTTTTTTAAATAATGCTATAAAAAACTCGCTTTACTTAACTTCAAAAATTTCAAATTTTAGTGTTATAATTAAATCACTTTATTATCATTGGTAAACTACTTGTCTTTTGTCATATGTCATGTGTTATTATTGTACCTAGCCCCTTATTTCTTGGGATAGGCGGAGGAGTTATAGTTTTAATTGTAATCATAAATTTACGCCTCCCACAATGAGTCCTCAACTAATTTATGGGATTTCACCCTTAATCTTTTTTGATGGCACCTTCATTAAATGGAGGCAGAACAAATTTATATGTAACGTAAAGTATAACACTGTAATCCGATATTCTGTTAAGCATATAAGCCGGAATGGAAATGTGGTGGAAATCGCCTTCAATTTTTTATTCATTTTTTTATTTAAATGTAGTTTTATATATTTTAAGCTTATGAATTTCTTCTATTGGTAAGACATTTAGTTAATTTTGTAATTAGGTATCTAACTTTAAGTTATTGCAGATTGTTCTACCTTTTTTGCATGAAAATTACCTTATAAGGTTGAAAGCGCTTGCAAGCAGCTTTTGAAAATATCAAATTAAAGATCCTGTGGTTGACAGATTTTGTGTTTTTGAAATTTTTTCACAAATTATTTATATATTATGTTCTATAAAGTTGGATGGACCCATATGAGAAATTTGGCAAATAAAACGATTGGAAAAAACGTCGTAGGGCATTCACCTTTTGTTTAAAACTTAAAATGGGTCATACTAAGGTTGGCTAGGTACTGCATTAGTTATCTATCAAAAGATGGTGCCGTGAAATGGGACTTAGTATTAACCCAACAAAAACAACACTAGAAGCTTTTTCAAGGAAAAGAAAACTTAATCTCAAAACCGTTAAATTAGACGGGATATATATAGAATGGAAAAATGAAGTCAAATATCTAGACCTAACCCTGGACAACAAACTTCTCTGGAACACATGAGAAGGAAGTAGTAAATTGGGCCACAAAAGCCCTAATGGTATGCAGAAATATTGCAGGTAAACGATGGGGATGTAACCCAAACATACTGCGATGGATGTATACTGCAATAGTGAGATCAATCATCAGTTACGGGGCTATGGCCTGGAGTAACAGAACTAGTTTAGCTACTACGAGAGCTAATATCTCAAAAGTACAAAGACTAGCCTGTGTTTGCATTACTGGTGCAAAGAGAACCTGTCCTACGGCCGCTATGGAGGTGATCTTAAACCTCACACCTCTACATTTGATGATAGAGAATGTGGCAAAAAGACCACGATATAGAATGATCAGGAACGGAGTAATCAGACGAAAGTCTACTTGCTTCAGGACTAAAGGTACCTGGGACATGCCCCAGGATGAAATGCTAAAGAAGTACAGTTTTGTGAAAATTTTCAAAACCACAGAGTTGGGCTGCAAGAAAGAATGGAGCCAAGAATCCATCGCGCTTGCAACCGAAAGACGTGCTATTCAGTGGTATACGGATGGTTCCAAAACCATAGAAGGAACTGGAATAGAAGTGTATGGTCCGAGAACCAAGCACTCCGATAGCTTGGGAAAATACCAGATGGAAATTCACGCCATCGAGAAGTGTATCCAGTTTAACATCGAGAGAAACTATCATAGACAAGAGATTATTATTATGTCCGATAGTCAAGCAGCCATCAAAGCGCTGAGCTCTTACGTAATCAGCTCAAAAATGGTCTGGAGATGCCTAGAACAATTGAATGAGCTGGGCGAGAAAAATAGAGTTACTTTCACCTGGGTCCCGGGACATAACGAGTTACAGGGTAACGAGATTGCAGATAGTCTTGCACGGAAAGGTGCTCAAACACCCTTTGTAGGACCTGAGCCGTTCTGCGGTATCAGCAGTCACACAATATTAGGAGAGATTAAAAAAGAATTTTGCAGTAGAAGAACCGATAATTGGAACAATCTCTTGGGGCTGAGACAGGCCAAGATATTTCTGGGTGAATATAATCAGAAAAGATCGGAAGCCTGCATCTGCCTGAGCAAGAACAGGCTACGTATTGTAACAGGGATCCTTACCGGGCATTGCCGACTAAAAGGACACCTAAGTAAACTGAGAGTAGTAGAGGATAGTGAGTGCAAATTCTGTGAGGAGGAGGAGGACGAAACATCCATTCCATCCTAACTGAATGTGTAGCACTCCAAAATCCAAGGGCACTAAATCTAGGAGGATATCAAATAGAAGAGGGAGATTTACCTAACTTGAAGCCACTTCAAATCCTACACTTCCGTGAGAAAATAGGATTGGAAGGGCCGTTATAGGCATTGAGACATTTCCTTGGTGCATTGGCGACAGAAGGAGGCACAATAGATCTTTTAGGTCGCAGTGTATTAATACCCCATTCCCAACATAACATATCTGTCAAATTCAGTATTTTTTTGAAAAATCATTAATTTTTTTTAAAGCGAGTTTAAGAAAAAAATGTCAGTAGCCAACTTTGACATGGGCCATTTTAGGTTTTTAAATAAGCAGAGGTGATTGCCCTACGACGTTTTTTTCTAATCGTAATATGGATCCAACTTTATGGCACACACTATATATTTATGCATTAAATACGTCTTTGAAATAATTCATTAAGAAAGCACATGGATTTCATATACATTTTTTATATTAAAGCCAAGGATTCTGCAATTATTTTATGGCCCATTATTAATGAAACAATCTATATTTAATAAATTAATTAGAAACAGTTCGTTGTTAACATTGGGGAAAGCCATATACGATAAAAACTGTAAAAATAACAAAATAAAGATCATATCAAATGAATATCAATAAAACTTAAGATTTAAAGGACCTTTTACTTTTTTTATGTGATGTATTCTGAGTTTTGTAATATTGATTAGGTATGTGTACCTAGTTGATTCCTCTCGACTACTACATTTTTTAGATAAAAATATAAAAGTATAATGCAAATCATTTTTTAATATGCACTTATTTAGAAATAGATAAATAAATAAAACAAAGAAACATTTCACATTGTAATTTAAATAATTTTTATATTGCTACATTAATAGGTAATTAAAAATAAAATTGGGTAATAAAAATATTTTTTTTAAATTGAACAAATTAGACAACAATCACAATTTAATTTAGATCAATTTTTGTTGCGTTTTATATATTTTAATTGAAATAAAAAAAAATGATTATTTAAACAGGTTACAATTAAATTTTTAGACAATTATGCTACATCTGCTTAATAAGCCAATCTCAATAGAAAATAAAATTAAAAATACATTTCTATTGATTTGGTTACCTAGAGTTTGGTATTCTAATAAGTCACTTACTTTATGGCCTCCGATTTTAATCCACCTTTAAGTTTTTTTGACGTACCTGTAACAAAAAAAAAAATAGGTTAAAACTAACATAAGATATAAAATATATCCTCCAAAAACAGAAAAACATAAAAATAGTAATATTACAAATTTTACTAGTAATTAGATATGAGTTAAATGTCACTCGTCATTTAAAGACAGTATCATCTATATCTTGTGTTTTACAACTAATTTAAAATGTATTGAAATATACAGAAATATCCAACAGAAAGAGACAAGATGAAAAGGAAAGTACGGAAGAAAGTTCCAGAAACAGAGGAACATTCAGAGGAAATTACATTACAATTTAAACTTTAAATCAAAATGTAACATAGTTACAGAATATCAAAAATATGATAGTGTGATGTAGATGAATGAAGCAGAATAATTGCTGATGATGACCAAAAGAGAAGAAGATAATTTTTTAAGAATAATTGTATTTCCAAGAACCATTTGGGAATAAAAATTTATTAGAAAGTAAATGAAAAACTAAATATTGGAAAGATTTTGTTAGTAAATCAAAGAAAAATGGATAGGAAAAAATTTAGTTACGAAGAGCGAATAGATCCAATAGTAATATAATGAGACCAGTGCCAACAGAGAACAGAAGAAATGGTCAAAGAAAGCATAAGAAGCATCATAAGGGAGTATAAATAAAGAATAAAATAAATAAAAATCAGAGGTACTTGAAGAACACCATGCAAAAAAAATAAAATAAAATGAGGACGGATTAACCACAAAATCGTGGATGTGCGATTGAAAGTGAAGATCAAAAGTAAAGGAATAATGTGTTGGGTGTTCTAACAAAAACCAGTGAATAAAAAAGGAAAAACACCATAACTGAAAACATATTTTTTTGAAAATTGTCATTGTAAAAGACTAAAATAAATCATATCCTCCTTTACCATTATATTATTACCTCTATACATTTCGGTTTATTTATGTAAAGTACGAGACTGCACAAATAAGTTAATTGGAGTGTACACCAACGAATTTTGAAATTTGACTAGGAATTATGTAAACAGTATAAAATCACGGTAGTGGAACCGACACCGACGACCGATTCACATTTCGCAAACACGTTCAAACGTCCGAGCAAGGACGGTCAAAGCTAATACGCTCCTCAATGTTGAGAAATGTTCGCACGAGTTCTATACAAACACGTAATATCATAAAACAATAAACAATAAATAGTTCCAACAAAAGATATATAGAAGGTGGTAAAACAGAACATTTCAAAATTGCCAGGGGAGTATACAGGGTTCGGCAAACCTTCGTCGTAGATCCATAAACTGCTATTACAGGGTGGACATATGAAAATGAAAAAGAGCTTTGATCAGCAACTGCATCAACAGTTTAGACAAACGCTCGGACCGTTAACTGTCATACGTCATTCCCCTTCGATCCGTCACTCATACCAATACAATTTAATTTGACACATCATTGAAATCGTAATTTTATGGATAACAGCAATATGGATTGTTCAATGCATTACTTTTAGCGCCCTCTAGCGGGATAAAAACCGGTTAGGTATTGTAAAATGTGACACACGATTTGAAAGCTAATTTTATTGATAATTTAATGCGTAGCATAAATTTGTTATGTTGATTGTGATTAAAGTTTGTTTTTCTTAACGTTAGAATTCTGTAAGGTTTTTCAAATATTTAAATTTATGTTTCATTCAATTATATTTTGTTATGTTGGGGATTAAATTAGCTTTCTAATGAAGTGTCACACTCACAGTACTTAACAATGTCTTATTCCGAAAGAGGGCGTTAACATCAAAGGTAACTCAATTAATAGTTACATTGCTGAATTTTCTATAAAATTATCCTTTCAATGAATTGTTACACTTGGTTCTTTCCCTATTTAGTTTGTATTGGTTAGATCGGTGGATGTAATTCGTGCAGTTCCTGATAATGTCTCTCGTTTTCGTCTCGTAGTCGTAGTATTTGTTTAACCAGCATTTTGTTGAAATTTAGACGCATAATTTCCAAAAAAACATGTTCTCACATCTTGTGGTATTACCCTTAAAAATTGTTAAATATTTGAAATAATTTTGGAATCTCTGACCAAGTCATCTGTTTCCGTAAGTGATTTCAGATTCATAATCAGTGACCTCAGAAAGCCATATAATCAAAATTTCTTTTTCTTTTTTAATTTTTTCCTTTTTGTTAGTAAAATTTCAAATTTCTAATCAGCACAGAACTTGTTCGATATTGAAAATTTTAAGAAAATAAAGCCATTTTATAATTTTTTCCACCATATTGGATCCGCCATTTTGTTTTTTTATTTTTAAACTTAGATTCTTAATCAGCTCAAAAAGAAAATCCGAAATACAAATTTTCATACACAAGCATGGGTGCCTTATTATTTTGGTCCCATTTTCGTCATTTGGGGTCACTATATTGCGACTGTGCTAGAACAACGTCATTCTGGTAATACTTTGGCTACTATATTGCTTATTTTAGAGCAGAACAGAAAGATAATATGCCAAAAAATCTAAATACGTCGGTCCATTTAAGGGCAAACCTTAAAAATTGTAAATTCTCTAAAGCAATCGCGCCAACATACAGGCGACTATCGACAACAGACAACGACAGACGACGAAAGACGACGACAGACGACGACAGACGACGACAGACGACGACAGACGACGACAGACGACGACAGACGACAACAGACGACGACAGACGACGACATAATGAGCAGTATTAAAAAATCATTTATTTTTAGGTCACAGATTTCGATTAAAATTGGTATTTAAGTATTTTAGAAGTCAAAGTTTACAGATCCTAAATAAGTTTTAAAAAATTGAAAATGGCATTAAAAGGAATCGTATTTAATCAGAAAAGGTCCCCCCTTGAATTAAAATAATAAAAAGCGTCCTTTTGGTTTGTCTAACTGCACCACTTTAAAAGCAGCCAATCATTATCGTTCAATAACGGTGAACGTGACGAAGAAAACCGAGCGGACGCTAAATGAAAGTTCGGGTAGGATCAAGTGAAGGATCGATGGAGAGAAGGTGAAAAGGGTTTTGGTTTGGTGGTTTTAATTTTTAATTGTTAATATGTAAGTGCTTAGGACTTTCCTATTTTTACAATTTCTATATCGAGGAATGTTCTGGGTAAAGTACTTTTTTGTAAACCTTTGAAAATTATTTATTTTAATAATTTTTTAAAGAATAAAAAACATTAAATTTACGAGAATTTGCTGCTTTTTGTTTTAATAAATATCTACTAGTTTTTAAATGGGAGGGTTTACCACCTTTTTTTTTAATGTCCACTCTTAACGATGCACAAATTTAAAGCTCTCAATATTCTTGAGGCACATAACATCGCGAAGTATTTCAGTAGCACGCATATAAATACAATCTTGTATTAAAAAATTCTCACCACATTTCTGCTTTTCGCGAGATACCTTTTGCTCTTAGGTCTTTTTCAAAAAAATATGATCTAATCACAAGTATGTGTCCCAAACATTTATACTTCATCTATCTTGGGTGCGTGATTTTAGGATAGTCAAAATTCTTGGATATTTAAAATAATTTTGGAATCTCTGACTAAAAGCCATCCCTCCTCGTAACTTAGGTAGTGTAATATGTATTATTACCAACGGGTCGTAGTGGACCGGTTTAAATTTATTCGCATAATACGATTTAATAATATACCCATTATTCTCCCACATTGGAGCAGTATACTCTCCAAGGACTATGAGCGTAGACTGAATCTCTGAAGAACTTCAAGTAGTTTACCAAAGTTTTTGAAGTGTAATATTCCAAGTTAAGTTTAACAGCAGTCTCGGTAAGATGTTATTCGAGGATATCCCTGAAAATGTTGTGCTATTTTTAATTACGGAATCAGTTTGGATTTTGGAGTAAAATATTAAAAATCATAAAATATTAAAACTACTAATTATTAGATTATGACATGTAATGCCACTAAACGTTAAATTTCTGATTTTTTTTCAAAGGTATTATAATTTTCTTAAAATAGCCATTATCGGCAAAAAACAGCATTTAATTAAATAACTTATAACACGCCTAGGTGTAGAAGAAAAAAAGTAGTATTTCGTAAAATTAGACAATGTAATTCAAATTTCAAACTAATACCAGAATTTTTTATGGCATTTTTAATAAAATGTGTTCCTATAAAACCATCTTTTAATTCAATAATATTATGAACTTCCAACGTCATTTTTCTGTGAGCTGTGAGCAGTTATACGTATAATTATATATCTATTAATTATGTTTTTATGAAAATTAGGAAGGATAAATTGTACAACTTAGGTACTACGAATAAATTCCCATACTTCCGCCTGTTAACAATAAAAAATAAATAAAAATGACAATCCGCAAGACATAGAATGTTGTCAACAAATACTGTCGTCTTCAATAAATATTGACTTTAAAAGCTTATCTCATCAATCTAGAACGGTTAATCATTTTAAGTTCACCTAGACAAAAGGTAAGTCTAATTTAAATTCGATTATTTCGAACTGCCAAATATACACGTCACATTATTCCATCCAACTAACTATATTTTCTACTCTATTATTTTTGGATATACCAGGCAACGTTTATATTTTTTTAATTTTTACTTTGTCATCTTAACCTTTTACACCTTGGATGGGTTGGCTCAGTGGTTAGAGTCATGACTCTGAGATCGGAAGGTCGCAGGATCGAATCCCACCGGTGGCAGGAATTTTTATTTAATTAAAAAAATTAAATATTAATTCTAATGCATAGGTAGGATTCCCCACTCGACCATTCACTGTTGGGTTCTAATTAACAGTGCTGTTCCTAAAGTGGCGCTGGGAAACAATAACAAATTAAAAAAAAAAAACCCAAATTTACGTTTCTCAATAAATTTTCAGTTAAGACCCGAAATTTAATTATTTTCATACATTTGTTTCTATCTGCTTTAATTTTATTCTAATTTTTTATTCTTTAACTATTCTATTTTTCTTTCGTCCTCCTGTCTGTTTTAATTTCATTTTAATTTAACTTTAATTTTTTATAGTAGGCACCTTTAATATTCTTCCTCTTGGCTCTATATATGTCTTCTTTTTCTTTATTTTTTATTCTGTTTTTCTTTATCTTTTATTCTATTTCTTTTTAATTTGTTTTCTAGTTCCTTTTTTTTTCACTTTCTTCATTAATTTTTCAATCATTTTTGTTCTCTTTTTAATTATTGAATATCTTCTTTTGTTACTCATCTTCTTGTCCATTCTATCCATTTTATTTTTTTATCTTTCTCTTCATTTTTATAAATTTTCTATTTTCATATATTACTCTTTTTATTTCTCTCATAATTTCAGCCATTTTCTTTATCAAACTAAAATTTTATTTGTTATTTCTGTTCTGGTCTATCTCGGCTACCTTTGTATTTATGATCTCTATTTCTTCATCTTTCTCTTCAATATATGTTATTTCTGCATCCTGTTCTCCTACTTCCTGTATATCATTTTCCCTACTTGTTTCATTATTTTCTCTTGTTTTTTCGCCATTAGACTTATCATCTTTTCTCCACGTAAATCCATTTATTGTGTCACTCCCACTTGACTATATTGTTATTTCTTAATTTAATTTTATTTCACTAATCAAATTTTCCCCTTTATACTCCCTGTTCAAATACAATTGCACCATTACATGTACTACAATTTTACCACGAAATCTACAATTTAAAGCGACAAAATATAAAAAGCTCCCTAACAATTTATGTCCCAAATTGGGAGTGCAACACTTAATATGGAAACCTCTAATTAAATATGGATCTCGTTTGTGGCGGTACGAGTTTTTCTACAAATGATACCAAATAAAATAACTAATAGTAATAAAAATTCTTCTTTCATTCTTTTTGTCTCTTTGAAAGTTATATCTCCATAATAAAATTCTTTTTTATTTACTTTTTGATATTTTTTATCCTTTCCAGTAAATTACAACTTTTTAACATTCACTAATCAATAGTCCATAATCTGTCAATTCTCTTCATTCCAAGGACAGTTTTCAAATCGACAATTCCCAACTCCAGTCAAAAATTTTTATAATCAGAAATCTCCATATCATTATACTTTCTATTTTACATTTTCAGAGAAATTAATAGATAATAATATTTTTGTAAATTCTACAGATATATCACTGTAAAATTCTTACAAATAAATCTAATTCTATCAATTAATCCGTAACTATGATATTATCACATTTATTTTCAATACTGATGCCACGAAATCAATGTGGTTTTCCCGGTCATGTTTCCGGACCTACGGCAATGCTATGTCATCAGCTAACACAAAAGCACAATGCCATTCAAATTGGCAAATCGGTTTAGTTAACGAATTTTCAATCAACAACAATAGGTAAACGAGCGTCTAGTAATTGAGACCTTGTTGGACTGTAGAAAATCATGCAATTCTGAATAATGGTGAACTAGCACGGTAGTCCACATAATAGGATCCCTTTCTTCTTAATTTTCTAAAAATTTATATGGGGAATATAACGAACTGGATAATGGTCTTCAAAAAGATAATTTTATGGATAATTCAACACTATGAATTACAATATCCTTTACTTCGATTTTAGCCCCCTCTTGATAAAAAAAGGAACCTATTATGCAAGGTCAACACATACTTGTCAAATACACTTGTTTATCAATTATCAATGAGTGAAAACACTTCACAACAAATTCATAACGAGTTTACAATATACTTAAGTAAAAAAAAATAAGTAGCATACAAAAAGTGTACATTTCTGTCAAAGGAGGGCACTTAAAAACTACATAATGGAGACGTGTACCATTAATTTAAAATGAAAGCCTACAATTTTAAAATCTCCATAAAATAAAAACAAAAAAGTTTTTTGTTAGACTTGCCGTTTCATAAAGCAGAGCAAAAATTTTGGTGCACGTTATCACTTTCAGAAATAAATGTGGTACTTCGTAACCAACACATGCCATTGTACTCAAGAGATTTAGATGTATCCATAGACACCATCCGATATCTTGGATGTATCCCATTTTAAGTGTCTGAACAGTTTACAATTTGGAGGTTCATTGTTATAAAGGCCAAATCAAGCTTTAAAGAGATTCACAAAAAAAAAGATAGGATATAAATTATATCAGGTATAATTAGGTATACTTAAAACTACACGCATAAAATGTAACTAGAAACACTTTTTCTGACGTCGACCATAAATCATCAGACAGCAGTAAGCGTTCGTCATTTTTACAAAACAAAGCGTGGTATCTAATAGATACATATAACACATTATTATATTATAAGAACTGATGGTTCGAGAAAATTTTATTAATAACTATTGTTAGTGGTAAGTATATATTATTGTTTCTGAATAATTTACCTTTAGATAACTAATTTAAATAATCTAAGAAGATTATTTTTATAGAAATAATTATGGTCAACGATCGAATATTGAGCCAAGTTCGATGGTGTTTTTTCGTTTTAATTGTGACATACTCCCTACCACGTCTGAGTCATTTAGTATCCCAATCACTCTAAAAAAGACAGATACCCCCTTTATATGGGTATGAGCAGTTCAATAGATATTAATTTTTATTTCATCTTTTTCAGGTGCAGGAAAGGCAACTGAGACTGAGGGAGCTGTGGCTGGTATTACTGTGACTTATTACATAATGTAATAATTAAGAGTTTGTATCTTTTTCATTAAATTGTTGCAATTTTGAATATTTTATCAAAGAACATTTTTTCTAGGTTTTAATTATAAATACTATAAATTTTATTAAACGTTAATACAATTTGTTTGAATTTGTACTATTTATTGTGTAAAATTGTCGTATTAATTTTCATGAAAGGCAATACATTTTAATATAACTTCATACAGTGAGTAGCAAAAATAAATAACAATTTGTAGAACAATTCTTATGATGCATATGAATATTTTTACTATAATACATTCTCTACAAATTATCCCTGACCCCAGTTATTATAGAGAAAACATGTACAATTGCAAAAAAAAATTTTTAAAGGCTCTTTGAAAATTAATTAAAACTTGTAGAAATCAAATAATTCTGTAAAAACTAGAAAATTTAATTTTAAAAAATACAAAATAATATAGTATTTATTTTAATTAAAAAAAATCATTGCCTAAACATTCATTTGTTTAAAAAGTACTAATGACCAAAAAAGTTTTTAAAAAAAATGGATGTATAAACTATTTATATGTATAAAAGTTTGGGGTCTAGATGATCGCAAACCCCACAAAAATGTTATGGTTTGCACTGTTTTCGTATTTTTTTTTCAAAGCTGCTTTTAATTTAAGAAAACCAGATTATAAATTGTTCAACGATTACGAGTTATTGAAAAATAATATATTACATTACGAGTGTAGAAAGTACCATTCTTCACGAGTGGGAAATTTTATCGCACGAAGCATAAGCCGAGTGCGACAATCAGACAGGTGTATATAATCACTTTTACACAACTGTACAATATTTTTCCTACAACCACAAATTAATTTTATTGAAAAAATGTAAAATCAGTAAATCTGGCTATAAAGAATCCATTAATATGTGCCTGGTTTTAGATTTGTTTTTTATATGGTGTAATGGATAATTTTTAAAATGTTTAACGGATGATGTTTTGTCGAAATTAAAAACATTGTGATTCCATTTAAGAACACTTTCATAATAAACGATAAAATAACATTAGATACAAAAAATATATACAATAATATTTTTCATTACATTATTTTTTTAAATACAACAAATACTACTTTTTTTATTATTAAAGATGACTACCTACTTATTTACTTACAATTGAAGACCTTGACGTAATAAGGTTACATGCCACATTGTAAGTTTTGAAAAAATTGAGTTTTAAATCTGACAAATACAAATAAATAAAATTATTTAAACATAAATATTACGAGAGGTAGGGACATCTTTCGGATTAGAGGTAAAAAAATTGGTATGTGGCTAGTATCCTTGTTAACAGATGTTGTGGCTTGCATCCTTTTTACACCTAGGGCTTCAATTTTTCCTGAACAGTAATCATAAAATGTATTTAAAATAAACAGAAAACAAGAATAATTTTTTTAAATTTCACATTTTTTAAATAAAAAAAAAAAAAAAATAAAAAAGATTGCTTGGATTGGGAATTAAAACCGCGTAGCGACATTATCGCGACATCCGAAGTTATTGAAATTGAACACACTTTGAACTGAGCCACAAGCTTATGTCACATGAAATATATATTAATCAGGAAAAAACATAAAATTATTGTAGTTACTTTAATAGTTTGTAAAAAATAATTAGAATCTAGGTAAAAAAATCAATGTTTAATCATCAAATCTATTTTACTATTTACATAGATCAAAATAGAAATTATGCACCTGACATATTTGACAGCTGATGCAGAAAATAGATTCATATTTACACCCAAGTGAAAAGTAGATTCTTATCTACATGCGTGTGATATAGGGCATTTTCCATAAGACTAAAAAGTGCGATGTATCACTTTACTAAGTGGTCGTTAGAAAAATCTATTTTCAATTTGTAACTTTAAGAGGTTATAACATTTTTGTACGCACTTTTGTACAAACATAAGTTAGATCTAAGCGACCTATTTTTGACTCCAACACAACTGGTATAATTTATGACCTACGTTTTTGTTACACTCTGTACGAACATTATGAAACATATTATTGGGGACGTTTGTTTGCCTTTCCATGATAATACTAATATAGATTCACAACCTCCTTAGTTCTATCTGGATCACATTAAAAATTGATTATCCGAATGGATAAATAATCAATGTCAGTGAGATAAATCCACTGCTGTAACTTTTACTTTAGAAACTTGTCAACCTGGATCAATTTATATTATTGATATTATATTGGCTTCTTGTTTGTTTCACAAAACTATTCCTAAATAAAAAGCTGCTTTCTGTTTGGTCTTACCGGAATCAATTTCAACTGTGGAGAACAGCAAGCCAGTCATATATTGAAATAATTTCAATCAAAAATTCTACGTACCATCACTAACGCCTAATCGTATGTTTTAAAGAATACAATTCATCGTGACCTCAATATTAGACAGTCAGAAGAAATAAAGAACAGTAGTAAATGTAAAGAAGAACTGAAAATTCTTACAAAGATCCTTGCTTTAAATCTGGACAATAGAAGCTTGAGGACTAGCAGATAAGCACTAGTCGTTCATTCAAATATGTTCCTGACTCCCTTTTGTTCACTGCAACTATATTGTTTATTGTTATTATAAACTTAACAGCTAGAAGTAAAAATAATTTATATTTCTTTTTGAATATCTCCTTCTTGGTAATACTGAATTATCTGGCACCTTTGTCATTAACCGAAAGCTAATAGCATTTTTAAGTACGCCTGTGGAATCCTCCTGGTTAGTCGGTCGAAAATCACGAAATACTGTAATGGCCAACAAACAGCGACCGGGACCGCCGTTGCCGACAACGCCGCATGTTTTCCCATCCCCATCCTCATCTAGGTTAACGGGTTCCATAGCATAAATGAAATATATCGTTTTAATTAAGACCATATCCCTCTCACTGACGTTTCTAAAGCATCCAGCCATCGACCATCAGCCTCGAAGTAATGTCTTCATTTTCAAAATGCCCTTTTGTACTTTGGCTTTATTACCCAAACTACGATTTTCGTTTATATACTTTCATCCATTGGAAAGTACGTAGGAACACAGTGGCGTCGATAGAAGATAAGATGGATTAAATATTAGGAGTTTATATATTAATTTTTTGTAAGATCAGTTTAGTATTTACCAAAAATTGTTTTATTTTGATACATTTTTGTTTCTATTTCTATTAATAGGAAATATGTCCATAAAGTAAAACATCTTGTTACGAGTGAATCCCAGACTAACGGGACACTGTTTCCTGAAGCAACTTCATATGATGGAATTATACAATAATCCCTCCATGTATTCGAAATTATATCTAGGCGGCGACACACCCTTTCGGTCTAGACATAGGTTCCCAACCTTTTTATGACCTATCGCCCACATTTCGAAAAAACTTTCGAATATTTTCCAGTAGGCGACATGGCATTGAGGTATGGGGCCACAGAATTACCTAAGTAGCCAATAGCTATCTGCTTAAGAGCCATGGTGGGGATTTACAGGTCGACGCCAAACGAAGGTGGGCGGTACCGCCTCCGTTGGGAACCACTGATCTAGAACCATAAAGAGCACCTCAGGAATACGTAGTAAAATTAACCAAAGACACAGGACTGTTCCTAGTACCATAATACAAGGAAAGCCGACATAAATGAAGATAAAGAATACCATAAATCAGAGCGTGTTTGCGGGATAAGAATGGGTATTATTATTTGCCATTTCGTTTCCGTTTTTCATATTTGAGCACTGAAACTGAATCCCAGGCTCTTGACGTTGCATCCTTTAAACCAATCTTCAAAGAATGTTTCTTTAGGAACTACTTATATTTGGTCAATATAAGAATTTACAGCCTCTTCTAGACTATTAAACTTACGTCCACTTAACTTTTCTTTAAAATTTGGCATTACAGCTGGATAAGGTTGATAAGCGAGATCATTAAGTTTTCCAGAATTATCTAATAATTTTACAGTTTGATGGAATCACCCTGTGGGAGAGAAAAAATATTGACATACCATGAAATTTTACGTTTTACGATCTTCTGGCAGTAATGTGTAAAAGTAACCACCATTTTGGGCCAAAACTACTGGTTTTTTCACGTTCACAGATGGGACATTGAGATTTTGTTCTGGATCTTATCGAGAAATTTAACTTTCGTCATGGGAATAATATCCAAAAAATGGTTAGAATGTTTAGCTTCAAAGGATGCAGATCGCACAGGCAGGCCCAAATCGGCTACGATGAAAAATATGGTTCTGATAGTTTATAAAACTGTTGTGAGTGATCTTCGATTGTAGTTGGTGGGGATAGCTGAGCCTGTGGTGATTTTAAAAGATCATATATTATGCCAAATTTAGGAGGTGATAACAAATGTCTCATGCTTGAGTAAAATTCTACGAATTAAAATTTATGAAGCAACATAACTTGTCACAGAAGCTGTACCAGTTTTCAACAAGATGTTCCATCTTTGCAGCAATCACCAAAAGTTTTCTTACATCATTCGCTCGCACTACCATCTTTGCAACAATTATTGTTATCTTTTCTGCAACACTTAGAAGTTAAGCCTTTACAGCAATCACCAGATAATTTTTTTGAGTATTCGCAAGCTTTTTTTATCTTTGCAACAGCCTTTCTTAAAGCTTCCCTTCTTGCAGCAATTGAATAAATCTTGGCAATATTCCAATTTTCCATTTTTTCCGTTTATACAGCAGCTTTTCTTAGAGTCACCAGGACAATTTCCGTCCTTACAGCAATAAGACTCATCAACGAAAGTTTTCTCACAGCATTTTTCAGTAAGACAGCAAGAATCTTCTTTGCAACAATCAGAGGTTGGGTCTTTGCAGCCATCAGACGTTGGTTCTTGACAGCAAGGACATATACAACTATTTCCTTTTTTGCAACATTCTTTCTTTCCTTTGCAGGTTGAAGTCAAGCTCTCCGCAAAAGTGGTGTCACGATTTCTAGCATCGGAGCAAACATTTATTCGTTTCGGAAGAGTTTCAAAATACTTTTTACGCAGATTAAAAACTATGAAAGAGATTCGGATTCGCCATTATACACCGGAGACCAAACAATGAATAGAGAAAAGCTGGCCAGTCCAAATGAAGGCGAAAACGGTTCCATAGGCCAAAAAGATTATGGCGTCGAAAATATTATTATTATTATTATTATTGATTACCTTGAAAATTATGGAGAAAAGTTCTGTTTCATCAGGATTGGGCTTCGAATTACTGCGCATGCACTCTACTCGCCAGATTTAAACCTTTAGGATTTCAGTTTATATTTAAACTAAGGAACCTATGTGGCCTTGAATTTCGCTGTGCGAAATGTATTGCGACAAGGAGATTAGTTCGAAAAATAATAAGATATTTATGAAACTAGTTGCGAAATTACTTATTTTATATAATGAGTAAATATTTAAGGGACGAGCAGAGCGAGGTCTCTCATCATGAACGAGTTATATAAAACGGTATTTCGTAACGTGTTACATACAATATTTTTTCTAATTTTTACTAAAATTTGACTAAAATTGTATTTTGGTTAAACATAAGTGACACTTAGGCAACCAATATTACTTTCTTGTATTGCTAGTTGTATATGCATTATTTTATTTACAATTAGAACCACGATTAGAACATCATTATTAGCTATTTACTCTCAACGACTTATAGTGTGTTTATATTGTTTATTAAAGTTATTTTGTTTTCAAAAAAAGTTGATTATTTTGTCATGTTTTGCGTTTTAATTATTTTGTACTAATTTAGAATGGAAAATAAGGACCAAAACAACATTATTACTAGGTTGCAAGTTTAACCAAATTCTATTTTTATAAGTCAATCTGCCATTCTTTGATATAAACTTCCAATAATAATGTATATTATTGATTTTAAATCCAAAACAGGTTCATTTTTATTTGATTTCTTTTGGCAACTGGTGACATAATAATTTTTTTCGAAATCAGTTTTATAATGCATTATGCAACTGAAGCGTAAAGTAGATTATTTTAACACTTGTTGCGATTACAAAAAATGTCACTTTACATGGTAAAAAAATTGGAAAAAATAATTTTTCATTCCGCATTGAATTTTTTCATACATAAGAACAACAAACCGTATTATTTTAGCACTAAAAACTGAGAATAAATACACGCGTTGCGCTACTGGCGCTTACATATTCATTAAGCAGTTGTTTTATTTTTATAAGGTGTTTTCCTGGTTATGCCGTTCTGAGAAAAAACGCAATAGTCAGCAAAAAATAATACTGCAAATTAAAATTGCAGAGTAAATGGATTCAGTATGCTGAATTATGTAAAATGGATTTTAAAACTTTACGGAGTCATAAAAGTTAGTTTGCAAAAAAAAACATTTACAAAGCTGAAATTGTTTAGGAACTTCTCCAACAGTGCGGTGAACTACTAATAAGTTAAATTAAAATTAAAATCGGATTTTAACGGGATGGGATTTGGCGATAAAGTGAATAAAATGAGCTGGATGATTATAATGCTGTCAGCTTGATGGCATTAAAATTTTTAGAGTATTAAATCTAAGAGCTGTTAATACAGATCTGGGCAATAATGATTAAGAAGAAATTTATCGAACCTTTTTATACCATTAATTCTGTTTGTTATTCGATTTCGATTTCGTTTTTCGCTTTCGTTTTTCGCTTTCAGAAGTAAGTTTAATAAAAAACAGAACGCCGCGTATGCTCTATTTCCTTGCATTATTACTAATAAAAATTAAAAAAATCAAGTTTCAAATAGATTAAAAATGACTAATTTCAAAATTAAAATGAGTTTTTTTAATTTTGGATATATTTTATATTGTCTTTTTTCTCTTTATATGCTTTAACTGACATTGTTTCGTTTTAATAAATTATGCTTATTTGTAACATGCCATGGCAAGCTTCCAAACGAGAATTATTATAAGACAACTAAAGTTGGCCCTTTTAATGTTCTCTCTAGTTAGTTAAAATTATGAGAAATTTTCTTTTTTCTTTTTTAAGCGCTCTTATTTATTACTACAATCAAATGCATAGCGCCTTATTTTTGTTTTCAAGCTATTATGTTCTTGTGTACATTTTTGTATTTTTTTCATTTTATCGAAACTCTATTCATGTAAAAATATAATTTTTCTACAATAACTATCCAAAGTAGGGTTTTGCTTGCGCTTCGAAATACAACCGCAAAGTTGACGTTTTCCACAAAATGATATTAAGTGACAGCTTTGTTGTTCGCCTAATTTAAATTAGATATAATAACATTTATTTTTAATAAATTATTTTAGAGTTATTTGTACGTAGTTTGATGTTTTTGTTTTATTATTCAAGTTAACACTGACTTTAAATATCAACTTCGTTTTTCATGTATAACGTAGATATAGGCAACACATTATACACTACCCAAGTAGCACCGAACGGTTTTATTCAGTACTTCAAGGATGCTTTAAAACTGTAAAATAAAACTGCAATTAAAACAATAAATACGCCTTCAGCATAAAAGTGCCCAATCTGAAAGAAGTCAATAAAACCAAAAATAAAAACCACCATAAAACTATATATTACCTTGAATAACTGATTTTAAATCTGGTGTGAAGACACTTTTAAAACCACTTTAAATACATTTTAAACACACGCGGTTTTGAAGTGGACTTAATAATGTTAGTTACATGTATACTTTTAAAGATAATTTATCTTATTGTTAACATATAACATATAACATATAACATAAAATAGTTTTTTAAAACTCTATACATAATTCTTTTAGCAAATAGAAGCAATTTATATTTGAAGATGATAATATGGTGACGCTCTAACCATGAACTATAAAATAATAAAAAGTAAGGTAGTGATTTCGGAATGTCAGGGTAAAAATATACTGCGCACCCGACTTTATCGATAAAAGTTAACGAAAGAGTCTTAAAAAACTTAGGGGCCTTAAAATTTCTGAAGTTTTATGATAAAAAAAAAACAAAATTGAAAATTGAAAAACATGAATTAGAAAGAAAAATAATTTTATCTATTATTTTAGATTTTTCTGTATTAAAAGAAATCGAAATTATACGTTTAAGTGGTTAACTGTCGTTCTTATGTAAGCCTAAATATTTTTATCTATCATGGCTTCCACCATCTTGAGGAAGTAAAATGGCCGGAAATTAAATACAACCGTTTAGTTAATGGACAAGGAAACGTTAAAATCAAAGGGTTTTATTTAATCGAGTTTTATACTGTTCCAAGAGCACATATACTAGACAAAAGAAAGGTTCGCTTGTGATTAAACGGTTTAGTTTTAATGCGGCTGTGATAAATTACGCTCGGTTTTAATGTAAACCTAACTTTAAAATCTCCGTGTCATATCAGTCGTTTGTGTTTTGTGTATTTTTAGATTAATAATAATAATATATTGTTTTCACTTTTTCTAATTATTGTAGGTACACCCCTGTTTGACATGATACAAAAAGCGGGGTACATTTGGGCCAAGTAAAAATAGGGGATAAATTTAATTGTATTGTTTCTAACAAGAAGTACAGTTAGTCTTTACGATAACCAAATTGATTTAGTTAAGAACGTTCCATTTTAATATACTGTAACACGAGTGTGGGTTGAAACTATTTATTTAATTAAAATACAAAAAATAACTATCCGAACGCGTAAACTATTTACAATTATTACTATTTACAATTGAAACGTTGATCCGCCACGCGCTGACCGGCTTTCTATCTTCCACTCCCAATTGACAGTGTCGTATCATCAACAATCCATGGTAACCGCTTCCATGACCGTTCTCGATCATTCCTCACACTTTCTCCAAGTTTCTGTCAGCCTGCCCGATTGTAGGTTGGGTTTCCTGTCACCTTGACAGTTCGTTGTCTCGTACTGTTGTGGCAAACCCTGGCACTGTCTCGTCCGTAGAGCCAAACCGTTACACTGCCCCCTCCTCAGATGCATTCCTCCTGGAATGCTGTTGATGTCTTCAAGGTTGTGGCTGAACCGGCAATTGGTACCTTCTTTGCAGTAAGATGTCTTGTGGAAGTAACAGGGAACGGTTTTCTGTCCAGGTTCTCGGAGGTGGAAACTACAGACCAAAACTTCTACTGCCGTGTCTTTGAAGATAACTTCAACCATATTTCGAACAGTTCTCCAGTTTAAACCATCACGACCGCAGTCCATCTTCGGCATGGCTAGTTTGGACAGGTTGAGCTCTAGAACTTGCTCCTTCAGCAGTTTTAGGGTCTTCCAGAGGGTTTCATACGACGGTCGTTGGTGGAATGTACTGGTCATCAAATAGAAGAGAACGCGTTGACCATCTTGAAGCTTCAGAATACTTCCCACTGCTGGTTGCTGTCTCTTCAGTTCCTCTTCTCGACCGTATTTGTCCCTGAAGATCTTGGCCAAACCATGTGGGATGTCGAGGTTAGCAGAAGTGCTGTGGACAAGAGAGTATTCTTCAGGCAATTGGAACAGATCTTGTTCAACTTCTCTAACGATGCCATACCTTGCCCTTCCAGCTCCTCCGAACTTTCTCATAAAGTCTTCAAACGTAGGGTTCTCTCCGTCCTGGAGCCGCTGTATTCGTACACCTTCATCGTGGTCTCCGGCGAATGGTGCTAGTCGATCAGAATGGACTACTATCGGTTTTCCTCTGGGAGCCTTGTAGATTCGATAGACTACGTCATTGATCCTCTTCCTGATGACATATGGACCCTCCCAGCTCTTCTGCAGCTTTGGACATAAGCCCCGCCTTCTTCGTGGGTTGTAGAGCCATACCAGGTCACCTTTCTTATAGCAGGACTCTACTGCTCGGCTGTCGTAGTACTTCTTCATTCGGTCGCTAGGTTGCATGTTGGTCCGTACTAGCTCAAGGGTGGTCTTGTCACGATGCTGGCATGCACTTCTGACGTGACCAAGTTCTCCGCAGCTCCAACATCGTACTGATCTCCTCTTCTTCATCGCCATAGTCTTCATCAGGCTCACCAGCTGTTCTAGGACCTCCCTGTTGGACTCTCCATGGTGTTCCTCTTCGCTGGAGTGGCTGGTGACAGCTCGGACTCGGTCATGGGCACGGGACGCTGCAGTTGCT
Source organism: Psylliodes chrysocephalus (assembly GCA_927349885.1). Classification (NCBI taxonomy): domain Eukaryota; kingdom Metazoa; phylum Arthropoda; class Insecta; order Coleoptera; family Chrysomelidae; genus Psylliodes; species Psylliodes chrysocephalus. The sequence goes on from OV651813.1 coordinate 44,544,171, forward strand.
GCTTCAAACTCCAACGCCGTTGACAGTGCATCCACCAGGACCTTGGGACGGGCTAGGCGCAGTGCTCTCTGCAACTCCTGGTCTCTCATTCCATCGACGAACGCTTGGACAGCTAGGCATTCGAGTACGCTTTCAGGGGCCGAGGGATAGGCAAAGCGTACCATCCGTGCAACGTCGGCTTCGAACTCCTGGATGGACTCACCTGCCTTCTGCCTTCTATTCTTAAGTAGGGACTGGTAGACTTGTTCCAGGTGTGCTTGGCCGTACCTCATCTCTAGACGCTTCACCAGTTGATCGAAGTCTTTGGACTCGTCGGCATGGAGGGTCTGCAGGACATCTAGAGCATCACCACGTAGGGCAACTGTGAGTGCTACTGCCTTCTCCCCAGGGGACCATCCGTTGGCGTCGGCCGCTGCGTTGAACTGCTTGAGATAGTTGGGCCAGGAGGTCTTGCCGTCGAAGGTAGGTGGTTTCATTCTGGCTTTGGTCTCACCTACAGCGCCGAAGTCTCGTCGATCTTCAACTCTTGAAGACTGGCGGGAGAATCGTTCTTCGATCGCATGGAGCTTGATCTCGAGAGTTGAAAGATTGCTCTCCAGCCTTTCTACCACGGGGTTTGGTTCCTCTTCTCTGCTTCCAGGAGGTGGCGGATTGGACAGGAAATCTTGTAATTTCTGGATCTCTTCTTCGACGCCGGATATTCTTTCCTCCTGCTGAGCGATCACACCGGATATTCTTTCTTCCTGTTGAGCAATCACACCGGTTATTCTTTCTTCCTGCTGAGCAATCACACCGGATATTCTTTCTTCCTGTTGGGAAATTTCTGCTCGCAGTTCTGCTGCCTGGTTAGCCATTGCCCGGGAGAGGTTGGACATCTCGGAGGACAGGCTGGTCATCTTTTCAGCAAGCTCATTTCGCTGCTCGGAGATCTCGGTGGAGAGTTTAGAAACTTCTTCATTAACCCCCGTAGACAGGTTAGATATCTTTTCGGCAAGCTCGGCAAAGGACTTCACAGCCCTCAGGGAGGGATCTTCAAATTCTATGGCATCAGGATCGTCACCTCGACTTTCGTAGTACTCCCTCAAACGTGCTACCAACACCGTCTTGGGTCCCGTCGTGTCTAGCTCAAGTTCTTCTAGCTCTCTTCTGAGCTCTGCAACCAGCAACTGATTTAACTTCTTAGACATCTTCTTTCTTCAGGACCCCACACCTGACACCAATTGTAACACGAGTGTGGGTTGAAACTATTTATTTAATTAAAATACAAAAAATAACTATCCGAACGCGTAAACTATTTACAATTATTACTATTTACAATTGAAACGTTGATCCGCCACGCGCTGACCGGCTTTCTATCTTCCACTCCCAATTGACAGTGTCGTATCATCAACAATCCATGGTAACCGCTTCCATGACCGTTCTCGATCATTCCTCACACTTTCTCCAAGTTTCTGTCAGCCTGCCCGATTGTAGGTTGGGTTTCCTGTCACCTTGACAGTTCGTTGTCTCGTACTGTTGTGGCAAACCCTGGCACTGTCTCGTCCGTAGAGCCAAACCGTTACAATACCTATCTAATTGCATTTAAGAAAACCGTTATAAGAAAAAGTAATGAAATAGTTTTAAAACGCAATATTTACTGACCAAATTGTCCTAAAATCAAGCAGATTTAATAATAGGTTTTATTATTTACATTAAGAATATCTTTAAAACTACTTAAAAACTAAAACGTCACAATCTGGAACATAATAAAATCAAACAACCTGCAAATTCTTCATAAAACTAAGTAGTTTTAAAGTTAATTGAAACTAAACCATTTTAAAACTACAACAAGACATACAAACTTTTAAGATTAATTAGCGAATATTATTAGATACTTTAAAACCAGTAATAAATGCTAAACGGCTTTTAAGTGCCCGCAGTATACCTGCAAGGTAACTTTAAAACCAGTATCTTCTTATTTACCACATTAAAACCATTTTAAAACTGAAATAAACCCAAAATGTTTTTATGGTGCTACTTGGGTACTTATGATAAATTTTCAGTTATTATATCTATTTCTTAAAATAATGTAATCGTAGAAAAAATCTTGTGTGCATTTTGAGCGAAAAGTTCGTTGTCAACTGTCTGTCTCAAGCGGCAAAGTATCACTTTTAAAAAATAGGCCTGGAAACTTGGAATTACTTTTAAGTCAATTTTAGTACCTGGATAACGCTCTTAATACACAAATAGCTTTTTCCTACGACCACTCAGGAAAGTGACACCTGATTACGGGTAGCCTGCCCTTTTAGAGGGGTTCAAATTGTTGTTCTAACTAAGGTGGCTAGTAATCTCAGGGGATGGATTCCTGTAAATAATCAGAAAGAAGAAAAAAAAACTTGATTGATAGAATGTGAACAGGGCTTTATTATTATAACCTTAATCTTTGGTGTCAAAAATGACAAGAAAAAATATATACAAAGGCGTGTTTTTACAACTATTCTTACCCTTAAAGCAAAGTATATTAACCGTTGAGTAGCGAGAGCTGGGGAACCGAATTCTAGTGCGCCGACGCGAAATAGAGAGGATACGTCTTCTAAAGATATAAACAACCCCTTTCACTTTAGTCCGGCAGCTGATATAGAAATTCGTTGTTGTGGATTTATTTGTCAAAAATTGTATTCAGCGACATGTTTAAACAACGAGAAATTTAAAGTTTGAGACAACTCGATTAATAAATAAGAAGGTCCATAAGTAATAATTTCTATTGTTATCAAAAATCAAAACCCTGTGCACCTACCAACTTTTAAGTCTCTAGCTCATCCGGACGTAGGTAAAAAAATTTAAATTTATCAATAGTGATATATATTTTTATATTTACTACATAAGTTAAATAATCATAAATATAAAACTGCCTAATGACCAAACCTTTATTATAAATGTAAACTACAAAAGAGTTTTACTTCAAATTACGTCGAGCAGTGTAAACATCACATTCAAGACCAGTTCATAATTCGAGCAGAGTTTTACTGTGTGTGGTTATGTCGTGTATAAAAACATACGAAAAAAAAACCCGGTAAATGAATATTACAATTACAAAACGTAAAATAATTTAGGGTAGCATAGAATAGTGTAAAATTAATGTGCTTCGAAAAAAAACTTTTCGAAATTTGAAACTCGGTGGTTGAAACCGCACATTTCTATCTTATTTCGTTTATTTAAGAAGTATTGAATCAAAACTATAATTAGGTTCTTGAATATCTGAAGATTATAAATCTTTTTCACATAAAAAAAAATGTAGTTAAACATTTTATCATCCGATCTAATTCACGTTCAAATGCTCGATGATTAAGATCAAGTCTGCAAAGGTCAGCTCACAAAATTATATTTTAAACATAAAAAAATATATATTAAAATACTTGAAGTTACCTGAAAATAAAAAAATCTCACGCAACGGAAATAGGCGCTCTCTGTGATCGGTAAAACATCCCCATAGAATTCACAAATTATATTAATATAATTATGTAGCTACGGCTACGACGCGCGCACCGTGTTCAGTTACTTCAGTTAAATTCGAGGGCCTGAGAACAATAATTTTTGGCTGGCACGCTTATGATTTTCTCTAGTTCGCTTAAGACTGGAGCTGACAATTCGAGCAGATTGTTGACGCGAAGTCAACATTATTCTCACGTAAATTTCTCTGTTCATCCTTTTTCGAACATTGTGGGTCGTTCAGACACTGCAGCTCGAGCGAGCCTATTACTTACTCTTAAGCGTAGAATAGTAATAGGAATATAAATACACACATCGCTAAAATTCTTGGACCCCCTCGTAAATGTTAAAACGAAATATTTATTATGGCTGCTTTTTTTGTACATTTAATTTTTAATTATTTCACCGTTGCCTCGCATCTAAAAATTTTCACAAAAACAATTTCCAACAATTTTAGATACCAATGTTCAAAAAGTGGTTCATACCGATTTAGCGTGTTTGAGTGATTGTTGAGTTTTCTTTGCAATTATGCCTGGCAATAGAATTTCAGTGTTCAATAGAGCAAGAATAATGGCTTTGCATGATGAGGGTCTGCCAAATCATCGAATCACGGATAGACTAGGGATTCAGTTATCCAAATAGTGCGTTTGTACTAGGAAACTAACAGCGTTGACTGGTGATGTGGGACTGGGCGTCCTAGGGTAACTAATGCAAGAAAAGATCGGTATGTAGTAGGTTATGTTCGTCGGAATCGAACCATAACAGTTTCAGCTATTCGAACTCATTTTAGAAGAACGTATGGTCGATTCGTTTTCAGTACCCTAATAAGGCGGAGCCTTGCTGGAGCCAATTTGCGATCTAGGAGACCATTAAAAGTACCCAGGTTACTTCCCAGACATAGCCGCTTGTCTACAGTGGGCACAGGAACACAGAGACTGGCTTTTAGCTCAGTGGCGAAATATTCTTTTTTCGGACGAAACCAGATTTGGTTTAATTACTGATAGTCGGCGACACAAAGTTTAGAGAGGGCCAGGGCGACCAGAAAGACTATTTTTTGCCAAAGAAATCGTTTCAAACTAAGGAAAAACAGTAATGTTTTGGGGAGGCATAAGGCATAGTCGTCGTACCTAGCTTATTCCCATTCCAAACATTGTGACAGGGGATAGATATGTTCGAAACATTTACCCATTATTTATCTTCTCCGAAATTAAATTGGAGCCAATTTCATTTTCATGGATGACAATGCTAGGCTCCATCGCAAGAAAAGAGTACAAAATGTACTAGAGATTCAGCATATTGAAAGATTACCGTAGCCAGCAAATTCGCCAGGCATGAAACCCATTAAGCACATGTGAGATTTCGTTGGACGAGAAATCTCAAACAGAATTAATCCTCCTATCACCCTCCAGGAACTCACAGTCGCGGTCCAAGAAGAATGGAACAACATTCCAATGGATACCATTAACGCCTTTATTGTTTCCATGCACAGGCGAGTTAACATCTTACTACAGAACCGAGAAGACCACATCGAATATTAATGCATCTTTTATTTCATTCTAAAGAGGTTTTCTTCTAGATTTCAAAATCTGGTAATCATTTTATTATGCACTATTTTTCGTTTTTTTCTTGTATAGTTAAAATTTAATTCAGCCAATTTGCATTTGATACATAATCAAATTAAATGTACTATGTAATACACTTCTTGACTTACAATAATAGTGTCTCATTTTGACAAACATAAGGGGATCCAAGAATTTTGGCGATGTGTGTAGAATAAGTTAGAATAGTTTAAATTAGTTTAGAATAGTTTGCTAGTGTAAAATAGGGTAATTTAGTCTAGGTTTACGTAGAATAAAACCCGTAACAACCTATCGCACTATTTAGTCTTATGGGAAGAGCCCTATATCACACGTGTGTGGATAAATCTACTTTCCAGCCGTGTGTGAATATGAATCTATTTTCCGCATAAGCTGTCAAATATGTCAGACGCCTAATTTCTATTTTATAAAATCGATTTAGAGGCCTAATTTCTATTTTATAAAATCGATTTGATTTGATGATTAAATTGTTAACATTTATTTTTAAATATAGATCTTGGTTATTTCTTCTTAACAAATTATTAGAATAATTTTACCTACATTATTTTTGCTTTTTCCTGGTTCATAAAAATATTTCAGTTAAATGACAAAGCCCTGGTAGCGCTGATCGTCTACTATTTTTAACTGGGCATTTCGCGACCATCTCGTGACGCTGGTTCAATTCCCGGTATTTTTTTTTTAATATGAAAATTAGAAAAATTATTATTGTTTTTTTATTTAAAATACGCGCGTAGTTGAACAATGAGGAGCAAATGTTTGTTACAGAAAGGAGTTACCTATCTGAACTTTTCTCGCGCAATGTTCAAAATATGTTGACACACACCAGACCTGGAGTATCTTAGAAAAATCTTGTATCTTGTATCTAGATACTTTTTCATGTGATGCAAAAGTATCTAAATTTAAAGATACTTTTTAAAAGTATCTGTATCTTGTATCTATTTTTAAGTATTTAAGATACTTCAAAAGTATCTTAGATACTAAAAAGTATTTAAGATACTGTATAAGTATCTTAGATACTAAAAAGTATCTAAGATACTTTTCAAAAGTATCTAAGTTACTTTTCAAAAGTATCTAAGATATTTTTTAAAAGTAGTTAAGACACTTTGTGAAATATATGTTTTTAGGTTGCGCGAAGGTCGCAAAGTCTAGCCACATGTTCAGACTGTCGATTATGCGCTGATCGGTGAGTTGCCTTGCAGAGGATTTCACGCTGTCAGGATACTTGGAGAAGAACAAATCTCTTTGTGAATTAGCTAGGTGCTCTGTATTTACTAGGGTTGCCAGACTTGCTTATACGCTTTTTATGCAAATGCCACGCTTTTTAAAAGTCGCAGAGGAACCGGATTTATATAAAAATAGAGAAATGTCCGGGTAAAAGACCCTCGTTTTTACGAAAAATAAGCTGAGGACCTTTTTCTTTTTTTTAACGGCAAATAAACCATCTTTAATCAATATGCATTCTCAATAATAAACTTAAGGATGTAGAGTAGTCAAGCAAAACAAGAAGTTTTGTAGTTGTGGCATCTCAATGACCACAATTTTCAAAGAAAATCTGCAACATTGGCTGTCGCAGATATTGCATAAGTATCTTAGCTACTAAAGATATCTAAGATACCTTATAAATATAAGTATTTTAGATACTTTTAGAAGTATCTTAGATACTAAAAAGTATCTTGGATACTTTTAGAAGTATCTTTTTCAAAAACCATCTTAGATACTTTCTTCGAAAGTATCTTAGATACGTTTTAGAGGTATCTTGTATCTAAGATATTTTTAATACTTAGTATCTTTTTCTAAAGGTATCTTAAGATACTTTTTACGAAAGTATCTGTATCTTGTATCTAGATACTTTTTTAAAGTATCTTTCCTAGCTCTGACACACACGAACAAACGCTCTGCGACGCTTAGCGCAGATCGAGCTGCCGGTCTGAATCCACCTTTATATAACAGGAAATAATTTTTTGATAGTGATCCTTAATTAATTTTGCGCAGTATACTAACTTTATTTACAGATTTTACGCTATCAATTATCCCATCTGGTAACAGATTAATAATTCGCATTAGGTGAATGCTGTCGCCTTGTCTAATTCCCGTTTATATTCGTATTTCATCCGTAATTTAAAGGATATAATTACATTATTTTAAATAAAAGTAAGATGAAGCAGCAACACCCTATTGTCTAAGACAATATTATCAGTTTTTCCGTATTCTATAATCTTTACCAGTAAGCAGACGAAATGCTACTACCGGTGTTACGTATTAGCATATATGTGTACTCACACAACATTGCATTGTGTTGATGTTTGAGCTGAGCGTGCGAACTGTGCCACAGCGTCTTGAATATCATTCTAGAGAGAAAGGTTTTACGGAGAAATAGTTTTGTATTGTTCGTTGGAGTTTTGCAAAGAAAATTTGTCGGGGTTTTCTAAGAAAATAGTAATACACATGAGATTTTTCTCGTGGATTATTTAAACAAAAAAAAGTAGAACATGTTTTACTGTGCTTATAATCAGAAATGTAAGCCTGAAGTCAGCAAGGAGAAATATACATTATTTTCTTTATATATACAGTAAGAAAATGTTTCTGGTAATAATTATATTCACTTCCTTTCGAATGTGAGCAGAGCTTCTACGGAATAGACATCAACATAAATTAAATTAATGCTAATAAGCCACCCATCAAATCTTGTAACGAACCACACATATAAAATAAGAATTGTGTAATGAAAATTTTCGGTCAGTTGTCAAAATGATCATATTGAATATTATTTTTGAACAAATTATGTACTATTTACTCGCTTAAAAAAGAAAAATGGAAGTGTTTTATCATTAAAAAGTAGTTAGTGCAACAAGAGTGACTATGATGGCCATATATACAATCCACCAGTAGTAAATTATATTTTTTTTAGGACTAAAGAAAAGCTATCAAATTTTGAAAATTGGTTAAACTTTTATCCTAAAAAAATTTACAAAGATATGAATTTATGACGTTTACTAATAAAATAAAATTGAGAAAAAAAGTATTTACCTCTAATTTTGTGCGTTAATAAGTCATATAGTAACTTTGCTTAACATTAAATTTTTTATTGTCCTTCTAAAGTCTTGTTTCAATAAAATAGTACATTACGAGTGTGAAATATCAATTTTACACAATATTTTTCCTACGACCATATAATAATTTTACAAAAAAATATATAAGACCAAGAAATCTGTAAAGATTCAATCAAGATATTACTGGTTATAAATTTGTATTTGTGTTTTATGGATAGTGTGTTAAAAAAATTGTGATTCCATTTACAAACACTTTCATATAATGATAACAACGGTAAAATAACATTAGGAATAAAAGAATATTGGAATACAATAAATATTTTTCATTAGTTTATTTTTTTAATGCAACAAATAAACAACCGTAAAAAAGAACTTTTTTATTAAAAAAACCAAAAAAGGTTGACTTTTTTATTATTAATAATGATTACCTACTTAACTACTTACAATTTGTTTTTTAATAGTAATCAAAGTAGTACAAAATAAATAGCAGGAAGATTAACTGTAGGGGGATTTCTTTAGGAATTTTTTATTGTGCTTCAGATAGTGTTCGAGTACTTCTTCAAAGCATTGTTATTGTTTGGTGTTTCGGCCACCATCTCTCTCAGAGTTTCTTGGAGAATTTGGGCATATGTTGCTCTGTCCGTCTTCCTAGGATTCCGAGATAGCGTGGAGGTCGGCAATATCAAGTATACTAGTATCCCATATAAAATTTCATAAATTAATGTTGAACCGGAGCAATGTTATAAAAATTGACTTAAATTATTTTTAACTTTTTAACTTTTTTTGTGGGCACTTTTGTACATTGGTAAATAAGGTTCAATCGACGTACTTTTGAACCCAGTATATGCACTATAATTTATGATCAATATTTTCGGAACACCCTGTATATTATGCACATAGGTGTAAAAATAGTTATTGTTCTTTCAAGTGGAATGTACAACTTCCTAAACTGACGTATAGACGTATAGAAAAGTGGCATTTTTCGCAGGCCATTGAAAAAATATTTGTAATCTTCAGATCTTTCATGGTTCTCTTTCAGGTTGCCCTCCGCTTTCCTCCTGAGCAGTCCAGGTTCCAGGCTACACTTCTATAAAGTTCAACTATGGCGGCTAAAGTGCCCGATGTTTTTACAGTGTCACCATTTGGATTCCCTCCTATTGATTACATCCACTATTAATTTGAATAAAAAAAAGAGAATAGTAGAAAGGAGAGCAGCTGTGCAGATACAGGAATCAGGGTAGAAAGCAGAGGAGATCTGGAAGTGAGAGAAGTAAGATATGAATTAGAGCACGAAATTAGGAGTTGTAGAAAGACAGGAATTAGAGTAAAAGGCAGCCTGGAAGAAAATTTTATTTTTTATTTAAAATTTATTTTATTATTGTTTGTATTACTATTTCGAAATTTTTGTAGGAAGCCACAATCCCTAAGTGCTCTGAGAAAATGTAATAGTTTTACCATTCTGGGGTGGAACCATTACGATACATTTACATAAAAATACATTTTTAAAACTAAACCATTAAAGTTAAATCAATTAATTCCGGGAAGGATTCGAACCCTCCCCGTCCACGTTTTACGCACGTTGTTTTTTAGAGGATGTACTACTAATTGATAGAAAAATTGAAATTATTCTGTTACCATTTAAGATTCGAATATAATATTTCAATTAACAATTCAAACTTCGAATATCTAATGTCCTGATAGCCGAGTTGGCAATGCAGCATGTGTATAACGTGGATATGAAAAGTTCTAATATTTCTCGAATCATATTTATGTGTTTCGACTTTGGGGATTCAAAAATAATTTGAATTATTTCGTAGGGGTAATTTTGAAAAATGTATTTGGGGCATTCCAAAGAATTTATATTAATTACTTTGTTTTCGGATCAATAACTATTAGTTTTTCGAAATTTTAAACCGACCTATTATTATTACCTCATTCTTGACATAATTTCGTACACTCAATCTATAGCTATTTATATTTCTATATGCAAAAACAGTTCTAAAGGACAATACTAATATTACAAAACACGATTTTAACGGCTGTTCATTATTAAAATATTGAATTCAAAATTTAAAACAGGTGTTTACTATGGCATAGTTTTTAATAATAATTATCCGATACCCAGCTGCTATTTATTTAATATTTTTGTTCATTTTTTTAATACATTGTATCTATCCTAGATAATTGGCTGAAAATTTGTAATGTATATTATTCTCATAATATCCCCGTTAAATTATAACGGATAATATTACTACAAAATTACATCGATGAAAATAAGATTTTGACTATTAATAACAGATATTCAGCTTGCAAAAAATTTGAACATAGCACTAGTTTATTTATCAATATTTTTTCCCGACTAATTAGGGAAATAAAAATTATTTCTTTAGTTTTTAATTCATTTAAATTAATGCACGTTACAAATTGAACCTAATTTTAAAACAACGTATTATGTCACAATTACAAACATACTGTTCGGCAGAAAGATACTTTATCATGGGAAAAATATTTTAAAAGATTTCCTTCTCAACCTATTGTTTGTTAATCCATGGAAAAATAACTCATGTTACGTATGGTGTAATAAACTAAACATTCTCATTGTTACACAAGGAAGGTAAAAATCATTATATGAAAATATGGCCAGTGAAATCCTTGTTAGATAGATACATAATCATTAACGCGTGCATTAATTTCTATAATGATTATGAAAAGGTTTTCTGTAGTTTCCCAACTAACAGAGATAGATCTTCGATCATTATAGTTATTTTTTCTTCTTCAGATTTTTTATATAGTAAACGGAAGGGCAATATCGTTACAATGAGTGATAAAAGACCTCCTGTAAAGTTATGAGAAAAAAAAATTAACAGACATGCGCTGTACGTATCGTAAATAAATTATGTATACAAATTTATTGATTATTACATAAGGTTATATTGAAAAAATGTAGATAATTTAACGATTTGTAGGGATGAAATTTTTTATTGTTTTAGACCCGTACTTTTACGAGCTATAAAACTGTGTCTTTGTTTAAAATTGCGCTTCGATTGTATGGAATATTGATAAAATGGAATATACGGTCGTAATTTTAAATCTGTTACGATTTTTATCTCTACTTATATGACTTCATATACCTGCGATTTTGGGCTGTATATGTACGTCGGAGATCCGTTTAACCACTTGAGCTGCAGTTGGATATTTGTAAAAATGTTTTTAACAAACGCACAAAAAGAAAAACAAAGCTATCGTCACACAATTATTGATAACGACCACTGATAGTTAATTTGTGAATAATTTCATGTTTTGTCTACTTTAAATGGATACAAATGGCAGCCATATTATTTATTTCGCTTACTTTATTTTTTATTATATACAGGGTGAGTCATAAGTAATGGGTCAAATTGTAACTGTAGATTCGGAAGGCAAAAATAAAAATATTTTACTCAACAACAATGGGTCTGAGATCGCTCCTTTTTGATCTACAGGCTGTTAAAGTTGGAAAAAAAAATATTTTTCTTAATAAAGAAGCCATTTTTATAGGGGCAAACAAGATTATGGTATTAGATTTGAGTTATCTTGTAGATGTCGCCACATACGCCATATTGAAGAGAAGAAAACAGCTTAAAATTTTGTCCCTCATTAATAAACAATTTACGTATTAAATTTAGAAAGGCTTATCATTTTTGTATAAAAAAGTTATACTTCTTTGATTTAATATCGTATTCTAATATCTCTACATAAGTCAAAAATAGTATACAGGGTGTTTTAAAACGTTGTTCGTTCCTAAAATTTATTTTATTTTGAGATAGTTTGTATTTATTTTATGAAACTATTAGATTGTAATGAAACAAAAATTAGGAAACAATAATACAAAATTATTTGTTTATTTTAACGAAACGTATGCTGCTTAACATATAAATAATAACGGTAACAAATCTGGTATTTAAATCCAAAAAGGAAGATTGCGATAATTATATCATTTACTGGATAGGTACCTAAAATTTAATGTGTTAAAGCACAAGTTTGCCATGGAATTTTGGCAGCAGTACAATGTTGAGTAAAAATTTGATGTTTCTAAAAGAAACAATTTGTTTGTTGTTTTTGTTATCGAATGATTCGAGTTAATTTGATACATTAGTGAAAATGCCGAAATATAATCTCTATTCAAATGAAGAAATGAGAGATATGATTTGCTGTTACGCAAGAGAAAATTTTTCTGGACATTGAGTGTCTAGAAAATATTGCGAATTATACCCAAACCGAAGGCAACCAAACCACAAGATATTTCAAAATATTTATAACCGATTGGGTGAAACAGGCTCGTTTCGCCCAAAATACCATACAGGGCGTCCCAAAATTATTAACCCACAGCAGGAAGATGAAATTTTGGTGAGAGTAGCAGAAAATCGTGAAGTAAGCACTCGTCGATTATCTGCAACGACCGGAACAAGCCAATCATCCGTGATTAGAATTTTGCACAAGGACAATTTGTACCCATATCATTTTACACCTGTGCAAAATTTGCTTCAAAGAGATTATCTTGCAAGAGTTAAATTTTGTCAGTGGCTAAGGAGGAAACAGAATAATAATCTGAATAAAATTATTTTTACTGATGAAGCAACATTTACCAGACGCGGAGTTTTTAATTGGCGAAACAGTCATGTCTGGGAAACTGAAAACCCTCATGTAAATAAAGAAAGACATTTCCAGTACGAATTTAAAATAAATGTCTGGTGCGGTTTAATAGGAGATACATTGCTGGGTCCATTTGAATTACCTCCCAATTTAAATGCTGAGTCATATTTAAATTTTTTAACCAATGACTTAAACGATGTTTTGGATGATCTTCCTTTACAATCAAAAAGCAAAATGTGGTTCATGCAGGATGGTGTACCTCCACATTTTTCACTGGTTGTACCGTAAACCGGGGCTACTTGGGCATCTCGGGGCTATTTGGGCACACCGTGTGTTATTTTTTATTTATTTTTTTTGTAATTTTTTTTCTTTTTTTTTTTGTTAGTTGTTTCTCGTTTGTTACAGGTAAAAATTGACTATTAAAGGACCCCAGGGTCAAGAAATTACAGAAATTACAGAAATTATACGAAAGAAAACCTTCAAGAAGCAGTGGCGGCCGTTAGGGCCGGAATGTCCCAGAAATTAGCCTCGGAAAACTACAAGGTGTCTCGGGGCACACTTCAGCGAAAGCTTCTTGGAAGAAATATAAACCCAGTTGGTCACCCAAGAGTTCTATCGGACATGAAAGAGGCCACCATTACGGAGACTCTTGGAATTGTTGCCAATTGGGGATTCCCGTTAACTAGGTATGATGTAAGGATGTTCATTGGAAAATACCTTGAAAAACAAGGAAAAACTGTTAGAGCATTCAAAAACAATCTCCCAGGAGATGATTTCCTGAATAGTTTCATTGCCAGGAACCGTTTGTCAGTTCGACTGGCATCAAATATCAAGAGGTCTAGAGCGTCTGTTGATAAGGACGACATTATGACATTTTTCAATAATATTCAAGAGGCTCTTGCTGATGTAGAGGATTACAACATATACAACTACGAGGAGACTAATATTACGGATGATCCCGGATCCAAGAAAGTTGTTGTTCCACGCAGCACAAAGAGGGTTGAAAGAGTACCGCTATTAGCATTATGGTGTGTGGTAATGCTAGAGGGTATCTGCTTCCCCATGGTTGTTTACAAAGCCTCTAATATGTACGAACATTGGAGTGAAGGGGTCCTCCAGGAACTAAATATGCAAATAGTTCAAGCGGGTGGTTCGATATGAACCTTTTTGAAATTTGGTATTTCAAAATTCTCTTGCCACATATCAACTCAACTCGGGCACCGGGCGCAATAACTATTGTCGTGGGAGATAACTTAGCAAGTCATTTTTCTCCAAAAGAGATTTAATCCTGCAGAGAAAACAATATATATATGACCCCTTTTCCGGCCAACGCCATCCATCTTATGCAGCCGCTTGATGTCGCTGTTTTTCGCCCGATGAAAGCCAAGTGGAGGCAAATTTTGGACACCTGGAGAAAGAAAAGTCGGTACCCCGGAAATCTACCAAAAGAACAATTCCCAGTGTTGCTTTCCAAATTATGGAAAGCAGTGTCTGAATATATAGGACAAAACTTATTATCAGGTTTCAGAGCGACTGGTTTATATCCTCCTAATCCAGTACAAGTGCTAAAGAGAATTCCCGATGGTGTTTTAATAGACAACGAAGCTTATGGTAGAAACTTAGATGCCTCTCTCATCGATCTTCTCAAAGAACATCGAGGAATAGGCTCCGACAGTAAAAAAAAAGAGGGGTAAAAAAATCTAACCGGGTAAAAATTTAGCTACAGATTCGCCAACTCCTGAACCAAGAGATTTGCCAACACCTGAACCAAGAGATTCACCAACTACGTCCAATGAAGCCTCTGTTGGCATCGACGAAACTACTACTGAGGTTGTTGCATCTACTTCAGGTTTAGGTCTAGCTGCCCCTAAGAAAGGCAAGAAGCCAAAGAAGAAGATCATGTTCCCAGTTGAAAAAAGCCAAAGAAAAAAGAGAAGCGACACTAACTCCACTAACTTGCGAGCGATGTGACGATTCGGATGAAGAAGAGACGTATGAAGTGTTTGATGACTCTGATGCAGATAAAGACTTCGATCCGGATGATGTTTAGTTTTGCTTGTAGTTTAGGATTAGGTTGGACAATCTATTGTATTGTTTTTATTTTTTAAATAAACGTGTCATTTCATTTATGTACCTAGTTTTTTTAGCAATATGAGTTACTATTTCGCTCAATTTTCAGTTTTTTTCAGAAAAAATTTAAATAAAAAAAATTGCTTGTAGTATCATGCTCAAATTTACTTGTTTCATCTAAATACGGGGTAACATGGGCACAATACTGTTTTAAATTGAATTTATATCGCATTTTATAAATGTGCCCACCCGCTTGCCCGGGGTAACTTGGGCACCCAATTAATAATTTTTTTTTTTTTCAAAAACTATTTACATTTTACACTTTCTTTTTGTGTCAGAAGAAGCTCTTCAGTCATGTCGGCATAACTAAAACGTTTTAAGATAATCTGCGAAACATTTTTTGACTTATTCGGAAAAGTGTCCCGTAAAGGTGCCCAAGTAGCCCCGAAATTTTACAGTGACTGGACATTTTTACCAAATTTATAAGAAATATGCAGAACTTCGCCCGTCACATGTTACAATATCTTCATTTTTCTTGAATTACCAAAAAGGAAAATGCACCATTCAAAGAATTGGAATAAATAAATTTGCAGCAATGGGAAAACAGCTAGCTACTACTTTTTTGGAATTGCCAAACCCGGAGAAATATACCGGACATAGTTTCCGAAGATCGTCTGCCACTTTACTGATTGAAACTGGTGGAGATATTTTAGCTTTAAAAAGGCATTGGGGTTGAAAAAGCACCGCTGTGGCAGATGAATACATAGATAATTTATTTAGAAATAAAATGAATACAGCCAATAAAATTGTAGATTCCATTCAGCCAACAACCTCAAGTAACATCTTACCAACATCATCCTCTGCATTATCTTCTGCATCGGTTAACTCCGTGAATAAAAATGTTGCAATGCAACACCATTAAATTTCATCAATTGTTCCAATATAACAATATTTGTTCATATAAAAATTTAATATAAGCGTTAAAACTGTATATATTGTCCACATTTAGAATTCTTAAGTTCACATGAATTGTTCATAAATACAAGAAATATCGTTGCTTAACTTTAATTTTCATAGTTTTTTAAATACCTACCTCTGTTTTCAATGTAGTTATCTAATTTATTTAACAATAACTCTTTAAAACACTACTTGATCGTTTATTTGTTATTCTTTGCCAAAATCCCGACTCTTGCCTCCACTGTATAAGATTTTTAGATTTTGAGATCACCCTGTATAACAGTCTATAATAGACGTGGAGAAAGTATAGTCATCAACTCGCATAGAATATGGCTATTATACACTCTATGTTCGTTGAAGAATATACTATTTTTGGGTGACGATTGTTCCACTAATTTTACACTATAATTGTACAAGTACATGTATACATTGTAATTTTCTTAAAATAAAATATATTTATTATTATTATTATTTTCGGCATAATCCGTCTCTGTGCATTGGCTATGAAATCTCCCCTAAATCACTTCATTAAGGATTAATTGTAACAAAAATTGTTCGTAATAATTATTCCCCTGCAACGAATCCCGAAACCCGAAATCGTCAAAAATAAAAACGACACAATTCGGCGATTGGTGAAAGTGCCACAAAAAAAGAATCGCCGAGTGAAAATATGACGCCCCTAATGAAAGGAAAAAAATAAATGTGGCACTTTAACTTTATTTCATTTGGCGTTATTCTTTCTCGCTCGATGGGTTATTCTGAAGTAATAGTAATTTGTAACGGTATTAGATGACTGATAAACGTGAAGATAGCGGTAATAACTTCAGAAGGAGATTACAGATATATAGCGTTTCGTCAGAGAAATGAAATGATTTGTTGGATTTTAGGGTTAGTAAAAAAATTTAGGATTTTTGTTAAGAATTTCGGATGGAAAATGGTTATTACACTTGTAAGAAATGCAAAATAAGATAAAAATAACATTTAGAAAGTTGTAAAAATTAAAAATAGTGGAAGGGTTTTTATTTCGCCCAAATCAAAGAAGAAGTAAATTTTCTGACTGTTGAGGAAGTTTATTACTTTTCTTCATTAAAAAAAGTTATTCCATCATACTAAGTTTTTAATTGGAAATAAAAATATTCTATTATTAAAGCAAAATTCTATAGCTTTAGTCATGTTGAAAGTAACTATAGGTCTATTGTTCGTTAATCTGTCAAATAAACCAACATGTAACTTTACCCAGAGGTGAAAAGATCGGCTCTTAAAATGTTATAGTAACTATTTAAGCAACCAGTTACGAAATGCCTCATTTTGTGTAATGAATGAATATATTTTTTGCACTTCCAAGAACAGATTGGGGGGGGGGGTGTTCGAGGTCTTCTGTTGAGCTTCTAAAAAAAAAAACAAAAAAAGGGCGTCAGCTTATAATTTATAAACCAACTCCTTTTGTCGAGCTTCTTCAGGTTATAATGAACCAGGTCCTTCTATCGAGTTATTAAAAAAAGCAATTAATACCTACATGCTATTTTGTTACTGAAAAAATGTATAGTTTGACATAGGCGGGCCAAATTGGTAAAGGGACAAAGGGCCAAGAAAACGACAATGGCGGGCCGCAAGCGGCCCGCGGGCCGTATGTTGTGCAGGCCTGATCTATGCAATTGTATTATTTTCGTTGCACTGTTAGTTGCATAACTTTCATTTTATAGGCATATTTAGAAAATGAAATAAATATTAATTCTCCACCATATTTCGGGTGGTTTTCTTGTTAAACCTGGTTAGTTTTTAAGAAAGTAGGTTATTTTGTCGTATACTGTTAATTATTTTGTGCAAATTTAGGTTTTCTGTAAGTTCACTAACAAAATCTATTTTTATATAGCTAACCTTATTTTCTTTGATATCACCTTTCAAAATCAATGCAAATTTTCATTTTAAAACCAAAAAATTGTATTTTTGTTTCCTTTTCGCAAATAGTGACAATGAATTTTTCGAAACCAGTTACATAATGTTAAACTTAATGTAACTAGTTACATAAAGCGGATCGTTTTGAAATCTCACCTTATATGTCAAAATTGAACAAATACTTTTTCTACGGCTATTATACAGAACTACACATTCTCAACTTTTGTTGATTATGAAATGAGGTACATCATTTCCTTATTTGATAATTTTGATAATACAGAGTAATCATTTCCGTATCTGATAACACAAAGTAGTCATTCCTTAACTATTTATTAAAATTAATTAAAAATCAGTAGCAGAGTGTTATCCAGAAAAACTAACAATGAACTCACGAAGAGTGTTTAAATGAGTACCTTACTCGTTAAACTATATTATTTTCCACAACTACATATAGGTATTTTACCCACTGTGTCCAGTAACTACAGAACGAATAATTAGGCGATACAAGTATCAGTCTACTGAAAGGATATAATTTCATATCTATTTCCTATTCTAGTAAGGTTATGAAATCCACCAATCATAGCCATTATTTAGTAACCGGCCGACTTCTTTTTGCAAAATTTCAAATTAGTGGCAATTCTGTCAGTATATTTTTCAGTTACATTTTAAGATAAATAATAGTTTGTGCAACTAGAGTGGATATGATGGCGATACGGGCAAAAATATTTTAGGTTATTAAGATAAAATAATTAATTTTAAAATAATTTATGACTTTTACTAATTTATACAATGTGAAAGAGCCAAATAGAATAAATTCGGTAATACATAAACGGGAGCGTGTTCGGAAAAACGCTTGAACAAGTCGATTGGTATTTCAAGTTGCGCATTTTTTTTATTAAAAACTTTTTATACAGGGTGTGTCATGTAACAGTGGCCAATACCAACTTTCTTATTTTAAATGAATTTAAAATGTATTTCAACTTTTAGATTCTTTATGTACTATGTCCTATACCTAACTTTCGGAAATGTTAAATGTTTTCTGATTTATTGCAAAAATTAACATTAAAAAAATTAAATTGTTTGATTACAGAAACTCGCTACAACACACTCAATACTTATTTCCCATTTAGGTCTTGATAATGAGAAAGTAAGCAAAAACCATTTCAGCGTTCCTTTTTACTGACATGAAATAAATGCTTAAATAATGTTGTTCACTTTTGTTTAAAACGCCTGACTGCTATACAAGATAAAGCAGCTATTACCTCACCTCATTTTCCTATTACTCAAATCCTATCTAAGCAACAGATATATACAAGTCAAAGTTCAAACCTTTTTATCCAATTACCAATCCATAAAGTCAGGTGTTCCTCAAGGAAGCGTCCTTGGCCCTTTCCTCTACCTACTATATACACTGCTGATATTCCGACGACCGACAATACACTAATCGCCACCTTTGCAGACGATACGGCAATCATGTCATCAGATCGAGATCCCATAAAAGCATTTTCATTTAAATCTACTACAAGATTGGCTGCAACAGTAGAGGATAAAAGTTAACACTGATAAATCTACACAAATCACGTTTACAACAAAAAACAGTGTTTGTTTACAAGTTTCCATCAACAACATGCAAATACCAGTGAAAACTGAAGTCAAATATCTTGGATTACACTTAGATCAAAAGTTAACCAAATCAATGCTAAAAAAGAACGCTTGAAGCTAAAAATCAAAAAATGAACTGGTTAATTGGTCGTCGCTCACAGTTATCACTTGAAAACAATTTGGTCATATGGTATAGAGCTATGGGATTGTAGCAAACCATCGAACACCAAAATATTACAAATATTCCAATCCAAAACACTTCGAACAATATCTAATGCTCCATGGTTCGTAAGCAACCACACAATACATAACGATCTTGGAATTCCAACAGTCAATGAAGTAATCCAAACCTTAGCTAACAAAAACAAAACTAGGAATGAAAATCATACAAATCCATTGACCTATACACTGATCCTATGGAACGCAGAAGACTAAAATGTCACTGACCAGAAGGTAAACCCCGGAGACCCATCGATGGATGGTGTCTGCCTCATGCCACCTAACAAGAAACCAATTCATTTACTTATTACTCTATATATTCTTGAGTAGATTGTAAATTTACAATTAGTTTGACAGAATTGTCACTCATTTAAAATTTAGAAAAATATTAGCCGGGTGACCAAAATATGAACTGTGATAAGGTGGATTTCGTATTTGTACTAGTTAGAAAGCATATGAAATATGTTCTTTTAGTTGAATGTAAAGATAAAATAATAATGCCAATTAGGTTATATTCACAAAGAAACTGCAAATATGGGGTGAGGCAACGTTTTTATTTTATTTTTCAATAATATTTTATAAATTAGAAAAATCATAAATTCAAATTATTTTCCAAATTATTTTAGGTATTGAAATGTAGAAATTTTATTTAGTGGGTCGTAGAAAAAATATACTGTAGATACAATTCCAGTGGATTGAACGCGATGTGGCCATTATATTATCCACTCTTGTCGAATAAACTACTATTTTATTACTTGAAAAGTTTTATTTTCCTTTCTTTTAAATATTTTCATACGAGCTCTAATTGTTTTATTTTCTCATATTATAATCAATTAGTAACCGATTCTCGTCCATTCGATTCTTATCTTCTCGTATATCACAGGAGTCGAGTTTGGAACCGCTTTTTTTTTCCTAATATTTATTAATCATCTAACACTAATTTGTGGACATTTTCTTTTTGCAAATGATTTTCTAAATGACTACAATCTCTATATACTATTGTTGAAAACTAGTGCAATAAAAATTATTATTTATTTATTTATTAATATTTTCAAACGTTCATTTACTAGGAATATCAAATTCAAAATATTTATTAAATATATTTATTTATTTACTTACCTTTACGTCATCGAGAACGCAATATAACGTTTTTAATTACAATTTTAAAATTTCTTGACCTTTTGCCGCTAAAAGAATCTATTAGTCACTTTTTCTATTTAGTAGTTTTAATGTCAGCGTATATTGAACTTTAACCAACAATATGTACATTAATTTCTATAAATATACAATAAATATTTAAACAAATACTTAAACTTATGGAATTAACTTTTAATCGTGTGATAATAATTATTATATTACCAATAAATAGACAGTAAAACTATCATAAATAAATTTAACGAATGAAATCATAATAGCAATGCTAAAAAATTCTAACTTCTGAATCTCATAAATTAAATCATATTGAAAAAAAAAACAGTTAATGTCAGATTAAAAAAAGAGCTTATTAATTTATAAAAATGCAACAATATCAGGCTATTAATTTATAATGAATTCATATTATTTCCAAAATATTCTTAATAAAATTAAATATCTGATTAATTTCGGTATCCCTGAAAAAATGATTTAGAGAAATATGATTTTCAACCATTTAGCCGTTGAATTGAGTTTATAATGTATTAGAAAATACTGTTTAATTTAATTTAAAATAATTGTGATACTAAATAAAAATTTTGTTTTGGTATTGAAATGAAATTAGAGATGCTGAAATTAACTTACATATCTGAGAGGGGAAATGTGGTAGGTCTCTCTGATTCAGATAGAACATTAAAAAATAAGAAGACAAGTTCTCATAATTTTTTTCCTAGCGGCCCTCCCTACAGAGATACGGCCTCCAAAAGGATACCACTGGAAATCAATTTTTCTTGAATAATTTTCAAACTACATAATATAATTTAATGAAAATGTAATATGATAAACAATAGTAAGAACCTCTAAAAATACTGCCCTTAAAACATAATTAGCTTGTTTAGTTTACAAGGGGCGGACTAGGTTGTACATATTAATGCTTACATTTTTAACACCCTGTATGATAAGGAGTTAAAAAAAAATAAATTTCGATACCTTGAAAATTAAGCTAAAGAAAAGGTTCTCTTCTTTATTGTCAATAAAATGAACCGTTTTATTTTTATTAAAAAGAAACCATGATTTCCATTTTTTTTTTGTCTGCAGCAAAGTGTGATACGAAAATCATTGAAATAGAACTAGTACCAGTATTAAAAAACGCACTATAAACGTTACTATGGTACCTACGAAATAAATAAATGAACAATTGCATTGACGTGTGCATTTTAAATCTTGTTGACACGTTGATCTTTTAGTACTCGGATATTAATTTATTGAATTTTGAATATTTTGATAAATTTAATTCGATAATGGGATAAACATTTAGTAAGTATGCAGATATGCATCTTATGTACGGTCTTGCATCTTGCAATGCTTATGAAGGAAGAAGGTTGTATGAAGAAACATATCTTAATCGCAATATTCCAAATGAGAAAACATTTCAGCGACTTGATCAACGTCTAAAAGAGACTGGTGGGCGATTCCCAATTAATAAGGTAACATTATTGACTTTCTTTAATAATTTTTAGGAAGTTTTGGGAAAACAAGTACTGATGCTGGTGGGACAAGAACAGTCCTCTATTCGTCGGGCCCGCGAGTGTATTAGAGTTCAGGGAGCGCATGTTGAACTCACAAAGCTTTTAATTGATTATTTCTAATTAGCGTATTTAGGTTCAATCGTTACAAGCTTTAGTGAGTTCAGGATGAAAACATAATACTCCAAGTATTATTTTAGAATTTACCAATTTGAAATTAACTAATTCTGAGAGTTTAATTTTCTAATAAAAATAAAACATTAATTGTTTTATTTTTTTCTCGAATACGCTTCAGTTTTTCGACAATAAAGAAGAGTACCTTTTCTTTAGCTTAATGTTCAAGGTTTTAAAATTTATTTTTTTTAACTCCTTATCATACAGCGTTTTAAAAATATAAGCATTAAAATGTACAACCTAGTCCGCCCCTGGTAAACTCAACAAGTCAATTATGTTTTAAGGACAGTATTTTAAGAGGTTCTTACTACCTACTGTTTATCATATTACATTTTTATTAAATTATATTACGTAGTTTAAAAGTTATTCAGGAAAAATGTATTTCCAGTAGAGTCCTTTTGGATGCCGTATCTCCGTAGGGAAGGCTGCATTGAAAAAATTATGGAAACTTGTCATCTTATTTTTTAATGTTCTATCTGAATCCGAGAGACCTCCCACATTTTCCCGGACACCCTGTATATTAATTTTTTCGTTGACAATTGTTCATAGTATCGCAGATATATTTCAAAAAGTATATTAGATACGAAATTTGAATTGTATATTAACAACTTTTCCATTTAATAGAACCAGTTATACAAAAAATCCTACTATATTTAAAAGTTTCTTTACTGGCGTTCTAATTGTGCCATTTTCACCATTTTTAATTAAAAATTTAAACTATTCATTTAAGTTACTTAATTGTTCTCGAAATTAATATCCTAAAAAACTGGTACGTAGTCTTGAAGACAAAAAGGTGTCAATTTAATTAAAGGTGGGTGGATATGAAATAAGTTTAGATGACAAGATATCAAAGACGTCGAATATTATATTACTTAATTTTTAAAGCAAATGGCATCAAAGAAATTTTCAATAATACGAAATTAATTAATTCATTTTTTTTAATTAAATGGTGTGACAGTTCTCATATTGAAAATTAGAAACAGGAATCAAAATTTAAGAAATATTCCGTTAGTCTATTCAACCTAACTTTAACAGCTTTAAGAACTGGATATGCAAATGTAGCAAAAATTAATAGAGAAAATAAATATGTTTCAGTATTCAAATTTAGAATATTTTGGTAATTTACCTTCCTTTACTAAAGCCTACCTTTATTTTTGCAGAGATTTATCGAACATCATTTTAGAAATACTGACACTCTCAGATACTCTTTCTACATTCTCCTTGAACTTCTATTATGTTTTGGTTCTCTCAAAGATACGATTTTCCACTAAATTGTCTCTAACTACACACTTATATTACAAAAAGAATGAAAAACTGCTTTCATTTTTATCGAAATATATTTTCTTGTAATAAATTAACGACCGCAGATGGCTTATCGAAACCGTTCCTCGAGGTCATAAGGCATTGATTATTCTTTATTACCCTCCACTTTTGATTTACAGTTAGTGCTGTTGCTACTTTAATGGGATATCATTTTCTACCGCACAATGTTGTTACATCGCGTCGTTAACAATATCTTGAGGATACCGCGTCTTGTGACGCACTATGGCATATTAGACAATCACAGTTGGCCAAAAATAAATATGCATGAGACCATTTTTCGTTAAAAGTTTCTACAGTTTGGGAAAACAATATTTTACATTTAAAAAACTAAAATGGTTTAAAAAATAGTTGAATAATGAAAAAACTAAAAAGTAATAATTGTACCACTCTAGAATAGCTAAACCATTTACATCCTTAAGTACCTGTTTGTTTAAAACATTTTCAATTTATTTAAAATTAGTAAAGCGCTTTGGCCGATTAAGGCATTATCAGGACTCTAAAAAGAATATAGTCGATGAAAATACAATTTAGGTAAAATTAAGTTACACTTACCGGTCAGAAAAATCGTAAAACTAGAGGAGAAAACTACAAACGACAGTTAAGGACTCTGGCCAACAAATGCGTTGTAACGTTATAAATAACGTTTCAATTTTATTTCCGGAATATTAAGGAAATTCAAGAATTATACACTCCTAGGAAAAACATTCAGGCATGCCACTGAAATGAGTTTGACCAATTGATTTTTTTTGTAAATTGTGTGTTCGGCGATCAAAGGTAATTATTTAATATTTTTTGTTATTTAAATTTTTTTTATCTTTTATCAAGGTAACTGAATACTGTTACGAATCTAATTAATCACTGTAATGTTAATAATTGATTTATATTAAATGTACTTATTTTGGCACTTTTTTGTGTAACACATGTTAAGAGATGGAATTTTTTTTGTAAGTGACCGATACCGTGGTTTTTTTTAACAAAGAGACAAAGAGGCCAACAAAGAGGCAAAGAGGACAACAAAGAGGTAAAGAGGCCAACAAAGAGGCAAATAGGCACCGAGCTAAAGCCGTACTAACGAGGATAGAATACATGAACATATCCAAGCAATAGATTAGACGGTGAACCTGTAGAACACCGCCATTAGAGCAACCAGACATCTGTAACATCTTTTTATCAACGTACCACTTGAAACTGGAAAATACTCGACGGTCCAACCGAGCCAGATAAGTTTCTGACGTCAGAGCCTAAGCATTTTTACTAATGTATATATGTATATTGAGCCTCGTTTGTTTATTATTCAATGTCACAAAGTCATTTCTTCCTTACTTTCAGCTAGCAAATTAATGGCATAATTTGTATTTAATAACCATCTAAATACATGGCGTCCTAACCCATTAAAATAAAATTTTCTTGACTTTTTAAATAAAAATAGTGCCATTAATTTACTAGTCAAATTCTAAGCCGAATTTTACCGACTCTGCTGAGCTAGGCCGAGGATAACTAGGGTAACATTTCTAACAGCCAACCTGTCATTTGGCACTCAATTTAATTACTACTAGCAGCGTTGGGCCACAACATCAAGACCCACCACCAAATCAGGATCATTAAAAAACTAATAGGATAACAGTAATATATGAAAAAGATTGAAACCTTCATTCAACTTCAGTATGTTCTTCACCAATGTAGGTGGAGAACGCGATGTGAGAATGAGCAAATTAAAAACTGGTTTTTCCATTCCACACCGTAGACGAAAGTAAAGCGCCTGTAGGAGGCCTGCGTTAAAGAAAAAGATGATACATTTTTCTTTTCTCCCGACAACGTGGCTGGTGACGATCGAAAAAGTTTTTTTGATATCAGCTGTCAATTCAACGACAAGTAACTGACAATGAAAATAAAGTTGTCAACAGTCATACTAACTAAAAATAGTAATATTTGAGTAATTGGTTTTGAAAATGGGTAATGAAAAACAGTTGGTACCGAATGATATGTCCGAAAAATTATAGCCAACATAAAATTATAATGAACAAATATTGAATTTAAATTTAAATTAAAAAATAAAAATTATTAATTCCTAATCTGGTAGAAGGTTTCAAAATTGCTTACTAATTAGTCCGTCAGAAACAAATAACATTGAAATATTGACTAATCCTATGGTAGTAAAGGGGGTAATAATTAAAGGTTGAATTTATAAAAATTAGTTTAAGAATTAAAAATTATAAAATCAAATTATTAGTTTGGAGTTTACAGATAAGTTATAATTTTTTAATTAGTTAACTTAATCGATTAGAATTTAAAACTGTATATTTTGCCAAATTTTTTAATAACTTTCTCAGCACCTCTCTTAACTATAAACCTAAATATATGTGTGGCGATAGAGTAGAGACCAGAGACTGGCTTTTATGCGTAAGGCCTGGGTTCAAATCTGGGATGGAGACTAATTCAATATAACCTACTTTTTCATATTCATTTTATTTTATAAATTAAAAAGTCATAAATTATTTTAAAATTAGTTATTTTGTCTTAATAATTTTAAAAATTTGTAGATTTTCGTTAGTGAGTCGTAGAAAAAATATACTGTACAACTCGAGTGGATTGTCCATATCCACTATGTTTTATTCACAAAATTAATCTACTTTTAACTTTGGTCAGTTAAATATTATTGACATGTAGTTACATTTGTATATGCCACTTTTGTGATTTAACTTATGGCTAATAATGATATTAACAACAATGTCTACTTTTTGCACAGACTTGTTATTATTTCCAATATTACACTACTGTAAGGTTGCTAGTATTGATGAATGCGCAGCGTGTTATCTTAGAATATGGTATGTTATGTTGGGAATGGGGTGTTAATACACTGCGACCTAAAAGATCTATTTTACCCCCTTCTGTCGCCAATACACCAAGGAAATGTCTCAATGCCTATAACGACACTTCCAATCCTATTTTCTCAAGGAAGTGTAGGATTTGAAGTGGCTTCAAGTTAGGTAAATCTCCCTCTTCTATTTGATATCCTCCTAGATATAGTGCCCTTGCATTCTGGAGTGCTACACATTCAGTTAGGATGTGAATGGAGATTTCGTCCTCCTCCTCACAGAATCTGCACTCACTTACTTAGGTGTCCTTTTAGTCGGCAATGCCCGGTAAGGATCCATGTTACAATACGTAGCCTGTTCTTGCTCAGACAGATGCAGGCTTCCGATCTTTTCTGGTTATATTCACCCAGAAGTATCTTGGCCTGTCTAAGCCCCAAGAGATTGTTCCAATTATCGATTCTTCTACTGCCCAATTATTTTTTAATCTCTCCTAATATTATGTTACTGCTGATACCGCAGAACGGCTCAAGTCCTACAAAGGGTGTTTGAGCCCCTTTCCTTGCAAGACTATCTGCAATCTCGTTACCCTGTACCCCGTTATGTCCCGGGACCCAAATGAGAGTAACTCTATTTTTCTCACCTAGCTCATTGAATTGTTCTAAGCATCTCCAGACCATTTTTGAGACGATTACGTAAGATCTCAGCGCTTTGATGGCTGCTTGACTATCGGACATGATAATAATCTCTTGTCTATGATAGTTTCTCTCGATGTCGAACTGGATACACTTCTCGATGGCGTGAATTTCCACCTGGTATTTTCCCAAGCTTTCAGAGTGCTTGGTTCTCGGCCCATACACTCCTATTCCAGTTCCTTCTATGGTTTTGGATCCGTCCGTATACCATTGAATAGCACGTCTTTCGGTTGCAAGCGCGGTGGATTCTTGGCTCCATTCTTTCTTGCAGCCCAGCTCTGTGGTTTTGAAGTTTTTCACAAAACTGTACTTCTTTAGCATTTCATCCTGGGGTATGTCCCAGGTATCTTTAGTCCTGAAGCAAGACTTTCGTCAGATTACTCCGTTCCTGATCATTCTATATCGTGTCCTTTTTGCCACATTCTCTATCATCAAATGTAGAGGGGTGAGGTTTAAGATCACCTCCTAGCAAGCGCGTGGCTAGGTTGTTTTCTTGGGGGGGTAACACTTTTCACATTATTGGTGAATGCGCAGCGTGTTATCTTAGAATATGGTACCAATGCAACGTCTAGAGTTCATATGTGTATTTCCAGAAAAAAAGAGTGAGTTTTATAATGAAGTTTTTAATTTTTTATATATTTATAAAGGGTGTTTTAGAATGAAGTACCGTAATTTTGGGAATTTGTAGATCTTAATCAATTATAAAGAAAAGCTAAATGTAATTTTCCTATAAACATCCCAGTTTTCATTCTACAGAGTGATAAAGTCAATTTCATTAATACATATTTTCTAAATATCTTCCCTTACAATAAAGACTTTAACTTAAAAATATGTATATGATAGGTAATCGTTATTATTAGTTAACACACTACTTCGATAAATTACCATAACCCATTGACGTAGAATGAAGGGCTAAAGAAACAATTTTATTCAAAACTTTTTGAACACCCTACATTTTATAAAACTTAAGATTAATAAATAATTCTCACCCCATTTGTCACACAAAAGGGACTTCTGGTTGATCTTTGTAAACTATTCCATTTCCGAGGAGATAGAACTGATTCATTTTATACAGGGTGTTTTGAAACATGTCTTAAATATGGCTAATTTTAAGTTCAATTTACTCAATTTTGTCAAATGCAACACACTGTATATTATTTTCGCATAAAATTCCTTATAAATTTACCTATCCAACGATACCAGCATGTCCCAATAGTGCGTAATTGATCGATAGCTGTTTTATTATTGTAAATAGGAAAAACAAATTGTATGAATGACCATGTTTAATAAAAGATATTCTTAAATATACAGGGTGGGCCATAAACGAGGGGCTAACCAAACTTATACATTTTTATATTTATTTGTTTTCACATCGTCAAACAACTTTAATAGACTTCATTTATTTGCTATGTTGTATATACGGTGTTTCAAAATGAGGGGTAACGAATTTCTCATTTTTTTAAATGGAATACCCTATATGTCATACCACCAATTAATTAATACATGGTATTCCATTTAAACATTGAGAAAATCGTAACCTCACATTTTGACACACCCTATATACAACATAGCAAATGAATGAGATCAATTAAAATTGTTTGACGATGTACAAACAATCAAATATGTATTACTACCTGCAGGGTGTTTCGCTTTTAAAAAGTATAGATTTGGTCAGCCCTCGTTTATGGATCACCCTGTATATTTAATAATATTTGTTAAATATGGTCTTACAACTTTTAAACCAGCTATCGATCAATTATGCACTGACACCCTGTATATGTGTTATTGACTTTCACATTGGTATTGTTAGATGGGCAAATTTATGCCGAGATGCGTTTGAAAAAATTGAGTAAATTGAACTTTATAAGATATAAATTGCTAACTAAATTTTATATTGACATAGAAATTAAATCTGATAACAACACAACATCTACGACATCTACTACTTGCAAGTTTATTTCTTGATAAGAATCATTTACAACGACTACAGTTCAAGGTTCAAGAAAACTAGTAACATCAATTTCTGTAAAAAGTTTTTATTGTCTATAGTTACAGTTAATTTCGTATTTTATAAAAAATAATAAAATTATTAGTTATATATGTATATTACTTATGTGTTTTATTTTCGTACTTAATGCACAATATACGATCTTGTACATTTTAAGAAGAAAGAAAAAAATACAAAGTAGTAATTTTCGAGATATGTATTATTTATTGTTCAAATTAGTTTTATAATAGCCGTTATGGCAAGAAGGAACCAACTTACTTCTTTACAAAAGGTAAATTATTTGTTACATTTATTATAGCAAATAATTTCTTAAATGCAATGGAACGAAGTGAATATAATCTAATTTCTGATAAGCAAAAAGAAGGTACACCTGCTCTCAAATATTTTGACACCACTTACAAATGTGCACGTACAAATAATAGGTACATTTTAAAAGGTACAGCAAGCCGCTGGCTGTAGAGTATTATAAATGCCTATTATATTATTTATGGCATGCATTTATTATAATTTCAAGAGGTCAATTTTTTGTTAAACTAATCGCTTTAATGCAGTGTAAACCCTGTATTCCGATTATAATAAAATGTTAAACAGTTTAAAAAAATATTCTAATCAGACTTCCTTGGGAATTATATGCGATCATCAAAAATGTTCTGAATTATAAATATTGAATTTGACGATTTAACACTAAACATTCATAACGAAACTTTTTTACTAAATTATTGCTGGATTATTTATTAAAATTTTAATATTTATATCAAAAAGGAAATGCATTTCAATTATTATTTATGTATTTGTATACGTGCAGGAGAAACGGAATATTCAAATCATAGATCCATTATAAACAGATTATTGTCAATCGATGTCAAGACATGTATTACTGCTAGATTTCAGGATTATTATAAAGTCAACGGACTGGGAAATTATAATAGACACGTTGTGAATAATAAAACAACTTCGAATGTATATTTGCATCATTTGAAATAATACGAAAACTATTTATAAAATAATCTCTGGCATTGGTTTCATTTGACGAGGCTAGTTATGAATTCAACAGTGCAGAATACCTGTATATATTTTTTATTTTCGGAAAGATGTGTTGCATATATTTATGTTTAGTTTATATCTATCATATGTCGTCTTTATTTAATATGAATGTGGCAACGATAATATGATGACGATAACAAACGAGTGATACTTATTGTAACAAATGAAATTTTTTGATAGTGTTATTATCTTAATTTTTTCTGCAACACTAAAATTGACTGTATGTACAGGAGATGTATTAAATTAATAGAATTTGCGGGTATAATTTTTTGAAAATTAAATTTATGCATTCTACAGGGTGTTCGATAAGTACGGTACATAACTTCAGGAGCGTATTCTGAAGCTGAAATAAAGGTATTTTTGTCATATACACTATGTCTCAAAAATGCTTCGTTACGTAAATACAGGGTGTGAAAGTTTCATAAAAAATACAATTTTTTAAATATTTTCAAAACCACAAGATATTTTAATCAAACTAATCGCAGAAAAATATGGAAGGAAAAACGTGTTAAGCCACTGTTCTGTTTTTAGTGTTCGATTTGGAAGAAAAAGCAACGAAAACAGTAAATTTTTTCATTCTTTTTATTATTCTTAATATCTTTGAACAATGTACAACAAAAAAGTTATCTTCAATTTTTCCCAGGTACTTGTTTGTCATTTTACTAGTCGCCAATTGTTTATTTATTTGTATGTAAGACATAAAAATGAATAACTTTACTAATGCTGAAATGGCTCAAATGCACTTCACTTATGGGTTAGCAAATGGGAATTCAGCAGACGCTAGAAGAATTTATCAGCAACGTTATCCGAATAGGGTAACGCCATGTGCTAAAACATTTAGAAAGATACATGCCAGATTGAGTGAAACCAGTAGTTTTAAGCATAATCGGGTAGTTCCTGGTAGACCACGGACAACGGACAACGCTTGAGCTAGAAGAAGCCATACTACAGGAGATAGAAGAAAATCCTTCAACTAGTACCAGGAAGAATTCACAACAGCTTCAAGTAAGTGTTAATACTGTTTGGAGAGTTTTGAAAGTTTCTCTGCTTTACCCATACCACATACAACGAGTACCAGCTCTGCTGCCCCGCGGCTTGCTCATATCTACAATTTTTTGACCCTAATTTTATTTACTGATGAGGCAACTTTTTCGCGAGAAGCAATTATTAATTTTCATAATGATCATTTATGGGCTGAGGAGAATCCTCATGCAATGAGAGAAGGTCGCTTTGAGCAAACATTTTCAATATTAATAATAATAATAATGTTGTTTATTCACATAAAACAAATACAATGTATAAAAAAATGTCATTTAAAGATAAGCAAATAAACATGAACTACACAGAAGCTGTTGTGGTCAGCTTGTACGTGGTAGGTATTACTAAAAAATTTAATCAAAAATTAATTCTATAATATGACCTAATATATAATGAATAAGCCCAATGGATCAGTTTCTTTGTATCTTAGACAAAATGTTAAGAAACTTGTTAATAATAAAATTAAATTATTTATATAATGTAATACTTGAAAATGGTCACAATGGGAAAAGGGTTAGTTACACTCGAGAGAAAGGTCGTAATCGAGATAGAGGATATAATCGAGATAGAGGACATAATCGAGATAGAGGACATAATCAAGATAGAGGACATAATCGAGAAATAGGTCGTAATCACAAGAACAAGTCCTAGTGTTGGGTGAGTAAATTACAAATTTTTAGAAATTAAAGAAATTAATCGGAAAATCAGTGTAGTTATTAAAAGTATGGATAATGAATATAATAGTTTACGATAGGTAATTATTTATAACATTACTAAATTCTTCTCGGTCTTCTTGAAGAATCCAATTTCTTAGATGTTTTTTGAATACATTATAAGATGATATATTTCGTATCTCTTCTGGGACTAAAATATACATTCTTGGTGCAAGATAATTGCATGTACGTTGTCCTATAGATTTTTCACTACGAGGAAAATAAACAGATTCTACTCGTCATGTATTATACTGTTGTTCATGTGATGTCAAAACATTTTTTTTTGTCTTTATAAATTGAAGAATTTAAAAAATATATAATTGTCTTAAATCAAAAACTTTTAATTCCTTGTACAAGGAGTTACTAGAATATTGAATATCTTTGTTATAGATAATACGCAAAACCCATTTTTGCACTACATGAACATCATTCAGAAAGTTATCGTGTATTCCTCCCCAGCCTTTAATACCATAGACTAATAACGACTGTACCAAAGAGAAATACATTGTTTTTAGAGCATAAACATTTAAAAAATCTTTTAAATATCTAAATTTGGGCAATAATCCTCTTATTTTTTTAATAAGTTGCTTCTTATGTAAATCCCACCTCATATGCCTATCTATAAGAATTCCAAGATATTTTACTGAAGATGATTCAGGGATTTCTATATCTAGGCCTACTTTTAAAGATCCCATGGAAGGAAGACCACTAGTATAGGAGCTAAACGGTAAGTAGCTTGTTTTTGTATAGTTTATTGTAAGTTTATTATATTGAAGCCAATTTGCTATTCTTGGAAAGTCACTTTCAACTTTTTGTTTAAGGTTATTCCAAGAAGACGAAGTGTATATGACAGCCGTATCATCCGCGAAGCTAAGATACATGTATGGATAGGGATTATTTATGACCATCTAATTGGACCATACTTTTTACCCCCTCGACTGAATGGTGACTGAAAATGATTTAGGAAATCGAATAATTTAAGGTTGTAATACCATAAGAAATACTCCAGGAGTTTTTGAAAGAGTAAGACAATCAATGAGGAGACGATTGGAATCGTGCGTTTTATCAGAAAATGGCCATTTTCAACATTTGCTTTGATTCTTTGTTATAATTGATTATTTATATGATTGTTATTTGTAGTTAAATAATAAAAAAAAAATAAAAATGGCTCTGTAATTATTCATGAAAAAAGTCAAGGGACCTTTTTTCTTCCAAATCGAACAATCAAAAAACTAAATATTGAAAAAGAACAGCGGCGTAACACGTTTTTCCTTCTATATTTTTCAGCTATTACCTTGTCCGCACGCCACTGGTTAAACGAAAGCCACTGTGTTTACAGTAAAACACGCAACGTTGCTAACTCTCAAAAGCTGCAAAAATGTAATTAAAATATCTCAAGTGGTTTTGGAAATATTTAAAAATTTGTATCCCGAAGTGAAAACATTTGTAGTAATATTTGTAAAAAATATTTTTTCAATTTGAGCTGTGTCCAGGCCGTTCGAGTTTATGCCGGTCGGCGTAGCCAGGTATGGGTTAAAATTTTCTGGTGGCGGCGAAGTCGTCACCCTATAAGAAGTCTTGATATAGCTATTTTTTAAATCGTTAGTTTTATATAATTTTTCTGATACTGAAGTCAATTGGTTGGCCTGTCATAGGTAAAAATGACCATTGCTATGTAATAATTGATATGGCAACATTGTATTTCTTTTAGACACATGTCACACTGTAATGTCAATTATCATTGGGTTCATGAAAATTAGATCATTTTGACGAACTTTAACCTGATCGTAAATTAAGAAAATAAACTGTTTACAAAAAAATTTGGAATGGTTTATTGCTTTATGGATGGTCTAGTATTATTATTTAGCAGTTTCTATAACAAGGATTTAATCAAAATGATGTAGTTCAAATTTTTTTAACATCGAAATTAGAGGACACATTTTAAAGTTTTAACGTAAGAAAAAATATTTTAAAGCGTTTGCAGGGCAAAAAAAGTATTTTCAAATGTGTTTCAGAGGGTCTAAAATGGTCTAAAAAAACGCCCGTTCGACTGTTGGTGGATTTTTCCATTTTTTTGCATTGTTCTTTGCAATGATAATATGAAAATATTTCCGTCTGTCTGTTTCACCACTATGAAAATATTGTAATTTTCTCTGTCGAATTACGTCGAAAAATTTTAAATTGTTCTTCGGGTAAGTGGTTTTCTATCAATTTTCCGGCTAGACTAACTTTTTTTTCGACAGTGGATTTATCTGTTTCCGGAATTTTTTTTTTTTTTGAAGAAAATCGAACAAAACATTTTTTTTGTTTTCCGAGTTTTCCAACTTTTTTGACGAATTTTCCGAAAAAACTGAAAACTACTCGACGTTCTTCATAATCTAACATCGAATTTTTTTCCCTACCTCAAACACATTTCCAAGAAAATTTTGGGTCGAACGATTTTTCGAGAAATACTTGCAAAAAGACATTAGAAAGAATTATACGAGGTGCGTTGATTGATATATCTCACGTCACGGTTATTATGGAAGGAAATTAAAAAAAAAAACATAACATTTTCTCTTGTTTTTTCAAGATTTTAAAAATATAAAATATGTCATATTTTAATTTTTATTTATTCGCTCCGTGCGCGACAGCAGCGCCAATTTGTTTTGGTATTAAAGGACTATTTCTGCCTATACTGACAAATACAATTTTTAATAGAATTCGTAAATAAAAAGTATATATGTTAGTTTTAATAAAAGTATATGGATTTATAAAACAATTAAAACATTAATTTATTATTATTATATATTTTTCACGCTTAAATTGAAGAAAATTATGTATAATCATTAAAAATCAATAATAAAATATAGGCAGGCAACAGTATTTACTGGAAAATGTATGAGAAGTTGCCTGAGTCTAATAAGTTGTCATTGAAGAAACCATTTATAATAGCGTGAAGTTAAAATGTATAAAAAGGATCGCTACTTATATTTTCATTTTTGTTCTAAAGAAAACATAGAATGAATGATTAAAACTGGTTTCCGATCAGTAAGTCACAAAATTGCATACCAGCCAAATATTATAATCAACGACAGAAATCTTGAAATCTAGTCCTTGCTGAATGAACATTTAAGAATAAAGGGATATTAAAGAACATCGTAAAATGATAATGTATTGTTTATTTAAAAACTTTCTAGTTTTTGATGTCTACTATTTCCAGCATTACTGTTATTATCACAAAAATAAAGGTAATTTTTCTTCTTATTGTACACCTATCCATTTATTTCTTTGATTTAATTTCCACTTTGTTAGTGAAATTTGTTATATAAGTTTCACTGTTTTTTTTTTGCTGGTATTTGTACAATTTTCAACACAGCAACTCCGGTTGCTTATTGTGTTGTTTTTACCTACTTTTTTGAAAAAAAGTAAAATGTATACGTGTATTTGATATGCCAAAATTACAAAATATCCCCCTAAAATGCACGAATTATCCGCAGCTAGCGCTAGTATCGCTTTTGCTTCCCTTTCCATGACTTCGCACGAGCGAATTGGATGGTGTAATTTAGTATCTTACTGAATAGAAAAACAAGAATAACAAAAATATTATCAGATATTAAACTAATTCACTCTCATGTACCACATGCTGTTTTAAATGGATCCAATGTTGCCAAATTAAGTAAAATAGTCGTTTTTGTAAGCATGTTTAAAAGATAATTTGGAGAGATATAATATTATGTAAAAATTTGGCTGCAATAAGAAATAACAAAGTTATGGTAGGTAACTTGAAAAGACAATTTGGATTGTTATACGACACAAATATTCTTCATTAAAACGTGCCTTGAGAATGTATCACTTTGGAAACAAATTAAAGGTTAAACAGCCATTAAACAAAAATATACATTTTTTAAATATTTTAAAAACTTTTAATAATAAAAAAAACAGATTCGAGATTAACATCAAATTTCCCATTTAACCGACCTTATCTCTTATATTAAAAGAGATACCATATAGAAATTCGAACTACGGTCACACTGTATAAATAAATGTTAGTTTAACAAAAACTATTCTATATAATTTTAAGTTGCATAATAATAATTATGTTAACGATTGTTAATAGCCAATACCACGGCGCGTCCTCAAAAAAAGTTTCAATTAATAGGTTTTAAAATATTTTAGCCCAATAACTCTGAAGTTTTATTGATAGTGCCACTTTGCTCAGGTTAGCAAAATATAAAAAATTATATATACAATATGATATTGATTTCTTTAAAAAAACCGAAATTTTCACACAGGACCTGTTTTCTTTATTGTTTAAGAAATAATTTTAACAAAATTTTGGGAAACGAAATGATTTCACATGCCCACGAAAGCTTGCATAGTTATGAGTTATTATTTTTAAAATATTCCAAATTAAATATTATACGAATATTTCATAAAAAATATGCAAGCCTTCGTGTGCTTGTAAAACCAATTTTGTTATAAAATTATTCCATAAACGGTGAAGAAAACAGGTACTGTGTAAAAATTTGTTTTTTTTTAAAGAAATCAATATCATTTTATGTACTTGTATATATTTTTTTATATTTGACAAGCCCAATCACAATGGCACTATCAAGAGTAATCGGGCCTAAAATATTATTTTAAAATTTATTACTCGATCTTTTTTGTTTTTTTGGCGGACGCGCCGTGGTTAAAATAAATTAAAATTTTGGTGGGTGCCCTATTACTGATTTTGGTGGTAACCTATATTTAAGTACCAGTGTGGAAGAAGTGCATAAGTAAATACGTAAAAGGAACAATAACTCTAAAACACGCCGGCGAAGAAAAGAAGACTTGCGACAAAATTTTATTTCACCTTATAGGGTTGTGAAGTTGTATTACATTGACAAGACTCTTGTCATTGTACGATAAATGTAAAAATCCTTTACTAAAGGGAAAAGAAAGGAAATTCGGTACAGTTTTAATACCTGTTAAGAATTACTCGTGTTTCAAATAATACGAGTAATAACGCAAATATCGAATTATAGATAAGATGATTGATTTTCCGTGAAAATTGTACCTACTAGTTTGATTTTTCATCATAGTAAATGTTGCACAAACTTACAATTTCAAGTATCATTTTTAAGTTCAGACAGCTATCTAAGGTAAAAACTGTTGGATGTTCTGTTGGATTTTCACTTATCCATAAATAATTTAAGCTTGCGTGGTATTCGGTAAGAAATTTTCACACCATTTCACACCATTATTTGGAAAAAAAATTATTAATCCAACCTGACGTTTTAAATTCATTTCACTAAATAAATTCTAAAAAAATCATAATAGTATATCCGCCATATTTCGTTAAATAAAAAAAAATTACCAACTTTAGTTAAACCAAATGCAAAACAGATGGGTACTAGCTTAGTCTATCGCCCTTCTTTGGTAATTTTAGTAAACTAAAAGTGGTAGAAATATATTTTTTACAAGTAACATGATGCAATTTCGAAGAAATATTTCGTTAAATAAAAAATACCAATTTTAGTTACACCAAATACTAAAATTCAGATGGGTAGTATTTCAATATATCGCCCTTTTGTAATTTTAAGTCACTAAAAATGGTAGAAATGTTTTATTTTTTACAAGTATCATGATGCAATTTCAAAGAAATTCGTATGTAGGTATATCCACCATATTTCGTTAAATGAAAAAAATTACCAACTTTAGTTACACCAAATATTAAAACCCAGATGGGTTTTAGTTCAGTCTATCATCCCTTTATAATTTTAGGTCACTAAAGGTGGTGGAAATGTATTTTTTGTTAAAGTGATCCATAACACTTCTAATGTAAAAAATATAATATTAACATGGTTTGTTGCAGTAGGTGGCCGTGATAAATAGGCGGCCATGATTTTGACAGATGAGGTTTATATTGGTAAACTACATTGAGTTACTGTATAGTAAACCAGCAAACAAAGATATTCTTATGTAAAACATTTCTTGTAAGCATTTGCGTTAAACAATTTGAGAAAAATGGAATGCTTCGAAAAGTACAAGTTATGTAAATATTGCAAAGAGTTGAGTCAAGTGCAAATATGTCCAAAATTAACATATTTAACGAATTTAATGGCAGACCAGGAAACGTTAGAGTCGAATGGTTTGTTTACGAAAATCCAAGAAAGTCTACTGAAGATGTCAAGTAAATATGGCCTTTTGCCCAAACGAGATTTGAACAAAATTGTTTCAAACTATTACATATGTCTTAAAACACAGACATCTAATTAATTCGTCACCTTCTTATTCACCATTAAGAAGAGAGGATGGGTTAGAATTCAAGCAACATTTAAATCTGACTATGTTTGTACATCCTAAGTTTGTTGAAATATTAATTGTTAATGCATAATAATTAAACAAATATGTGTTTTCTGTTTAATGAAACTGTATAGCGAATAATAAATAATAATGTTAATTTTTATAGAAATTTTGCATTATTCACAGGTATATCACATTGTTTAATGGTTGCAGATCATAATGTTAACCTTTTCAACTGTTAAAAAAATTTCCAATTATCTCTTCGTGGCGCCTCAAAAAAATTTCCGGAATTTTTTTTAGTTGCCATGGTAACTAGTCAAAATTAAGGCATCTTATTGGTTGAAAAGTAGAGGTGTGAAATTTTCATTAAAAAAATACAATTTTTGTTAAATGTAAAATAAAAATTGATTCTAATTTTACACTTTTTATTAAATATAAGAAAATTACAGAGCAAAAATCATACAGCAAAAACCACTTATAAAATTAAATTTTCCAATATAAAGTTTTGTGTTACTCACTATAGTTAAACAGTTGAACATGGTTAAGTATTATTTCTAAGAGGTTTTGTATTGGAAATACATGATCTATTCAAATGAGTTCATCAACAATTCACTAATAGTAAAAGTTTTGCATGACTATTAATTGAATTTAGAATTATGGGATCGTCAGGAAAACGAAACTTTGAAAGTCCAGGATGGTCAAGACGTCTTTTGAATTGAATCGACTTACTTTTTGAAATGCAGTTGAGACTCACCTGAAACAAAAAAAAATATATTAAAATAAATTTCTTAATAAATAGTAAGTAAATAAAAATTTCAAAAATTTACATGAAAAGCAATTAAACCCAAAATAATTCCCCATTTTTTCCCAATTTTGGGATTATTGCTATTTTCCAATTAAAATCTGGCAATTGCGATAAATTCAGTTTAGGCAATTTGTTGAAAATTTGGTTCACCTATAAATCCCAAATGGGGTTTATTTTCGGCATTATACCGTGTTGAGAATCGTTTAAGTAATTATTTATTAAATTCTTAATTAAAGACCGGGGGCAAAATGACTTGGGTTACAGAACCGTATTAATGAAATTCAAAACCAATTCTAAATATCAGTTAACCTTGATGGTGCATAAATACCATGCATATGAAAACTAGAAATATTTACAATTTAATTGCTGAATCCAATTAAAACATTTTATACTGAAATATATCAAGAATTTAAAATTAGCAGATCTATCTATCATATTCTGTAACTGTACATTTTTCTTTTTTATAAACTTTTTCTACGGGCACTGTAAATTAATAATTTTATATGAATTACAGAAAATCCTTTCACTGTACCAAATGGCATAATATTATTAAAGCCTGATATTGTTAATGTAATTATAATCATCTGTTCAAATATAATTAATTAAAATTAATTAATATAATGCTAAATAAATTTTACAATTGAGAATCTTTCAATAATTATAATTGTTGATTAAATTAATTTTACCATAAAATACGCTTTAGGTACGTAATATAAATTACGATAAATCATATATTGTCCACGATCATTTGAATCCAATTTTGCATTGAAGATACACGTTATGGTCGTAGTAATAAATACAGGATGTACCTACACCAAGATATCATATAAATTATTAATAGGCTTCTAGGCCACTACATTTGTTATGATATTAGCGTTGTGTTTTGGTACTTCTGTAGAGTTTTCCAGCGCCACTTTAGAAACATTACCAGTAATTGGAAAACAATAGTTAATGTTCTAGTCATTCTAATGGGTAATCCTACATAGGATGATAGGAAATGTTTTTTTCCTACGACCCCTATGAAAATGTCAGTTAACGCACTCTTTTGACACTTGCCAAATATCAAATGCGATCGGTAAAAGACGAAAAGAAGAAGACATTTCACACACGTGTGTGATATTTTTTAAAAACGCACAGTAACGATTTAAGTCATAATAATGCATAAAAAATTAATAATCTATCTGAATAGATTATTTTGGTTTATTCAATTAGTTCAAAAGATTATTATATTTTGCAAGAAATAATTATTTACTTCTTAAATTACCGTCAAATGGGGTTAAGTGAATCACAAAAAGCTGTTTTTCTCAGATTATTCCAAAACTACAAATATTAAAAATCTTCAAAAAATAACGTATGTTGTTTGGGGCTTACTTCTCACTATTAACCAATTTTTATATTTTTATTTTACTTGAAAGTGCCCAATTTTTTTTTGGTAAAATGTGATTCACTTTACCCCTTATTTGGGGTAAAGTGAATCATGGTTTAAAATCGCAAAGAAAATCACTTTGGCAAATGTCGGGGTAAAGTGAACCACTAAAAAAATATTTTAAACACTTAGTTGGAAAAATAAATAAATAAACGTAATACAAAGAACAAAAACGTTTATTTAAAAATAGTAAAAACAAACAGCTTTTAATCATAAAGTAAAGAGAAAATTTACGAACTAAAAATATAATATTCGTCACTTATAACGGAAATTACCGAGTGGTTCACTTTACCCATTGTGATTCACTTAACCCCGTTTGACGGTACTTATTTATGTATCTAAAAAGTGCACGAAAGTTTTGTCAGTTCCTCATAATCTAAAACTATGCAACCAGTTATACAGTCGATGTCAGCTGATCAATGGTTTGAAAATGTAAATAAATACTATTTATAAATATGTTTAGGTTATGTTTTCAATTGTTAATGTGTTTATAAAAATTATTTGGAAACTTCTCAATAAGTGGCACTTTTTGGGTGAAAATTTAAGTAAAAATGGGATAAATAAACCGACCGCGACCCGACATTCAGGTAAGTTATATTTAAAAATTACATCTAAGTATGCTATAACTACCTAGACCAGAAAACTTCAAATTTAAAAAAAAATTGTGCTACATGTATTCTTCCTGTTAAACATAGTAGTGTGTGTTTAAAAATTATGGAAAATTTTAAAAGTAAAGGCGAATATTCGATGGAATGTACTCCGTCAGAGATATTGGTAGCTGCTCAAATTACGTCGTTAAAGTTATTGCCAGAAAAATCAAAAGATAGGTACATCAATGCCTACAACCAATTTATGCAATGGAGAAAAGAAAACGACATTAAGACTTCTTTTTCTGAAAATGTATTACTAATATACAGGGTGTCTGTAAAAGGTCTTTACAAAAACATACCACATATTCCTTATACTAATATAAGTCGATTTAAGTAAAATTACCTTAGTACAAAGTTGCTTCGTTTGGGCTCCAGAGGGCCTTCAAGTTACAATTTTTAAATTGTGTTTCCCATATAAATTTAAAACGGCATATGCGATTTTGCTGAAATTTGGTATATAGGAGTTTTATGTGGCAAAAAATGGTATTAAAATTTTGTCCGATAATATTACATAGGCGTAGAACTTGATTTTTTAAATAATTTCACCTTTAAAAATTCTACGCCAATGGAAGAAAATGCGTTTGAGTATGAAATTTAGATTGCGTAACTCATTTACTTTAAAAAAGGTACTCTTGATAAGACTCGATTACTCTCATGGTTTTGACGAAATTTGCATTTTAGTAATTTTAGAACATAAACAATAATTATTAAAATACAAACTTTGTCAAAACCATGAGAGTAAATCGAGTGTTATCAAGGGTACTTTTTTGTAGTAAATGAGTACCCAGTCCAAATTTCATACTCAAACCCCTTTTTTGCCATTGGCGTAGAATTTTTAAAGGTGCAATTATTTAAAAAATCAAGTTCTACGCCTATGTATTATTATCGGACAAAATTTTATACGATGAAAAACATAAAAATGTACTTTTTTCGTATCTTTTTCAACACCTCTAATCGAGACTTTTAACAAAAATACTCGATTCTTGCTATGTACGACTTTTTGAGAAATATTAATTATTTGCCTGCAATACATATACAAAAACATTTATTGTTGGTTTCCATAGTTTTATCCAAATAAAAATATTGTCAAGTTTTAACACCTAATCTCTTGTTAACGATTGAAAGTGTTCTATCTGACTCAATAATTAAAAAAACAAATGAGTGGTTTATTAACATGGCTGTACAATATATCGATGCAGAATATACCGATATGTTACTGACATTAGGATTTTGTGAAGGAAATGCTCGAGAGAGTGTCAGGGTGTACTCTGAAAGGTTTCCAAATCGTCGTGTACCTAGCCACCCAACTTTTGCTGCTGTTGAGAGACGTCTTCGGAAGACCGGTTCCTTTGCTCCCAACACTGTTGATAATGGAAGAGAACGTTTTGTAAGGATCTCTGAAGTTGAAGAAGACATTTTAGAACGTGTTGAAGAAGATCCAGAATTAAGCACCAGACGAATTGGAAGGAAACTAGGAGTAAGTAAAGATGTTCATAAAGTGCTTAGAAAACAATTGCTATATCCATACCATAAGAAGCCAGTACAAGAATTATTAGTCCATGATCCTCAAATTCGTTTGAATTTTTGTCGATTTGCTAATATGCAAAGAGAAAGAGATCCAAACTTTGTCAAGAAGGTTCTCTTTACCGATGAAGCGGGTTTTACAAGAAGAGGTATAACTAATACCCATAATGAACATGTTTATGCCGTTGAAAATCCGCATGCAATAAAGGTAAACCATTTTCAGCAAGAATTCAAAATTAATGTGTGGGCTGGAATAATTGGTAATTTCATTGTTGGTCCTGTCATACTTCCACGAAGATTAACTGGAGAAAATTATTTGGATTTTATACAAAATACGTTGCCAGAATTGTTAGAAGATTTACCTCTCCAACTTCGGAGAGATATGTGGTTTATGCAAGATGAAGCTCCACCATATTTTCCTTTAAACGTTAGAAACCACTTGAATGAACAATATCCACACAAATGGATAGGCAGAGGTAATGACGCACCTGTAAACTGGCCACAACGTTCCCCAGACCTAACACCGAT
Organism: Psylliodes chrysocephalus; assembly: GCA_927349885.1. Taxonomy (NCBI): domain Eukaryota; kingdom Metazoa; phylum Arthropoda; class Insecta; order Coleoptera; family Chrysomelidae; genus Psylliodes; species Psylliodes chrysocephalus. Next base: position 44,587,331 of record OV651813.1, read on the forward strand.
GGATTACTTTTATGGGGACATCTGAAATCCAGTTTACAAGGAACCTGTAGAAAATGAGGAACAACTCTGTATTCAAAATGCAATAAACAATCTTAGAGGTGATGAAGAAGTTATGGAAAGGATACATTTTAATTTTCTTCGACGTATAAATCTTTGTATGCGTGAAAATGGTGAACATTTTGAACAATTTTTGTAAAATCTCTATTTTGATTGTGTTGTAAATAAATATTTTTGTGAAACCTATACACTCTAAATTATTAAAACAGAAATTTAGCGAAAACCATGAGAGTAATCGAGTCTTATCAAGAGTACCTTTTTTAAAGTAAATGAGTTGCGCAATCTAAATTTCATACTCAAACTCCTTTTCTTCCATTGGCGTAGAATTTTTAAAGGTGTAATTATTTAAAGAACAAGTTCTACGCCTATGTATTATTATCGGACAAAATTTTAATACCATTTTTTTTGCCACATGAAACTCTACCAATATACCAAATTTCAGCAAAATCGCATATGCCGTTTTAAATTTATATGCGAAAAACGATTTAAAAATTGTAACTTCAAGGCCTTCTGGAGCCCAAACGAAGCAACTTTGTACTAAGTATTTGAAGTTGAAGGCCTATCTTAAACGAACAAAAAAAAGAACAAGTATTAACTCCTCAAGAAATTAATGAATTTCTAGTTTAAGGAGGTCCTTTCGCCACCAATGTTAAATAAAAAATATTATATTATGACTAAAATTAATTTTTTTCTAATAATAGATGTCCTTATTTATCTAATAGTGAACTTTTAACTATACCTTACCGTGCAAATTTTTGAGAAATTTTTTTTTTTAAAAATGTGTGTGTTTGTACAGTGTCTTATGAGAAAGTAAGACTTTAACAACAATTTTCGAATACCACGTACAGTATTTCTAATGAATAAGTATATGAACTTAGACCCCATACCACTCTTAATTTATCTTAATAAAATCTATTTAAAATAAAATTAAATTTAGGATATTTTACATTTTTTAAAAACACTTAAACTACCTAAAAGTTATACTATTTTAAAAATGCATTTAATCTTATTTAAAAAAAAACTAACTTTAATATGTATTACTTTCCTTAAGCAGACTGTATGAATGAAAACATATCACACTATATAGTCCTATGGAAAGTGCCCTATACCACACGCGTATGAATAAGAATTTACTTTCCACCCGTGTACGAATATGCTACTTTCCGCAGCAGCTGTCACAAAATGTCAAATGCATCACTGTTAGTTTGATCTATGTAATGTCCACATTAATACTAAAATCGATATGATTGTTAAATTATTGAAATTGTTGTAAAATAAGATCCTAGATATTTATCTTTAACAATTATTATTATAATAATTTTAAAATAACTAAGTTATGTTTGCTTTTTATTCTGGTTAAACACATAACCGATTAGATCACTCAATTGACACAAGGCCTATTAACTCAGTTGGTATAGTATCAAACTTTATCAACTTTGCCATTTGAGACCTGGCGAGCGACCGCGTTCAAATCCTGGCGGGGGCAATTTTTTTTTTGTTTTTTAGTTTTTTCTTTGTTTAGAAAATATGAAAATTTAATAAATACGATTACTGTTGATTATTTTTTTAAATACATTTCAATTATTATAACAATAACCTGGTTTTACATTTTTTGATGAAATTATTTTGTGGTCGTAGGAAAAATGTTGTACATCACTTGTGTGAAAAGTGATTTTCCACACTCGTGCGACAGTATTTCCCATTCGTGTGAAAAAATGTCACTTTCCACACTCGTAATGTACTATACTATTAAGTATTGTCTTTTCTCATTACAACCTATTTATAAAATAGTTTTGGTACTATAGACCGAAACGTTACGCGTGGCCCATCCTGTATGTATAATTCCTGTTGCTCCAGAAAATTCACATTAACTGTTAGATGGTTTGAATACTCGTGAAAGTAATTAAACCGCAAAAAGCGTGCTCATATCATTGACGAAAACTTTTCAAGGGTCGTTGTCGCGTCGTTCAATCCATTAAACTTCATTGACTTTGTTTGACCTTGAGACACCACTAATCCACACCTTCCCTTCTAAGTTAGACGAATCTTGTTTTCGAGTAGTAACAGAAAGTTTTAATGTACTTATTTTCATATATAAACTCAACGTGGAACATAAAAACACTTACGATGATGGATGTCTCGTTTCTTTTAAAGAGGTAAGTTAATTTTATTTTCTAATACAAAAAAAAAACATAGAACGATTCAACTAAAAAGAAAAATTGGTGGCAAGTATTTGAAGGAACATGCTGACAAAGCATATTATGAATGAATCAATCAAAAGCGACAATAATCGTATTATCATATAAAAAGAAATTGTGATAGAGCTTCGAATAATTGGTTATAGCTGGAAGACTTACGTAGGTAGCCAAAAGATAGCTTAGAGAAGGCAAGGATTAATGAACTGGATGAAGTTTTTACCCTAAATATGGATATAAATCTAGAGGAGCGTACAAATAGGAGCCACGCCTGTCTTGCTTGCGTCGTCCCAACAACGGGCCAAGTTCGTCATATTTGTACAATGCTATGTGCCAAATAGAAGTAGGCGCGTTGCTTTCCATTGCGCAGTAGATCCAGTGCCCACCGTCAAATCTGAAAAACTGGGTTCGTTGTTAGCTTAGGCAAGGAAAAGGTTCGGCGCGCTATATTTATACGCACCTTAGCATACTTAACCAGAAAGGGTATGATGAAATATGAAAGTAAATATAGAACATTTTAAAGAAAAAGTCTGTCATGGGAATGCCTAAGCCGTCCCTGTAGAGCGCGACCTTCAGCCTGCCATTCGACTCATGGTCGAAAATCCGCTGACGTATAGAGACAAACGCTCCGCTTCTGGAGAAACTACCAGAACAAGCAATACGTGCCGTTGAGTCATAGAGATGGAATACGTCAAAATTTTACCCTCAACATTTCTGGACTGTTTTCAATTATTTAAAAAATAAAACATAATTTACAGATTTTATTTTTATCTACGCACAGACTACAAAACGAAAAAGTATGTCATTGCGTTCAACTGAACGAATATACATATTTCATATCCATGCTAGGTAGTGAGAACGTATTTTGGACACCACACTACTTTTATTTTTATAATTTTAAATAAGATGCAACCATGAAAGTCGCAACCCCCCTTAGAAATCTCACCTTTATAATCAACAGCTGTTGTTTGACAGGTTGTTGGAGTACTTGATATTGCAGCGTTTGCAATGTATGGAATGTTAGGAATGTTAGAAATATTAGAAGTTAGGAATGATTGGAATCCGTAAAAAAATTCACATAAGAAATGCATGGGAGGATTTTAAGAACACTGATATTAAAGTAGTTAGGATGAACTGAAAATTCTAACAATCAATACGGTTCTGCGTTAGAAGCAATTATTCAAGAAAATCAAAACCACAAGTCAATCAGAACTTTCGTTCCAGAGTTATCGTGCCGGCATACATACGCATAGACGACCAGAATATTTTTTTTTGCACTTTCGGATTCAGAATGATCGGAAACGTGAAAAAAGTTTAAAAAATGGGAGTTTTTCGTCTGCAAAAATGCAATACTGAGGCTCTATGGGAAGGGCATCAGTAATTAAGAGGAAAAAATTTAGATGCTTAGTATTCTGCATTTATTTTTATTTATTTTAAACTCGTTCCTTTTAGGATAATCGATTCAGGTTTCTTAATTTGAAATAAATACCAGTCAATAAGATGCCCGTTTTCTTTTTCCTTTTTTAATTACGAGGCAATATTTCAATCCTGAAGAGTTCATCGCGTGATGATGTGCATTTTTTCCGGAAACAAACAATTAGGATCCATTCTGAACCCTTAAGTTCTGCGTGTGAGTCTAAATAGATTTACCGTCTTTACCAGAAGCGTTTCTAATGTATTTATTTTGTAAGGAATAGAAACAACTGGAAATTGCTTAATGTTTAAAGATTAGTTGGGTAAATAAAATAAATAGTGTAAATAAAGTATATATTATATAGTATATTAATTGTGTGGAAAATCACTTTTACACAAGTGATGTACAAAATTTTTCCTACGACCACAAAATAATTTCATCAAAAAAATGTAAAACCAGGAAATTTGGTCATGGGTATTTAATCAATATGTGCTGGTTCTAAATTTGTTTTTATATGCCTTATTAAATAATTTTTAAAGTGTTTTACAAGTAGTGTTGGCCGAAATTAAAAACATTGTAATTTCAATTACAGACACTTTTATAGGATGATAAACGTAATAATATAATAAAATAATGTTTTCCATTAGTTTATATTTTTAAATAGAACAACTCTGAATAAGAACTGATTTTATTATTAAAGATGATACTTACCTAGATTTATCGATTTACATTTTTCTAGACAGTTATCAAAATAGTACAGAATAAATAATAGCAGAAATATTAACGAATTGTCTAACTGTAGGGGTTATATTATAATAAATAAAATGTATTTAAAATAAACAACAATAATTGTATTTTTTCAATTTTCATATAAAAAAAAAAGATTGCTGTTTCTACCGGGAATTGAACCCGCGTCTCGTAACCCAAAGTTGATTGAGTTGAAGTCTGAAAAAATTGAGTCTAAAAAGTCTAAGAATTATCTAATCGATTGTGTATTTACCAGAAAAAAGAAATAATGACGTATCTACTCGTATATTGTTTTGATAACGAGATAATGATAAAGATGGAGGAGGACAAATTGGATAAATTTTTACAGAAAAATAACACTAAACAAAAAGTAAACATATATTAGTGCTACATTTTGTCGATCACTCCTTATACTTATAATAATTGTTTTGGCAAAGTTTTGATATTTGTATATTTATGTTTTTTGGATCACTAAACATGATTCTGAGGTTTATCAACAAAGGTTTTTCCAGATTTTATTTCGATCTATTTAAAAATACTCCAAAACTATGCATATTTCGTGGAACCTGATTCTAAATAAAATTAAAGGTTTTCTACATTTCATGTACTTGAAGTTATTTTCTCCGATTAACGGTTCAGTCATTGGATCGACATGAAAATGGGTGTTAAAACATTCAAACACGAGATTTTCGGAATTGTACGTCCATGTTAACAGGAATCGTATCAAATTTACGCAATTAGTATATACAGGGTGTTAGTATATTCGACCGACAGCGCTCTACCACAAAGATCTCTTGTTAATTGATGAATTTTGATACAGAAACATAAAACTTAGTTACCGAGATACAGAGTGATAAAAGTTTTAAATCAAAATTCAAAATTTCCATAAATCAAAAACTACTTAACATATTTTCTTCAAATCTGATTTACCAAGTTCTTGACAAATACAGGAACTATTAAAATTTTACACGTGTTTACTAAATTAGAATTAAGAAATATTGAGTCCCTACAAATTATGTACTCGTAGACTTTTGTTAAGAAAAAAAACCGTTCAATTTAGTTCCATAAAAGGTTCTTACTTCTTAAATAAAAATGAACAGAGAATTCAAAAAATAAACTGTTTGTTCCAGTTGTGTATAGAGGGAAAAAGTTTCCACTGGTAAAATTTCTTAAAAGTTAGTTTATGTCACCAAATTTAAAAATATATTTTAAGCAGTTTTTTATTTATGACAAATTTTGAAGTTTGATTTAGAAGTTTTATAAATTCTGAATCTAAGTATCTACGTCCTTTAAGGGTTTATGTTCCTATATCAAAAATCATCAACTAACGAGAGCTCTCGGGTAGAGCGTTGTCAGACGAATATACTAATACCCTGTATATGATAATAATAATTAGTGCCTATGGTGGATTTTTTAACTTTACGTAATCCATAAATGTGTAGAAAATAAAAGAAAATTATTGATTCGTATTCTACTCGTAAACAACACTACGCAACAAATCAACCATCATCGATGACGTATTGAACGGTTTTATCATATGGCGACTACATTTTTTGAGTTGAAATATCGACTTTCAATAATTATGTGATATATTCACCTATCGGCTCGATAGTTCAGTATATTGAGAGCTCGTGTATTAAATTACTGACGGTCGACGCATAGAGCTAGAGCGTAGAGGCTAGAGCGTAGAGGCTAGAGCGTAGAGGCTAGAGCGTAGAGGTTAGAGTGAGCGTAGAGGTTAGAGTGTAGAGGCTAGAGCGTAGAGGCTAGAGCGTAGATGCTAGAGCGTAGAGGCAAGAGTGTAAAGGCTAGAGTGTAGAGGCTAAAATGTAGAGGCTAGAGTGTAGAGGCTAGAGTGTAGAGGCTAGAGTGTAATGGCTAGAGCGTAGAGGCTACAGTGTAGAGACTAGAGCGTAAACGCTAAAGCGTAAGGGCTAGAGCGTAGAGGCTAGAGCTAGAGACACTTGGGGCCTCCGATGACCTTCAAACGCCAGACTGCGACAGGTAAAGACGGGTCCCAAGCTGAGGTCTCAAAGGTCAACACGTCTAAGCGATTACCGCTGGGACTCAAAGGACAACTCGACTAAGATTTCAGGTTTATTGTTCTCTCATGCAGAATTTTAAGAATTTTAACTGTTATTTGTTATATGTAAGGTCCAATCATCAGAATTTTCTTTGTAGAGGTGATATTTCTATTAATAGCGGGTACAATTTAGGAAATGCACAAAATCTCGTTATACCTAGACATAAATTAGTTATGGTTAGTAAAGGATCTCTAATTACAGCAATCAAGCTTTACAATAAACTTCCGGATAACATAAAATGCATAAATGATGTTAAAGATTTTAAAACCCGAGTAACAGAGGTCTTACTAGCTCACACTTTATATAGTGTTGAGGAATACATCCACTGTAATTTTACTTAAATGTTATGTTATAATTTAATTTAACTCAAATGTTTTAAATGTATTGTTTGTAACGAATTATATATAAGTTTGTTTTTAATCCTATATTTTTGTCTTGTTTGTAAATTTTATGTGACGTTTTTTATGCCTATGTATACAGGTCTACAAAAATAAATAAAAATAATTATCATTATCATTAATTATTAAATTATTGTCCATGATCCAAATTCGACTAAGTTGAGCAGGGATAAGAGTTAAGGACTTACCGACAGGTGTATTGTCTACGTATTAATTACAATTATTCTAAAAAAAAATTGGGAACCGAAAAATTTTAGCCAATACTCGGTATAATACCGATACAGCAAGGTTCGTAATAGGATTTGATGAATATCGTATTAGCAGTAATATATTTTCTGCTAATACGACGTCCAAAGTTCTCCCAGTGACTTATCGTGTCGATGATGGTGGGCGAGGTTTTCCGGATTTTCCTCATATGTAAGTTAAATGGCAACATCTATCATCTGTGAGTCGCCCCAGAGCGCCACAGTAAATAATAATAATAATAATAATAATAATAGCCATCCATAACTCACAAAAACTCTGCTTCTGCGGATAAAAATTCAATCGTAAAGGGGTGAATGGGGGAGAGCATCATTATTATAAAACGTTGTTTTTTGTTGCTTAGTTACCGGTGTAATTAAAAAATGGATAGGTTATAAAAAGTAAGCCGTTCAAATGAATCATTTCCTGGGTTTTTGAGATTTTGCTTTTAATAACAATTTTAGCGTTGCTCTCGTTAGTAAAAAAACTTTAAATACATTAAATTTACGAAATTGCATTCTCTTTTAATTTCATATAGGGACTTCTTGAATAAAACGAAAATAGTCCAGTTTTTACACGTATTTTGCGAAAAAATAAATTTCCCGTAAGAACATTGCTTAATACACTAAACCTCATATTTATGCTCAGCGACCTAAAAAACATGATCAAATAACAAAACTCCATCAAAACTGTCCCATGGATATCCTTTAAACAATGCCTAGACTATATTGCACCATTAAATTGAACGAAAAAGTGAAAGAATGGATTGAATGTTCCAGTAAATTCTGTTCAGTTTTGTAACAGTTTCTATACAGTCAATTTTGTATAAAAGGTAGTAAATTAATTTCAAAATTAATATAAAATAAAATGATCGTGCAACATTCCTAAGCTATTTCCAAATAAGTTTCCAAATTGTATACATTTCAAATTTTAATTAACGTTGCATTTAAAAGAAAGACCTTTAATTTTAAGTTATTTCACAGACCACGAGTAACCTACTCATGCCTAAGTTTGAAGCGCAATTTTAGAAAGGTTAAGAATAATAATTGATAATAGATACCCAAGGCACCTTTTGGCAAAAACTATTTTATTCAATGTATTATGATTATGAGGATAATGATATACCTCAATAATTTAAAGTTAGTATCCCTATATGAGTTACTAAAGAAAAATCAATTAATGATTTTATATCTTTTTGACGTATTCAAACTTTTCAAAAAAAAAAACCATAACCAATATTTTGTAAATTTTATGTAGAGTTTACGTGATGTTCTATTTGGGTAATAAATTATCAATTTAAAACAGCTGAAATTCCCAACTGAAAAATTTTCATTTGCTTTACACACCCTGCAATAAACGAATAAACTCCAAAAATTCCAAAAGCGCTGAATTTGGAGGAATGTTTATTTAGTGGTAGCCAGTAAATCAGACAAGTTGGCAATATATTTAACCCTTTTGGAAGCTGGCCTTGAATAATTGCTTTACTTTAAAAGTGCGTTGTAAATTGTGGTTTGTTTTTAAACATATGTATCTAGATGCAAATAAGTAACTTTTTACTTTCCAGTAATCAGTATAAGAATAATTATTTTTACGACCCCGAGTTGTGTCGTATCTTTACGTTGTGATTTTCTATTTATGTGTGTCTATACCTAACAAAGATAACCTAAAAAAGAGAAAGCACCAATTTTAAACTGCATCCTGCGATGAGCTGAGTAGATTTTGGGCATAGTCAGTGTATTTGGGGTTGGTTATAAGGGGTCGTTTTTCTACTTTAAGGTGTTATTTATGATTGGAAAAGAAATTTCTTTGAATAAAAGTAATTTGTGATGTAATTTCCTACAATTTCATCGACTACGGTAGCGTAGGTGTCTACGGCGCCGCATTCATTTGATAGCCAATTTTTTGGTAAACGAGACACCGGTTTCAAATTCTACCGAAGATCATGTGAATTTATTTGCATGGTTCTCTATAGGATTTGATGGATGCCGTATTAGCAGAAATTTCCAAATTATTAAAATCGCCATGCGTTAACGTTTTCGATGATAGTGTTAAGAGTGAGATTATAGGCCTTTTAACTGACCCTACTCTTAGCGGTAACCACGAGTTATATAGAGGGGCCCAATATGTATTTAAATTGGCCTCTAGACAACACACGGCTAGGGGGTTAAGTTCAGAAGGGACCCTAACTTCCTGACGATGATTCAGAGGACGGGAAAAGGGTTTGCCCTACAGGAACTATTCCCTTTGGCAGTTTTCTCTCTCTCTCTCTCTCAGAGATCGGATTAAGGCAATACCCCCTCCTTTGAATGATTGTAAGTTTTCATAAAACAAGGAAAATTGAAACAAGCGTAAAACAAATAACTGTGATTTATTTAACAAATCAAAACAACTAATATTACTTCCGCAATCACGTAGTCTTTACTGACTACACAAAAACCAAATTAAACTACTTAAAACTGTTTACCTACATAAGCATTATGTTCTATCTGTTGGGCTGCAAGGCTGGCGGAAGCACACGTTACTTTTATCACTATGGTTTTACAAAAAAAAACTAACCGCGACCCGTGACTCTACTTTCGGACACAAAAAAGGAATTCACTTAATTCGAATAATTTTAAACGCTCGTCAACAAAGACCAAAAGGAACTCCCCGAATATTCATTTGTAATGTTTTAAGAGTGCTCTTGTTGATCTTTCTTGACCCTGTACTTTAATATTATGATTCAATAAAATCTTGTCCAACTACACGTTTTATTATTTTATTGAATCTATGTTTAGCGCGCCTGCTCTTGGACAAAACTTTACAAATCATAACATACCTATTCACAGGGTGATATATCGATTCGTAACAATAGTGGGTGAGGTTTTCCGGATTTTCCTCACCTGTAAGTCAAATGACACCATCAATCATCTTTAAGTCGCCCCGGAACGCCACGGTAAATAATAATAATAGGCGTCCCTTTCCCCGGACAAGTTCAGCTTTTGGGGTTAAAATTCACTCGTAAGGGGGTGAAATGGGGAGAGTATTATCATCGTATTTATGATTTCCCTATAGTAAGTAGTAAAGAAATTTGTATTTATTTATCGTGTACCAGGTACAATTTCCATAACACAAAGTAAATTTTAAATTGGATTTTAATTTCTAAATACACAGTAAGATAAAATGATTTCTGTTGGTACTTTCTATACTTATCAGTTGATATAATTTTTTTGAAAGGTTTATTAATGCTACTTGACAAACGAAAACAATCATTAGCAATATTTTGAATCGTAACATTTGAATTTGGAAAGGTTATTTTCTACCACAGTAGGTACATAACTGCAAATTTTGCTATATTCCTTTACTTACTCTACCAACATTATTTTAATTTACCGTGGTTACCGAAGAAATCTTTTAAAGGTCCACGACATGATTCTAGCTGATCAACGAACTAAAGTGCACAAAGTAGCAGAGGGTCTAAGCGGATACGGCTGTTAATGTCGAAGCAGTGTTTGCACCTCTTTAAGCCACATTCGTTTAAGTTTTTGCGTCGAATCGTCACCGTTAATGAAACCTGGATACCTTAATTTACGCCAAAACCAGAGACCAAGCGACAGTCAAAACAGTGGATTTTTCTGAATGAGTCATGGTCATGATTTTTTGAAATTCAAAGGTAATAAGCCGAAAAGAAAAATAATCACGGGAGAGTACTACAGGAAACTATTGGATTCATTTGGCTAAGAAAAAAGTATTGTTTTACCATCATCATCATCATCATCATCTGAATTAGGGCGTGGTTCAAAGTCCACTTGTACTGAAGCTCTAGGCTTATTGTACCCCTCACAGTTTCTATCCCATCAGATTGATTTTCTTGATGAATTCAAGAATATGTCTGATGGGCGCTTTCGCGATTTCTTCAGGTTCCGGATATTGTACCCCGAAATGCCATTCCCGTTCCCATTTAAGGTTCCGGCAGTGGCATAGTATGTGAATAGGAGTTTCGTCCCCCGCTTCACATATTCTACATAGGGAGTCATCAGATATCCCTAAGAGATTTAGGTGTCTTCTAAGGCCGCAGTGTCCCGTAAGGAGTCCTATTACGGCCTTGAGTTCGCTTCTGCTAAGGTTTAGCAGTTGGTGTTGTCTGCTCGCGGATGGCCCCTCTATGAATCTTTTGGACTGTCTAAGTCCAGGAAGTTCCATCCAGAGCCTATGGTGTTCTCTTTTTATTTGTTCCTTTAACACCCATTTAACACGTTGGTATGAGATACCACATGTGGGTTCTGGTCCAATAAGAGTTTTTTCCGCTCCCTTCCTTGCTAGGAGGTCTGCTTTCTCATTTCCAAGCACTCCCTCATGACCTGGCGCCCATTCAAGAGTGACCTTGTTATGTTCTGCCAGAGCCTGGAGGGACTGTTGGCAATCAAATATTGATTTAGATTGTACTTCTACCCTTTTTAGTGCTTTAAGGGCTGCCTGACTGTCTGTCATGATAACGATTCTCTTATCTCTAAGAGAGTCATTTAGCATGACTTTGGCGCAGGCATTTATTGCTGTTACTTCAGCCTGGAAGACTATTGTCAGTGACCCCAGGTTCAAACTAATTGTCCTCCCTGAGTTCACATGGTAGATCCCAGCTGCGCTTTATGAATTCATACTGTATGTCAGCACTCTAAAGGTGGAGGAATTAAATGCATATTTTTTTAAAAATTATTTAAAAAATACTACCTCGTGCTAGCGCAGAAATCACGTAGGGATTTATTAACCAATACGCGCGTGTTAACCCTATAATTACTACACGTGTTGTCACCTGGTATTATTTTAAGTAGGCTTCTGCTCTTCCTATAGGTGGAATTCATACCGCATGGCAACACGAGAGCCGATTCGCACGAAACTTTGAAATGTTTACTTTACCGCCTGGCCGCGTGTTTCATTTAGTTGTAACGTGTTGCCATCACTACTTATAACCTAAAAAAGCATTAGCATTTTGTTGTTTAAAAGCTTTTTACAAAAATGACTCTTTCCGAGCAAGACTTGAGTGATTTTCTTCAAGAAGTTTGTGACGACCACGTAATTTCGAAGTTTCAGTACGAAACACGGGACATTTTTCATTTGGATATTATTTGCAAGTTAAAAGACAGTTATGAAAACGATTACAAGTTTAGTGATGAGTGGTTAATGAAATTTTCGCTGCTCACTCGAACAAATTGGATTGTAAGGTATACTTACCCTAAAATAAAACGATTAGCCTTTCGAAAAACATTTGTATGTCAGCATTCATCGCACAACAAAACTGCCAAAGAAACTAAAGATAGGAGTCGCAATAAGTTATGTACCGCTAAGATAGACTTTCGTGCAAAGAAAATAAATAGGTTTACACAGAGAAATTACGAAAATTTAAAAAGGGGACTCAATATTATAATAAATGTATCTTTTAAACATTTCCATCTTATTGAAGTAGCTGAGGCATTTAGTTATCTACGTTGCGAGCCTAATATTGAACGTAATTTTCAAACTTATCATGAAATAAAACTGATAGAAAAATACGGGGCAGATAGTTTTACATACTTAGCGAATGGTCATTTGAATCCAATTGATAATCATGTATACTATTTATTTCAAAAATGGAGAACTTCAAGATATGGTGACAGAGCAGAACAAAATATAAATGAAGTGATTATGCAAAGAACAATTAAATTAGAAGAGGAAAGTTTTGTTGTTACATTCAAGGAAAATCCTAGGATAATAGTGATTATAACACCAATTATGAAACGTGCTTTTGTTAAGGGACTTTCAGATGAAATTGTGTTTGTGGATACTAGTTCATGTGACCAGACAAATACAACTGTAACATTTTGTTTTAAGGCGCATAAAGTGGGTGCCATTCCTATAGCTTGTGTATTGCACACTGAACAGTCGGAAGCTAACTACACTTTAGCATTCTCGGCTATCAAAGAGGCACTTAAAAAAGACAGTTTCGAAAAAAAATTCGAACCCAGTGTTATTATGACGGATGACAGTCAAGCTGAAAGGAATCCTCTTCAAGCTGTTTTTCCAGAATCTCGATTACTGCTTTGTGCTTTTCATGTCTCACAAGCTTTTTGGCGTTGGCTCTGCGATGGACGTCATGGTATTGATAAAACAAAAAGACAACACATTATGTTAGAATTTCGTAATTTGTTGTATGCAATTACACCTACTGAAGCCGAAACACGATTTAATGATTTATTGAAAAATAATTTTGTAGAAGAAAATGAAAAACTATGCTTTCATTTAAATGAAATTTGGAAAAGAAAAGAAGATTGGTGTATAGCTTACAGATCTGATGTTATTACTCGTGGCCATAATACCAATAATTACACCGAAGCTTCAATTAGAATACTGAAAGATGTTATACTACAGAGATGCCGTGTGTTCAATGTGTGTGCACTTATTGACTATATAACCACAATTTTTGAAAAGTACCATCATCGTCGGCTACTGGATTTTGCTAACATGAGGCGAAACAAACTCAATCTTTATTCTGATTTTGCAAAAAAAGAGAAGACACGTTAACAGTGATTCGAGTAAATTCGCATGAATTCAATGTTTCGTCAAGTAAAGATGATAAAGTGTTTTTTACAATAAACATCGATGCAGCGTTTTGTGATAGTGTCGCCGGAAAAAGTGGAACATTCTGCAAACATCTTTACGCTGTTGAAAATCAGCATAATTTTGTCTTCCAAAACTCACCTAAGATAGACACTAAAGATCGAATTATGTTTGCTAAGTTAGCTTTGGAAGAAGTCGATGAAACATTTTATGAAAGTATGACAAATACTAGTTCGAACACTCTGTAGCCAATTTTAGTAAACAGAATACGTATTTCACTATTCCAAGCAATGAGAATCCTCCTTCCGAGAATGTGGCGAATGATATAAATACTCAACAATTTGAAGTTCAGTATCAAGCGTCACTGTTAAATTTAAGAAAAGAAGTTAACAGATTAGTGGAAACGTTTAAGCAAAATCCAAGTTCTGGTGGTTTAAAAGCAATGAATTAACTTACCAATCACTTAAAAAAAATCGTTACGTCAAATCAAGCTGTCGATTTAATACTTAATAAAATGACGTTTAAAAGAAGTAGGAAAATAAAAGTACAACCAACAGCAATCAGTCGAAGAAAACATACATCTGCAGGAGCAAAAACAAGAAATCGGGTTCAGTCAGGAAGAATTTCTAAAAAAAGAAACCACTCACTACTAAGCAATATTAACAGTAATGTGCCAAATGCTAAAAAATAAATTTATTTTCCTAATACATGTAAAGGCCGTTTATATTTGACAAAATATATTGATATAATAAAAACATTATATTCTGTTAGTTTTTCATTTGATCAAGAGAAAACCAATATATTAAAAATATAAAGTTAATGTATTTAAAATACTTTCTAATAATCAGACCTATTGTAAAAACAACTCAATATATAGAATACCAGTAGCAAGAATTAACTCCATTTTTTACTTGTGAACCAAACTACAAAATAATAACAAAACTATTCAACTCTGTCATTCAAAAATAATTACAATTTTATCAGCAGGTAGGATTTCATCTGCTTTTACGCCTTTGTACGCTCATGAATTCCTCCTGGACTGCAGCACACAATTCACGTATGGTTTAAAGTGACATAGAGCGGGCATGATCTTCAGATTTCCTACCGTGTTTCAGCGCTATGAATGTGCTGACATACAGTAGGAAGTCATAAACCGCATCCCAGCTCCTGTGCTGTTTTTAATTTTCGAACCGTCTGTATACCAGATTGATTCGTTTTGTTTTTCCCTTTTTTCCCGGCTTTTGGCCCTTTCTGATATTTGAATATCAAAAGGTTTCCTGAAGTCGTGAATAATGGGCGTTCTATCCGATGGCATTCTTAGTACCGGATTTTGTTTTAATTTCTCTAATATCATTGTGTGGTGTCCTTTTCTCGGAAGTTCCCATCCAAATCCATTAGTAAACAGCATGTATGCCGCTGCCATAGCCTCCTTCTCCACCACAAGGTGTTGTTTTACCATAATGACGCACACATTTATCCGAAATTATCACCGCCAAATAATCCATTAATCGTAAAGAATCGATTATTTTTAAGTAATCGATTAATCGAAAATAACTGATTATTTATTTTGATAATCGCCCAGCCCTAACGGTTTAGCAATCACTTTTAGCAACAAAATGATTTAAATAGGAAGTTTTTTATTTGAGTAATTGGATTTTTTTTTAGTAATTCATAGAAATATACTAAAATCTAACAAAAATAATTGTCTACCAAAACTAACCAAAAAGGATAAACACTCTAAGTGACCTTGACCAAACACAACGACTAATCGTTGAACCGAAGTTAACTGTCGTGACGTAATCTACGTGCAATGCACAAAATTATGCTAAAAATAGCGTGGTTTCAAGTAGACACACTGTTTCAAGAATATGTTGACCTCTCTTTTTAACTACAGGCATTCGTGGAAACCTCTCGCGTTCAATCAATATATTGCACCGATAGATGAGATCAGCCAGAGCGATGTACGGTACCAAAAAAGTAGAGATTAAAATATTCGAGAAATATAAATTTATTAATTTTGAATTTATATTTTTATGTGATTTTAAAATAACGTTTTTATGAAATTTAACTGTGTGTTCACTGCACAAATGAACCAATGTAGAAACCGCTCCTGACCGGAATAATTAACTATAATCAGGATAAGTATCTAGTGTCCGGATAAGCGTATTACAATCGGATATTCGTCTTAAATAGGGAATGTTTGTCACTAATTAGAATTTTTCGTGTTTATTTGATCAATTTTGTTTTATAAATTGTATATATTATTTTATCATTTTGTTCAATATTTTATCAATTTTGTTTATCATTTTAATTATTGTTTAATACAAGAACGTTCTGACTTTAGAAAAAACAAAATTTATTTATTTTAAATTTAAACATTTTGAATGTAGGTATTTTTCACTTGGGAGTTCATTTGGCAACATTAAATAATTTTGTCCCTAAGAACAAGGAGCTACTTTGATGAATAGTTTTGTACTTTTTCATTAAGTACATAGTTATCTTTATTTAACTTTCGGTTGTTCCGGTGTCAACCTTCGGGACTTCGACGTCGCTCAGACGACAGCTAAGGGGTGGATAGCTATTAAAAGTTCCGGAAATAGTAGACAAATGAAAGGCGCCAACTCGGTCTATATAGTGGCCAAGCTATGTTTCTATTTCCCCACAAACCCAGTAAATGAGGAAAGAAATAAAAGACAAACCTCAACTTATGTCCCTTTATAAAAAAATAACCAATTATCCCTATAATTAACAATTTTAATTTAAACAATTATATTTAAGAAACAAATCTGTTTGCCAAAATAAAATCAACAAACTTAAAAATTAAGAGTTCAAGAACTCTAAAAAAATACTTCAACAAACCTCATAAATAATTTACCTTATTGATGAATTCATGAATAAACTAACAGCTAGAAACGTTAAGAAATTAAAATATTATATATGTTATAAGCATGAACTAAAAAAGAAAATAAATTCACCAACAAGTGGCACGGTCGGTCGTTAGCTTGGTACCAGGCGAAGAACGCTTTTTATATAAACAGTAAAATAAAAAAATATATATATAAATAATCATGTGCATATCCGCACCTGTATCTAAATATCAACGTTTAATGTTGAAACACAATAAACATTTAACACTCTCCAAGTTGGAAGAAGTTACCTGCTTAACTTATAGTTAAGAAAAAATTATTTATAAGAAAAATATTAAATGAAATTTTATAATTAAATGTAAATCATAAAACAAAATAAAAAGACAATGTAATAAATATATAAAAAAAATATTATTGACACACAAAGGACTTAAGACACAGAGGTTATTTACTGAAACTCTCAGATTGGAAAAGGTTAATTAAATCTCTGCCCTTTACGGGTCTTAATAAAGAAGAAATCTAAAATGATGAACGTAGCCCTTATGTCCCGAGGTATTTAAGGTCAATACCCAGACCGAGACAGTAAGTGTTAAACTGGTAGCCTTCCAAGTGTAAAGAAAAACGAGACAGCCTACAGCAACCACTATTGAAGAATCCACTTCAATATTACACACTCAATCGCCAGGGGATCTCCAATTTTTATGTCTATAAATCCCTTTAGCGGGTGTGGATTGGATTCAAAAAACCATGGGAATTTATCAAAAACACTAATTCCCTAAAAATATCATTTGCCCGTTCTTCCACAATTAATATTGGAGTAAAATATAGAATCCCCTTAAATAAGATAACTCGATTGTTATATAAAATAAAGATTTTACTCAGAGACAAAACTTGACGTTCTCTGCCTTTCTTCACCTGTCAGAAACCCCTAATATCTAGGTTTTCTGAAATAGGTATTCATATACAATTTAATGTATCAGGTTAGATCAAATCCAATGTTTGATTTACTTCTTAATTAATGGTGACTCAAATTTTGTTGATGAGAATTTCAGAGTCATACCTTGAACTTAATATTGAAGTGTATGAGGTACTTTTGTTCAAACTATAACTTCTTTTATTTGTTGGCAAGTTTAATACTCTTAAAAAGGCCCATAATCAAATAATTTAGTATCTGAAGAAATTACTATACTAAAAACATTCAAACATATTATTGGTGCGCCAAATTTATTAAACACAATACCTTCTATTTTTTTTTAGGTGACATAAGTTCACCACTACTCTTGTTTTCCTACTTTGTTTGTGCAATACAAAGTTCCTAAAAAGTAAAGATACAATTTTTAAAAGTGCTCGATATTATTTAGAAACGTACAAACTTATAAATATATTTGTTGCAGCAAAGCCGTCCTCTAAAAAGTGCATTGAACAAATGTAATATATTCATTCAACTTCTAACATTTCAGTCCATTCAAGTGCCTCTAACTATAAGTTTCTTCTAATTCGTATTTTAGAACACTAATAATAATTTTATTTTTTTTTAATATGCATATTTTATTTTCCTTTTTTTCTCCTAAAACGACGCCCATGTTCTTCGGTAAGAAATAATATTAACGAGTGAAACGTAACCTCACTTCCTCTTTTATATTTAAAATCACATAAAACACAAGTCTTTTCCTAGTATAAAATAAACCCTACAAATCAAAGTCACTTTTAACACCACCATACTTGAACGAATTTAAGTAAAAACTTAAAAAATTGTCTAAAATCGTTCGTCAAAGTGCATGCATTCATGAAGGCAATTAGCAAAAATGAGGTAGTCAAGAAGGCATATGTATTCGAGGAAGACGATTTGCGGAAGTTTTTTACAGATGCACCGGACATTACGTATTTATTTTTGAAGGTGGTTGCTATTTGTGGCATCTTTGGCTCTTGTAGAAGATGTGAATTGTGCGATTTACGCTTAGCTGATATCAAGGAAGAAGAAAGCGTATTGCTTATTACTATCCGATCATCTAAGACAGTGAAAATATTTAAATAAATTTTTTGAAAAATTTCTCAGAAATACTTTATTTGACATTACAAGGCATTCAGATCAATATTTAAAAAGTTGGCATTTAGACATCACGTTTCTCGGGTTGTTGATGTTGCCATGGTAACTTTAAAACACGCGCGTTTTTTAAAGTTCGTTTTAAACACGCTGAGGCGTACTTTAAATAAGTAAAATAGGGTACCAATAAAAAAAATTGTTTATTACCCTCTCTGTACTACTCTGAGACCTCTGTCGAGTGATAAGATGAATTAAATTATAAGGATGACAACTGTAGGTTAACAATGCATGCATCTAGTTTACGATAAAAATAATGGCTTTAAAAGCTTATCAAATTAAGGTTTACCTTTTTTTCCGTATATTTAAACAAGGTGAGTCGAATTTTTCCTTAGTTATTTGAGCGGCTAAAAATGCAGGTTACAAAACCTAAAATAAAATTAATAGACCATATATTTCAACAAACGGCTGACCACCGTTTTGATACAGACAGTACTTAGGTAATGCAAGTTTCATCTAAATAATAACTAAAATAAACTTATTTCTTTTTTCTAATAATTCTTGCAAGTTATCATTATTTCTCAGTGAACTACTTGATTATTCCCAGCATACATCTGTTATATCTGCTCAACTCCTTTCAGACCAGTTGTTTAAATACATTATAAAACTTACATTCCGCAATTCTTTTTCCAACTCTGAATAAATCTACATAAATTTTCAATTCTAGTAAAATCCACGTGCACTATTTTAAAATGTTACTAGTAAAATATATTTTTTTTTATTAACAAAACAGTTCCAAAGTACAGTAATACAAAATCAGTATTAAAACTCATGGCTGAAACGATCTTATTGCTCATTTGAAATATTCGATTCATTACGTGGAGCCTATATATTCCCTGCTTCCTTGAAATCCAATTGGAACCTCTGGGAAATGTTTAATTTCAAGCCGTCGTAGATTTGATCGCGATAGAATTTCAGAGCCGGACTAGATCAAGGTTCATTAATGCAATGCTTCCCGGAGGTATTAAATTTGATTTTTATTAGATTTTATGCGAATTGCAAACTTAAATTAAATTTTGATTAAGGCTGTGGCGCAAATCTAATTTTTCAATCACGAAGACCGACGATCAGGATGTAGAAAGGAAATTTTATTTATAGGTAAAAAACGTAAGATATTGTCATTTTCACTTTTTAATATATAACTGGTCGTATAGAATTTTATTGCTGTTTTAAGTTGATTGCTCACTTTCATTTTCTGATAAGTGAAAATTTTTTAATAAGTTAAAAGTGTTGAACTAAACTCATCCATATTTAATAGAAGAAGGTAATAAAGAATAATAGTTAATCTCTAATTAAAAGAAAAATATATGGTAAACCCATTACCAGATAAAATTGTTTATTTAAAATTAGTAGCAACTAGTTTCAGCCATTATCACATCGTTTTTTTTATAAACAGGCCACTAATTTTGACACTAGATTTAACTGGGTAGATTTAAATATTTGGGGTACAATACCCAAAATAACATTACTTAGCAAGCAATATTTGCAATTTTAAAAAAAATATACAAGGTAACCAAAAACCTTTTTTTAAATATAAGGGATAATCCTATAAAGACTTTCGGGAACAGGTTGAGTGCCATGTGTACCACTCCAGTTAAATAATGTACTAATATCGCTTATTTGCTGCAAGAACGTCATAAGTCAAAAATTATAATTTTTGAGTTATTGGAACATTAAAGATCGTAACGAGAAGCACTATTATCTAGTAAAGTGTCACATTTAAACTTTCTATAATTGCCAATAGATGCCGCTTAAATCGATACAAATCTTTTCTTCTCATCTCAATGCTGTAATTTCAATATTGTCATATTTTACTTACTGCTTGAGAAACTGTTGTGATAGAAGAGTCTCTCGGTTAACTAAAACAGTGTTCTATTTCGTATTTTTACTATACTTTTGGTGTAATACGTTACTGGAATGAGTCAAATTATTATATTTTATTATTCTCTTCGCTCGTTTGCGAGAACACCAACTAAACTTAAAAAACTTCAAATGATTGATTTAATATACTTAAACTTGAAAAGTATTAAGAGGTAGTAGCGTCGTCAAGCGAATACCACTATAACTACGGAAGTGTCGTAGTTTATTTATAAAGAATGTACCCTTTCAATTGCAATATTTACAGAATTGGTTATTTTTGAACAATGACGGTATACTCGCAAATGAGCGTCCTCTAAAACAACATTTTTGTGTTATGACGTTCTTGCAGCAAATAAGCGATATGCACAACTGAAGTAAATGTCTACATATATTATTGGTCTAGGCTACACCACTTTAGGTCATCCTATAGGTACGTTTACTTTTAAAAAAAGACTTAAACATGTCTTGCTAATATGTTGGTTTTCTAAATTAATATGATTACCTACTTTGGCCTACGCCGTTTCTGATTTTAGTATCTTATATGTAAGAAGGTGGTAACTGGTAAAAAATATCGGATGTGTCCAACACATGACTTTTAATTTTACACGAAACATTTTTTATATTATTTACCTGCAACGAAAATACGGAAAAATTAAAATTTTTATTTTCCTCAATTTTTTTTATTACGGTCCATTTTAGAGAAAACATGTATAGAACAAAAATTATAGAGAATGATATCGCAAACAACTCTTATTTGAACAATTTTCGTAAAAATTCTAATTTTGCATTTGTCATATTTTAGGGAATCATGTGCAGGACAAAAATGATAAGATAATTACTTTTATTGGACGAATTTTCTTCTCGAAGTGTAAATAACAGATATATTCCTCAAAGAAGAAAAAAGACACCCTAAAGGGTGACCCGTGAAATGTGCCCCGACAAATGCGCTTCCCGAAATAATCGCCCACGACAAATGCTCCCTCCTACATTATGCGCCTGACAAAATAATTTTATTTTAAATGTTCGAAACAGAGGTTTTTAATTATATGTACATGTATAATATGTATTATATGTATTATATGTATTATATGTATTATATGTATTATATGTATTATATGTATTATATGTATTATATGTATTATATGTATTATATGTATTATATGTATTATATGTATTATATGTATTATATGTATTATATGTATTATATGTATTATATGTATTATATGTATTTTATGTATTATATGTATTATATGTATTATATGTATTATATGTATTATATGTATTATATGTATTATATGTATTATATGTATTATATGTATTATATGTATTATATGTATTATATGTATTATATGTATTATATGTATTATATGTATTATATGTATTATATGTATTATATGTATTATATGTATTATATGTATTATATGTATTATATGTATTATATGTATTATATGTATTATATTTATTATATGTATTATATGTATTATATGTATTATATGTATTATATGTATTATATGTATTATATGTATTATATGTATTATATGTATTATATGTATTATATGTATTATATGTATTATATGTATTATATGTATTATATGTATTATATGTATTATATGTATTATATGTATTATATGTATTATATGTATTATATGTATTATATGTATTATATGTATTATATGTATTATATTTATTATATGTATTATATGTATTATATGTATTATATGTATTATATGTATTATATGTATTATATGTATTATATGTATTATATGTATTATATGTATTATATGTATTATATGTATTATATGTATTATATGTATTATATGTATTATATGTATTATATGTATTATATGTATTATATGTATTATATGTATTATATGTATTATATGTATTATATGTATTATATGTATTATATGTATTATATGTATTATATGTATTATATGTATTATATGTATTATATGTATTATATGTATTATATGTATTATATGTATTATATGTATTATATTTATTATATGTATTATATGTATTATATGTATTATATGTATTATATGTATTATATGTATTATATGTATTATATGTATTATATGTATTATATGTATTATATGTATTATATGTATTATATGCATTATATGTATTATATGTCTTATATGTATTAGTGCGCAATTGCTCGATATTTCAATGTGTTATAGACACGTAAACGAGATTTTAATAAAAAAATTATGTATTTGTTAATGGCATATTTTAAAAATATTCTTAGGTATACAGGATATTGCGCTTTTGCCTGGCAAGTAGAAATGTAACTTTAATTAAAACATCCAGTATTTTATTTTAGTTTTAGATTGGTCACGTAATAATGTATTTAACACTAGATTGCCAAGCAATTATTTTTTTTTGTGAAATTAGAGAATTTTGCAGAGCCCAAATAAAATTATCATGAGCATGAGCAATGATTATCAAATTGTTTAAAATACAGATTTGTAACTAAGATATCAAACTAATGAATAGTAGTGATACAGCTGGTTCATTTTATACATAGTTTTTTGAAACACTCAATTTTTTCAAACGCAATAACTTGTATAATATTTTGATATAAAATACATTATACATTTAGCTATTTAATGATACCAACACAATATTTTAGCATATTATACATATACTGTATGACAATATTTTATGAAATCTAAATACCTATACAGGTTAGTCCATGAATAAGGGAGTAATCTCAAACTTACATTTTTTTTAAAGCAAACACGTAGCTAATTACACATAACAAGGTCAAACAATTTTAATAGATTTAACGTTTCTTAAAAGGATTTGCATTTTTATTCACTGTTACATATAGGGTGTGTCAAAACGCGAGGTTACATTTTCTCAATTTTTTCAAACCCTATATGTTATTCCACCAATTAATGAAAGAAGTAATTAGTTTCTTTATGAGTAGTTTTTATTTTGTTTGAAATTTCTTATGCTAAACCACATTTTGGTTCACCCCTCATTAGAGGGGGGAAAAAAATTACAAAAACTGGACTTAATATGAGTCTTATTTATGACATGTTTGAAATCAAAACAAAATTCTCCTACGAAATAATGTAATCCATTCCCGAAGGGAAAGGAAGGGAAAAACTAAAAAAAATTCTGACAGTAATCAAATAAAAAAAGAAAAATAAAAAATGTTGGGGCGCATATGTCAAGAAGCGCATTGCCAGGCAAAAGCGTAATACCTTGTATACCTAAGAATATTTTTAAAATATTCCTTTTACAAATCCATAATTTTTTTTATTAAAATAGCGTGTCTATAACACAAATTAAAATATCGAGCAATTGCGCATTAATGGGACACCCTGTGTATAAGTTCAACATATAATTAAAAACCTCTATTTGACCGGTACGCAATTGTCGGTTAACCCCTATAAAGTACCCCAAATATGCCCAAAATCTAATCAACTCATTAGAGGATGGGTTTAAGCTTAAGTTTCAAATTTAGTGATTTCCTCTTTATCCATTTTTGAGTTATCATGGATACAGACAGACAGACAGATATCATAGTGAAAATAGTCAAAACGGATGGAGGGGATTCCAAAACGTAAAAATCCGTCGAAAACTCGAGGTAGAAAAAATCATTTTGCCTTATAGACAGAAAATTAAAAATTAACGCAACCGAATTTAGAAAAAGTCTATTTTACTCTTTATTGAAAACAAAAATTTGTAAATACATTTAACTATCACGAGAACATAACCGCTATACTCAAATTAAACGTTTAAATGAAAGAAAATATGTCTCCAAGAGAGATATAACGTGTAATAAAAAAATGCTCTTTAAAAAAAAAGAATCTTCAAAATGAATATAATATTTTATTGATTTCATTTTGTTAATAAAAAATGAGCAAGCAAGCCCACAAGTATTTAATATGTACTTGACACAATCAGAAAGTGTAACTACAGTGTACACGGCAGCTGTAACTTCTCCATTTTATGTATACCACCGTAGGTACACATTAGTAAATATTTTAATATAATATCCTGTGTAGCTTTAGTGGTACACAAGGCCTGTTGGATTATTTAGAAAAATAACCATTGAAAGTGAACACGTTATAAAACCAATTTAAAACCATTTTTTCAAGATTTTGGTAAGAATTATGAAAATCATAAAACTTTTCACTTGGACTGTTGTATTTTCACTTTGTTTTATCATACCCTCTGTTAGCATTATAATATTTTAAGATTTTATAAATTATTTAGCGTAATTGTACGTACAGGTCTCATTAAGAATAGGACACAGAGCAACAGAAGATTCTATAATTAAAAATAAGACGATTAAACAAGATAAAATATTACTGGTTTCCGAAATACCCGTTGTTAAAGTTGAAAATTAAAAAATTTTTAATGACTATTTTTTTTATTTATCCGTATAATTTTGTTAAATTCGGCAAACATTTTTGGTGTCATAAGATACACCTATCAGCAAAACAATCAGTTAAATAAAGTTTGTCAGTGGCGAACGGCATGGATGAGTAACACATTAATCCCTTCTAAATTTTGCGCCACTGTACAAAAACTTATTTGGGCTATACCTACTTTGAAACATGGGTCCAAAGATGATTGATTTCAATTTTTTATAATTTTAGTTTTTATTTTTCAAAATAATTATGAAATAGTACTCATATTGCTGAATTCTAAATAAAATTACCTTTTCATTGATGTGTCACCCTGTATAATTTGTTGAGCAAAGAAAAACTTGTATTTCGTCCCAAAATTTATTAAAATTAGCAAGACGCTTTCGGCAATAAGCCATTTTCAGTACTTATCTGTAATAAAAATGAGTGTAAATATGAGTGTAATTTGAAGGTAACAAGTTTTTTAAAAAAAGGTAGCCAACAAAAAAGCAAAATCACTTTCAGTCACTATCCTTATAACATATGATTGAAAAGGAACACGAGGAACACGGTATCAAATCAAACCACAGCAAACCTCAAGAAATACGAAGATAGTTGTAACTTTTCGTATATCCCCTTGTGTGCCACTATTGAATGACCCCCGTATATGATGCTTAGCGGTGAACATACAAAATATAATGACATGACATCTGGCTGAAGTAAGATAATGTATAATGACAGGTGGTGCCATCTATCGTTGTACCCTGTCTCCCTAACATATTGATTTTCCACTTTGATGATCTACTCGTACTAATCTATTTAAAAGAATCTATAAAATCAATTAATAAGATCAATTGAAGCCCTTGGTGTAAAAAGAATGCAAGCCACAGTTTGTCGTGAAGTTACTGTTTTAGCTTAAAACATTTGTTAACAAGGATACTAGCCACATACTATTTTTTTACCTCTAATTCGAAGATGAACTATCATAATATTTATATTTAATTTTTTTTTTATTTATATTTGACAGATTTAAAACAAATTTAAAACTTAATTTTCTCAAAACTTACAATATGACATTTAACTTTATTACGTCAAGATCTTCAATTATTATTAATCCTTACCAAAAACAATAAATTTTATAAAATACTTATTACCTTTTAAGCCGTTATAAAATCCTAATAAAATTGAATTATAACTTGGATAATATTCTAAATTTAAATAACCCGTATTTAAAACAGCACATATATGTAATAGGTATATTTTAAATTTAAAAATAATTTTATAACTATACTCATATATATCTTACAGAAAATTCATTATTACCGCTACTGTATACAAAAATTCATTCATCATATGTGCTACCCCGGCATATCTACAGTTTAGGTTACCCATACATGTATCAAATGAAATAAATAATTAAAAATAAAATGATTGAAAACCAACCCAAAAAAAATTCTCTTTCTACGTTCATGCAAAAAACAAAACTTTACTGAACTATATTTAGTGAAAAAACTGGTTCTTTATTGCATTAGTGCATTAATAATTTTATTGCACTCATCTGTCATTTTACTACAGCATTTTATGATCATGACAAACATAAATATTCAAATCGACACCAAATATTTAGTCCATTTTCCTTTTCTGTGAGATTGTATTACGTTTTAACAACAACTGCATATTTTATATTATTTTCAATCATTTAATAAATAAATTAATAAAAAATGTATTTTTCTTAACATAGTTATAGTACTTTTTCAATGTTAATCGATGCTAATTATTAGTTATTAAATATTTTGCTATTAAATTACGCTTTTTATTCTTCTGCACTTAGTGTCGCCTAAATAAAACATTTTTTGGTTTTTGCATGAACGTAGAAAAAATATTGTATGCAACTCGTGCAAAACGTGTTTATTGCACTCGACGTGTTGTCCAACTTAGCCTCACGTCGCGTGCAATAAACACTTTCTTTTTGCACTTGTTGCATAAATAACTATTAAATAGTTACTGTTAAATAAAAAAAACTTATGGTTTGTCAAAAAACTAACCCGAATTTTGTTTCTCAAATCAAGAATAAAATATCCTCAACTCTGTATAATGGAAAAGCATCTTAATATTCCAAAAGGTAACTCCTCTAAGTTCCTGTTTTACTTACTAAACTTTTATCATTAATTTATTATCTCAATATCTTATTTAAATTTCAGATTTAGTTTTCATTTTATGCAATAAATTTCGGCATATCAGATATTATGAAACAATAAAACTCTAACATTAGAATTTTAAATACATTAATTTTATAGTGTCGGAAATGTCAACTGCCGCATATTTAAAGCATTTAAAATTCCGACTTCAACCTGAGAGTAATTAAAAAAATATATTTCCTAAAATTGTTGTTTTTTATTTGCCTACGCGGCATTTATGGCTTTTTGAATATGTTTTCATCTGCAATGCAGTCCGATTAAACATTTAAATATTATATAATCTGAGTTATCTCGAAATGAAAGGAAATTTTTCACAGAGATAAATTTTTAAGCGAAGTAGATGGAATTTAAATTAATAAATAGACTTTCGTCGTGTAATGGTTCTTATAATTCATCAATACATCTTCTATAGAAAGAGTTGACTCCGATACAGGGTATTTTAAAAAACATGTGCTATCGCTCGTGGGGTAATTCTGTTTCCATTAATAAGACCAATTATTCCTATAAACATGGGTCCACAGATGCTTTGATGAAATAATAGTCATATTGAGATCCAAAATTAAGATCGAAGCGCCGTCTGTATTTGACATTTAAAGTAAATGTAGTGGCTTGTTATTGTTTACATTTTTGAGTAGTTTGTGCTTTTTCAAGGAAAAATATTGTAAGTTTTTTAGTGATTAGACACTTTTATTTTAATAGTTTTTAGGTTAAAGTAAGAGATATATTTTTATTTGGTAAGTTACAACCTATAAATTTTGTTTTTTAGTTACTTTCATTCATTTATGTTAATTTAAGATATTTTTGTTATCTTTTAATAAAATATTAATATATTTATTCTATTTTTAGTGAGATGTCTGAAACAAGGCTAAGTTTAATAGAATTTATGACGTATATTTGTGGAAGTGAACATTCTAGGACAGTTATTGAAGAAGAGGCTATTTTAAATGCAGGTCATATAGTTTTATGTGAGAAAAGTGAATTTAGTGATAAACATATATCTGTTTATGCAATTGTTCTCTAAACTAATGCAATGAATTTAGATCCCATACTGTTGTAGGCCAGTTCTCATTCATAAGGTGTAGAAATTGGTAAATGGCAGTGTTCATGTAAAGCTGGGTACAGCCGGAGAGGCTAGCCACGAACTTAGTGTTCATCCACTTACTCGCAACAGTTAAGCAGTGATCTCTCCGGTCACGTCATGGATGAATGACCGCTGGGAGGTTCTACCATGGACCGTGTCACCATGGGATTCATCCGACTAGCGTTTAACCATCGACGACGTGGAATAAATAAGAATGAATGAAGGTGTGAATGGGAAAATAGTAGGACCTTCAAATGGTGGTACAATAAGTCGCAAGCTGCAGTGCTGCCAGACTATAGACGGATTAGGGTGTAGCACGGGAGGTCTAAAGGGTGTAAAACTAAAAAAAAAGCTGGGTACAGTGGTGGACAGTGCAAACATATTTCAGTAGTCGTCTTAATAAAGTATTCTAGGTGTATATTGTTTCAAATAATAAAAGCACTATCAAGCTAATTCGATTGAACACCTTATAATTTTTTTTTTCATTATTCATATGTATATTATATATTCTACGCACAGACTACAGAACAAAAGAGTGGTCATTGAACGAATATATTTACCCATTCTATTAAGAACACCGTACGGATATGAAATACACCAATCACAGTTTATATTTGATCCCCAGGATACTATTATTTTTTTTTAATTTTAAATAAGTGACAATTCTGTATTCTGTTAAACTAATCGTCAGTATATTTTTTACTTATTGCGATTAAATATAATTTCAAAGAGTGATGGCACTTCTCAGGTCAGAAAATTTTCTAAAATTATTTCTATATTTCTTGTTATCGCTGTATTGAATTTTTTGTTTTTCTTTTTTAAATGTTTTTGTATTTTGTTTTTTTTTGCTTTTTCTCACTGGCACGAAAAAATGTGTTAATTTTTAATTTGTTTTTTAATTCGGTTTTAAACATTTAGTAGAATAGCCTGAAGATTTTTTATCACGAAATGTCTTCCTAAATTGAATATATTCCAGATATTGTACTAAAATTACTTCAGTGTTACAAGTAGGCTATGAACTTTCAGTGATTTTCACGATGACATTAAAGGTTAAGTGTTTATTATGTTCTATGGTTTATTACTTGGGAATTAGTGGGAATTTTAAGATTTCTTTAAGCGCGCAGAAACTGTTGCAACTATTGTTGTTCTTATTCAAGACGGAAGAAGTCAAATTTATATGTCTAATAGATTCGGAGTACCACGCAGTACCATGCAACATGTATTTACACGTTTTACAGAGACGGGAGTTTACACTTGACGTCCTGGAACCGGTTTCCAGAGAAGAACTACTCATCAAGTAGACCGTTTTATGATATCTTCAGGACTAAGAAATTGTAACACAACTGTTGTAGACATTAGAAATAAGCTTGAACATATCAGAAAATGTTAGTAAACGAACAGTTAGAAGAAGGTTGAATGAAGCTAATCTGAGATCTCGAAGACCCGCTATAGGTACAAAACTTTTCAGGGAACATCGTGTAGCCAGATTAAAATTCGCTAGGGAGCATCAAAATTGGAATGCAGACGACTGGAGCTTTGTGTTGTTTACCGATGAATCCATATTTTGCTTACGATTCCCAGATAGTCGCGAAAGAGTCTGGAGAAGAGAAGGTGAACGATATGCCGAGGGCACTTTTGGCCCAGTTACGGTGTAGGCTGGAATATCTTCGGAGGCGCGTACAGAATTCTTTATGGCTCCTAGGGGATCTGTAACTGCGAATAGGTACATAAATAAGATCCTATAAGATTATTTTGTCACATATGCACCATTTATTGGTGACAACTTCATACCGATGCACGACAATGTACGCCCTCATGCCGCCTGCATTGTCATGGAATATTTGAACGATGTTGGTATTACCCAAATGGCATGGCCAGGCGAGTTACCGATCTAAATCCCATCGAGCATGTTAAGGACATGCTCGGTAGGATTCGAAAGCGGATACTGGTTCTTACCTTGGATCAGCTCAGAGTGGCTCTTTTAGAGGAATTGGAAGCAATTCCACAAAATGAAGTAATTAACTTGATTAACAGTATGCCTAGAAAAATGAATGCCGTTATACAGGCTCGTAGAGGTAATACGAGGTATTATACAGATAACTGATAAATACTGTTTTTTTTAAATTGTTTTTTTTTTGTGTGTAGCTGATGATAATTGTGTAACTCTTAATAAATTTCTTTTCTTTGTGTTAATGTATACAGACATGATTCTCTTGAAATAAAAGCTTTCCGAAAACATTTCTTGAAGAAAGTACACTTTAAAAGCATGTACGAAACCGTGTCTATGATTTAGGCATTTTAATCAAAAATTATAGGGATGTCCGTTTTTCGTGCCGAGTGTGTAAATCAGTTTATGAGTATTAAACCGTCACTCCAGACGTATCGTATAAGCAAGTTTATAACAGACATGCGGTCATAATGACCTCTTTAATTAATAATTCACAATTATTTAGTAAACAATTAACTTCATTAATATAACTTTATATAGTTGTTTTTACAACCTTTTTAAAACATGTCTAGTAAAAAAAATATCCATTTGGTACAGAAAATTAATACAACAGCTTAATAATATTCATATATTTTTTCGCATAAATCTGTAACAATCTTATTTATTAAAATTAGAAAATAAAAATAAACTTGGGAGGTTTGGACATAGATCGCATCATCAGATCTTGACCAAATGCATATTATGTGGCTATTATTAAAAGAAATAAACATAAAAATCAAATATTTTTTTATTTTTCCTGTCAAAAAAATATGCCAATGTGTACATAATAATAAACGTTCTTTATTGAGTTAAAATACCCAATAGGCCATCTTCTGAAGTCCTTCAGCTGATTTAACTGCATTTCTAGTACATTCAATATGTTAAAGTTGTTAATTTCAGTGAATGAACACAGATTTTAAAAGATCTTTACCAATTATTAACTGCAGAAGATTATATGCAACCTGTATGTCTTGTTCGGTATGAGTAGCGGCTATCTTGAAACAAATCACTATCAACTGTGACTTGTTTGTTCTCACTATCACAAGTAAGAATGATTTGATCTTTCTTTAGTTTGGATCCTCTTTATTCTTTTTTGTGTTCTTGAAATTGAATCATCAAACATTTCCGTAAAAACTGACATTTAATACTGATTTAAAAAACTTGGAGGAAGGTACAGCGATTTTTTTTTAATATTTCTTTTCACTTAATATGAGGCATCTCCAAAAAAAGGTAAAATAAAAACATTAAATCGAAAACTAAATTTATATTACCTCTAGGCAAATAATCATCTTCTTTAACAAACTTTCAAATTCTTTGATACATGCTTCTCAATTTTCAACTGTTGTAACCATGAATTTCATTTACCAGCTTTAGGAAGCAGATGAAATGTAAGAGAAGGGCCAGTTTTTTATTTCAGAGCTGCATTGAGGCACACAAGTGTGTTTTCCACTGATATTCCAATTAATATAATATTTTAACACATATGATAAAAATTTAAATCATTAGCTCATTAGTAAAGAAGATATTTCAAACAAAATACTTATTAAATTTTAAAACATTTGTTGACATGACATAATAAACAAAATCTGACAGAACGTCAAATGTCAAATGGCCACTATATTTAGTTCACAGTAGAGGGCGTATCGCTTATCTTCAGATCCCAATTGCTAAATTCTGCATAAAATTACCTATTCAATTGATATTCTTTCTATTTAAGTTATATTGGTTAGAGTGCCGAAGTGCGGAAATGACGTATGACAGTTGGAGATATGATAAAAAGATGTTCCCCTCCAAAATAAAATCGACCTGTCCGATCGTTGTTTAACATCTACAATAGTAATACCCAAAACCCGATGTGTTTTTGTTACAAATTTTGGAAAATTTAACACAAACAGACGACTTAGGGGATGACCATTCGCTTAAGACAGGCGCGGATGTGGAAAGTTCGAATCCTTATTGGAACAGAATTTTTCAATTAATTTGTTTTCCTTTGGGGGTTAAAAAAGATTGTTCATGATTTTATAGGGGTAAACATATTCACCTTAACAAATTTTAAAAATTCATCAACGTGTGAAATTCATAATTGAAAATGTTCAATCGTGATTTGCGTAACCGATTTCATTACATCAATAAAAGCCGAAGAATTCACAATACACTACAAATACTGTAGTTACTGTCGCTAATTGGGATCCTAGTGACAACACCACTGTATTATTTTTGAAGAATTGTGAGAAAAATCTTTGTTTTACAGTTTTACGTAAGATAAATTAACCCAGAAAAATTGAAAGACAATTACTTCTGGTATGTAGATCGAAAAATGTTTCGCAAAGTTAATTAGATATTAAGAAAAAGGTAGGTTGATATTAAAAATGAAGAAACTGAAGATTAATAAGTAATACGTGCTTTGTTTTTCTTAATTCAAAATATTCAAATATTAATCCAGTTTCTGCTAATCACAAATGATGTATTTTTGAAGCAACCGATTACGAAACAAATAACTGTAACCCTTTCTCTTTTACTGATTATTATGATCAATTACATAAAATTAATGGAACTTGCCGAAGAAGACAATGGTACACTTTTAATTTTATTTTGATATAACAAATTCAATGTCTAATATTATATCCGTTATTTTGTTGGGATAGAAAATTCGTTACATTTTAAGTGATTTTAAAAGATTGTTTATTTTTTAAATTTTCTAGATTACAAAAATAACGCTACCTACGGTATCTATCATTTTAAATTTTAGACCTTCGCTATTTATTATAAATTTACTGCATATCATTTAACTCTTACTGGAGCAAGAATTTAACATAAATTTTAATGTAGGTGGAGCAGAACAAATTAAGTATTTTTTGTAGTTTTTTGTAAATATTTAGTTCTAAGTGATTGTAAATAAGTTAAAATCAATGAACAAATTACCCCAGTACGCATGTTTTTTTCAAAAACGGGAGGTCTTTTTTTGTACCACCGCTCCATTTGCTTAGAAATGAAACATGTATAGTATATTTAAGGATATATTATAAAAAATTATTTATTATGATAAATCTGGAAGCAAGACTTTTGTTTTCCCAAGCATAACGGTAGTTGGCAAGTGCTACATAGCCAGTCAGTGCGTACTGGCTTTGCTTTAGTACTACATAAGCCGCATCTGCGTCTCGTGCCACGTTCAGGTTGATGCGCAGCTGAATTTAATCGGACACTCTGGTATAAACGGCTTTGATTTTTTATTTGAATTTGTGGTCCAGATTCTATCCTTCTTTTCGAAGCAGATAACAAAACAGGGACTAGAAGACCGTCTATAACAGCTCTTCTAAAATCCTTTGCTGTTAATTTATAGGGAAAGTTCATCAGTTCATATAGGCAATATGCATTTACAATGCAAGCATCTAAAATGTAAAAAAATATTCGATGCCACCACTTGTTGCTCTGACGATCAATTTTGTAGCTAGCTAAAAGTTGGTCAAACTTATCCACATTATTCATGTTCGAATTATAATCAGTTAGTGCTTTCGGGCATGGTATTTGCATTATGGTCCCATTTTTTCTTTTCGGTTAACTTCTATTCGATCGTCAGGGTTGTGATAATTCGATAAAATGTGTATAGACCTTTTATCTTTCATTTGAGTGCTAACAGTTTTGTATTACTTGTATAGCAATCAATATCGCCCCTTTGAAGCTGCTCATCCGGTTTGAACTTGGGTAAATAGTATTGCGACAAATTTACTGTTCCAACTGCATATATCCCACGTTGCTTCAACCTTTGTATCAAGTCAATGCTATTAAAAAAATTGTGAAAATACAGTTTATGATTGTTTCCTTCAAAATCCTCAGTCACCTTGCTAACAACTCTGGTTCCCAAGCTCTTTTCTGGAGTTTGATCTTTAGATTTTCCAGTATATAAGTCAAATTTCAAACAATATCCCGACTTATCGCACAGCATATATTGTTTTATTACAATTCTGCCCTTAAATGTTATCATTGATTCGTCTAAATCCAAAACTTCACTTGGTAAAAGAGCATATTTGAAAGCTTTCTCTAAATGATCTAACAAAGGCCGTACTTTGTAAAGGCGATCAAACTTGTCTGAATCACAGTTAGGCATAGCAGAGTTGTCATTGATATGCAGATGTCCTAAAAGCCAACCAAATCTTTTTTGTGACATGAAGGAACTAATATAGCTGTCATGAAGGTCTGGTGCACTAATCCAATAATCCTTGTAACTTGGCAGACGCTTAATTCCCATAAGTATGTTTATTCCTAAAAATGCATTTATTTCCTCAAACGTAGTTTTTTTGTATAATTTTCCACTATGCATTTGTTCTTGCTCAGCGTAGAGGTTCGAATAAACAACTAAGTGATTTATAAAAAACATCGTCAAAAAAAAGTTGAAAATGGGAATATGGCGTTGGGTTTGAATTGACAATTTCTTCAGGAATACCGCTAGGCTGGACAAAAGGGAAAGGCGTGTTAGGTCTTTCTGTTTTGCCACAGATAGGTGGTTGCTGAACTCTATCTGCTTTTTTGGAGTTTTGTTTGAGTCACAGATAATGGTTCGTCATCCTCTGAAGAACTATCGCTCATATCATTCAAATTTGTATTGTCACCAATATATATGTCATCTATTTCTGACTCATCACCATCCGGTAAGGAGCAGGCATCAAGGTCCTCAAGCTCATTATCCAGCTCTTCCAGGCTCATTCCCACTAAACGGAATGGCAAATCGTCATTGTGTGCCATTTCCGAAAGAAAAATATATCTCCTTCACCCTAATATAAAAGAAGACTACTGGAGCGGTGGTACAAATATAGAACCATACAATTAAAATCAAATTTTTAGTTATAAATAATTTTTTTAGCAAAGCACCATTTTGTACTTACTTGCAAGGAAGTATTAAACAATATTTCAATGAAAAACAAGTATAAATAATAAAATATTGTCAACTATACACACAAATTGCAGATAAATATGTGCACCGGCAAAATCTAACCAACAACTATCATATGTTTACTTTAGCAGGATCTTGCAAATCATAACACCACGTGTTTACGTTTTCCCTGTATTGGATCAACAATACTATGGCGCTGGTTTAAAATTTGAGCGCCTGCGACAGTCATAAAATAAGTTTGAAAATTATATTCCACCACATCGGTTGGGTAAAAATTTTGGTGGTCTAGTTTTTGCGCCACTTTGGCGGTAAGAGTTAAAGATTTAGTTTATAATTCATATTCATATAGAAGACACTAAACCATTTTTTATTTAAATTAAATACAATAATGTAAAGCACTTTTAATAAAATTAATCATACGCTATTTTATTATGTTATTCTTTCACAAAAATTTATATTAAATTATCTACGACACTGACTCACATCTAGGGATTTATACTTTCGTTTTTACCAATTATTATGTCAACTTCGTCATGTGGGTTAAGGGTATTGTTGAAGACTACATATAATCGATTGATTAGCTATTGTTTTTATTATTTTGTTTCCTAGTAAAAGAGATTGATAGAAACGTCAAAACATTTAACAACAAACGCGGCTGTTTCTCGAGAAAAATATGATTGATTATGTGTGAATTTACGCTACACGCAAGCGAGATCGACCAGCCAAGTCTGGTTAAATTAATCGAAATTAATTCACTTTTTCAACATATACTTTATCGGCGCACCGATTTTGGTCCTCTTCGTTAAATAACCAGTTTCCACTACACCCGAGAGATGAAATGAAGTAAATTAAAATTGAATTAAAGATAGACCATTATAAGGATGACCGTGACCGGTTCCAAATAACTGTCGCTACGGTGTAAATGCCTTAAAACCTTATCTGAAATTTTATCTACATTCATTAAAACAAGATATATTCCTCGTCGTTCGGTAGAAATATTACTGAATCATTCTTTGTAATTTTTTATCGAAACAGCGTTGCCACTTTACTGAAATTTTAGGGCTCAGTAGTAATTATCCGAAGATTAAACCATTGTATGTTTTTTTTGTATTACTTACAGAAGCGCATAGAAGGGCTTACAAATTATATATTTTTTTTGAGTTGGAAGGCGAACTATGATATTGTAACGTTTATTTATTTAAACAGTTTTTTGTTTAGTTTATTGCTACTAAGATACTTATTTACTTTATGATCTAAGATCCGAAGTATGGTCGACCTTCACCCGTCTGTTTAATGGATGAAAGTTTCTTTTTACTAAATAAAATATGTTTATAAATATACCGCAAATGGGTTGCCTAAGAAAATACGGTCCAGATTATTTATTTTCTTAAATTAAAAAAAACGACAACCTGTAAAGTATTCCCCAGAAGCTTCGACTATGCCCAAACTTTAATCTGCACAGTGCAGGATGGATTAAAGCTTAAGTTTAAAATTTGGTGTTTTTCTCTTCATCCGTTTTTGAGTTATCTTCAAAATTCGAAATTTGCACTTTTCCTCAAATATCTCGAATTAGGTCCATTTTTAGGGAAATCATGTATAGGGATAAAATAATAGAGAATTACATCATAAGTAACTTTTATCATGATTCCTATACTTTCCTTATCTGTACACAGAAAGGAAAGTAAAAAATGGCCGTGACACGATAACAATAAAGTAGGAAAAAAAAAAGATTGAGTGTTTAAAAAGTTAAAAATTACTGGTAATTTTTAACTTTGTAAAAACTCAATCTTTTTGTTTCCCTACTTTATTGTTGAAATTTTTATTTATATAAAATTCTGCTACGGTCAAGAAATTATCTTCATTCCAATTAATTAACAACGACAGAACATGTTTCAGCGGATCAAGTATTTTCTAGAATTTGACAGTTCATGTCGACTGCCGGTGACCATTGACGTAACATAGGAGTTGACTTATTCCATTGAATATTCTTGGTAATAGGAAAAAAGGAGGACGTAAAAGGCCCAAATAAAGCAGAGCGGGAATTAAGAGAATAGAACAGGACCGGAGTATTTGAAAATAGCTCGCATAAAAATATTTAGATGAATGCTGTAAAATCATACGAGGACATAAGCATTCCTATCGAAGATAGCATGAGATATCGCGCGAAGCCTATTGTCAAAAATTTTCATAATTTGAAAACACGTTGAGTGGATTAATTTATTTGGTTATCCATCATAGTCCCGATAACAAAAGAATTCTATATTACGAATTAATAAAACATAACTCAATAACTTACACTTACAGTCCAAAAGGAGTGCAATAACATTAAAAATTTGCCAACTTGATCTTTCTGGCATTAAATGAATGTGATGGTATTACATAATAAAGAAAATTTTACACCTATATTTTATAGCCGATCAAATGTTTTTTTTAAACGTTTCCATAGCAACCAAAAAAGAAATTCCGCAAATTTTTCTCCTGGTGGGTACCTAGCATGAAATTACACTGGATTTTTTTGACATATGAGAAGCTTTCATTTACATGATATTAAGTCGTGACGCGAAGGTGTGATTAAAAAAATTGCCATTTCAATTGTTAAAATGTTATTTAATACTAATCTAATTATAGACAGAAATACACTATATTTATTTTAAGTAAAATAATAATTAGGGTTTTCGCGTCCACTAAACGACTTCAAATATGACTAATACGCATAACTGGCATGGCCAACTTTGCAAATTTGATTTTAGTCGTTTTAATGCATGTCTGTCAAGTTTTGAAATTTTGATATTTCGGTGTAAAATTTTCTTACCGAATACCACGCGTGCCAAAATTATTGTATGGAAACTTTTGCTCACTACAGGATTAACCAAAAAACTCTTAGGGCCATTGGAGTAAGGTAAATTCGTTGTGAAAAAAAAACGTTGATTGATTTTGTAACATAACCCCATCCAAAAGTACCAAGTATGATTGATTACCAGCAATAAGTCAAGTACATAATATATAATTATCGATTATTGATCAACTTAAAGTATACTCCGTTTTTTTTATTGAACTGTGTAACTGTGTAACGCTCACTCTGTATAGTTATTCTAAAATGTAACGTTAACCGATTCGCTTTGCGAAATTTATTAGATATTTTCATTGCTATGAAATAAAACATTATGCGATAATAAAAACCCTTATACAGTTAAGGGCTAGAAATCGAACGTAAATATTACATGAACCAAAGAGTCCCGTCTTAACATATTTCTTGTTTACCCCCCTTCAATATAATGTAATCTCTCCCGTCTTCATTAATGAACCGCAGTAGGCAAAATAAATTGTGACTGAGACACCCCCTTTTGTATAAATAGCAGGCATATCGTGACAATATTATCTAAATATGTGTTAAACTAAATCACTATACTGCAACAATCTTTATTTGAGGGTGACTCATCTGCGAATTGCATTGTAGTCGACCGGCAATAACGTGTGTTTCACAGATGAGTTACCCTCAAATAAAATACTTTATTCTGGCTTATAACAGTAATAAATCCTGCATCACTTAGAACATTTCAAATATATACATTTTGAAGTTGGGTTAAAATTATTCATTTAACACGTTAAGCGCCACCATGCAATCAGAATTTCTGGTCCCATGGACCAACTTTTTTTTATAATTATTCCTACTGCTTAGGTCATAAGGTTACAAGATTTACACATATTTTGTGTTTTCAGTTTTTTTTTATATTTCACTATTTTTTTTGTGGCATACCATTTGTGTCACGTGGCCCTACAAATGAAATTGACCGTAAGGGCCGCATGATACATATGTAGTGCCATGCCACAGGGCTTGCTATACGCCGAATCGTGCTTTTCGGCAGTCTGCCCTGTGGGTGTGTCTGAGCCTCATCTGCGAAGTCTGAATAAAATGGAAGCGTTATAGTGTAGTATATAGTGCATTGCATTTGTCTCGGTAAATATAAACAAAATAGGCGATTATGAAAGAGAGCAGAAACGTCTAAATGGATTATGGGACGAACTAATGTCTGATGAAGATAGTGAGCCTAGTATTTTTTATGATGTATATTCCTCAGATGCATATAGTCCAGGTTCAGAAGTTTCGTGTGGTACAGAAAGTGTCGAAAGTGAGGATAGCGATTGAGAAGCATTTGTTCCAAAACGGCTTAAAACTCTGTTAAAGATCAATATTACATTGGATTCTGGTGAATCTACGACGAGCAAAACTAACAATTCATGCATTTTAAGTTATGACCAAGATTCACTAAATAGCTCTTAAACTGTTTCTGACAACGTAGACAATGTTATTCAAGAAGTAATTTCTAATTACATATAAGAAAGTGAATCAGAAAACTAAAATAATCAAAACGATGACCTAAGTAACCTTCAGTGGTACCCTGTTGATGGGTCCTATTTTGATTTTGATGAAAAAGACACAGGAATTAATGCCACTATCTATGACCAATTTATTAGTGATCCTTATAAAGTTATTTGTATGTGACGAAATAATCACGCTGATGGTCAATGAAACAAGTCTATACGCTCGGCAGTGTTTGACAAAAGCAGGTCTGAAGGTAAAATCGAAGATCAAAAAGTGGACACCAACTGAGTCTTGAAATAGAACGTTTTCTTCGTATGCTATTTATGGATGGGATTGTGTAAATTGTCTTCGATACGATCATACTGGAAAAATTCTACATTATATAAAAATAAAATCAGCAAGATTATCTGAAGAAATCGTTTTGAGTTACTGCTAAAGATGTGGCACTTTAGCAATAACAATGATGATGCTCCTACAAACGATCGACTTATAGACCGTCAGATAGTGACAGGTTTAGGTGCCCCATTTTCGCATACAAGCTTCGAAGAGGGTTGAAAAGTACATCGATTTTAAGTAGAATGAAAGAAAATTTATGAGTGGCTCCTGGGGATAATACATTTCGATATTTGTTGCCCACATTTCCACGAAAGCCGTTTTCACTATATGATTAATTAATCGAACTAGGCTTCGGAAAACCAAAGGCTTTAATGTTGCAAGTGGCTAAAGGGTTGAAATAAGGGCGTAATCTTTTAAGGAAAAATCGAGATTTTACCAGATTTTTCCAGACAAGCCCATCGAATGTATGAAAACGTACATCGTCACTAATCCGAAAAATATGTTTTTTTGAATGACACGAATGTATATGTGCATTATGGGGTCAAAAAATTTTTCTGATAAGGAAAATCGAATTTTCCATGTGTTATCTCCAAGAGCCACTCGTAAATTTTCTTTTATTCTACTCAACATCGATGTACTTTTCGAGGCTTGTATGCGAAAATGGGGCACCTAAATCTGTCACTATCTGATGGTCTATTAGGAAAATCGCTCCGCTTTTTGAAAAAAGCATCAAAATTTTCAAGAAACTTTTAACAAATAGTAAGAAAGTGTGTATTGACGAAACAATGGTGCCGTTTCGTGAACCTCTCCGCACAAGTTCGGTATAAAACTGTATAAATTGTGTACGGAAGGTAGGTACAAGCATAATTTTCGGGTTTAGTGTGGTGCTGATACGATAAAAGGAGGTAGTACATCTTTAAACGTTGTATTTGCTCTGGATTCGGGCAGGGAACTGTATACCGATAATTATTATACTAGTGTATCCTTGGTAACTGACTTACTGAAACCAAAAACACACCTTGTTGGCACCCTCCTCAGCAACCAAAAATATAACTCCCCAGAAGTCATCCAAAAAAAATTGAAACCGAAAGAAATCTAGTTTCAGGTGTATCGTTTGCTACGAAAATTTACAAAAAGAGTTACGGACGAAAAGTTGCTACAAATAAAACTGCGCAAAGCAAATGGGTAAGTAGTGTGTGTAAAAAACATTGCGTTGAATGATTTTTGCTCATCATTTTTCACAAATTATGTAAAAACCTGTGGTCCTTTTTATTTTATGTTTTGTTTATTACTTAGTTCATTTATCATATATCTGTATATAAAAGAATTATTTTTGTTTACTTTTAGGCCACATATTTTTAACTGCCGTATATAAACTAGAGAAGCGCGGCATATAGTTTGAGCCACGAGCGCCGATATACTCGGCTACACTCGGGCACAACATATATACCGCGCGACCCAGGAGAAAAATTGGGCGTGGCACGCGCATTATACCGCATGTCGCTTAAGGTGTTAACAAGGATAACATTAAACGGCAATGCATTTAAAGTATAAATGAGTTTATTTTTGTCTAATGCACTAATTATATTTTGTATTATCATGTCCCGTTACAAAGAATAGTCGATCAAACAAGTCACCTACGAAATCTCCCCTTGCTATGCCTATGGACTATGCCAGTCGAAATTCAAGATTGTTTTAGAATGATGACGAATCTCCTAGAGACATTGATTTTGGTGGCACTATTCTAGAAATGTGTGGATCCGTGCTGTATATTATGGAGGCTGCGCGATTGTTAACTATAATGTTCTAAAAAACCATATATGTGTATAAATAGACTGTTTGTCGTTGGAAATGGAGTTCAAGTTAAGAAATCATTCAGTTAACATAAATACTGTCCATATAAACTGGTGTAAAAGTATTTCAGATATAAAATAAATTAGTGTCCAAGTGTAAATAAACCAACTGTTTAAATAAATAAATAGTAAAGTATGTATGGATTGATCATACATTTCTTTAGTTTCAAGATGTTTTCATAGGAGGTGATTTGACGATACAGCGTAACATCATAAAACATGAAGTGTCGCAGCACGTAACCTATAAAAAAATATTAATATTTTAGAGAGTGAAATGTTCAAATAAAAAAAAAACGAGTATAATATAGGAAATCGTCACGCTCATATAATAGAAAAGGGAATTATGATGTGTTTGAATACATGAATAGAAGAAACACTCACCGTCATACTTAGCACAGACGCACGTCCAGAATAGTTTTATGAGAAAAAATATAATAAATCTTAAATATACTTAATAAACAAATGTATATAAAATAAGTTAACTTTTCATTCCTTACTCCAGAGAACAGTATAGAAAACCAATGCTACTGCCACAGCTATTGAATAGACAGAAATAGAGCATACTTGTTATCCTACTACCAGTAAAGGTGTAACCATGCATCCAATGATGACAGGCAGATATGCCGAATCGAGAGCTACTCCTCCTTATTTCACTCACGTCTAAATATTATTGTCTTTATTTTGCTGGGCGAGCTGATTAACATTTTGTACATAGAATATAGAAAACTAATCATTTTACGACTCATAAAAGAGAGAAGTATGTTTATGTGGAGACCATTTAGTTGGGCCAAAATATCTGCTATAATCCGTTGCTGATAAGGGGTCAACACAATCCTATAGGTCGGTTGGTTCAATGCCGGAACAGGTAAAAAAATAATTCAAATCAATTACTATCAATGACAATGAATCTCAACTGTTGTGAATGACGTTCAATAGACAATTGGGGATTATCAGCCAAATTTTGATGAACAGCCTCAATATTATAAATCGAACGACCTAGACTTTCAGATTCGCTTATATATAAATATTTTTTGAGGGCTGATTTTATACACCACAATAATCAAGAATTCCATGATATTCTTACAATGTTAAAATGGCACTAATCTATAGAATACAACAAAAAAGGATATCACGAAAAGAGCCAAAAGAAAAGTAGCAGAAAAAAAGAACATTCAACAAATCGACTATTAGTTTTTTATTTTTATACTTGACTAGATAAAAAGAAATACATTCTTCCATTATTTGTTGTAACAAATTTAAGACTGTCTACACTAGCCACAAAGAAAACTATATACCATTTTATGCAATGGAATAAACGTGAAATCACGATATACTCGTATGTGTTCGGAATGTTAAATATAAAGTGAGTACACGTGAATTCA
This sequence comes from Psylliodes chrysocephalus, assembly GCA_927349885.1. NCBI lineage: Eukaryota > Metazoa > Arthropoda > Insecta > Coleoptera > Chrysomelidae > Psylliodes > Psylliodes chrysocephalus. The sequence continues at coordinate 44,630,283 of OV651813.1, forward strand.
TTCCTATATTAAAAGAGCCAAACGACATTGAGAGTCCCTACTACTCAATTTTAAAGACAAAAACAAAATCCTTTAGAAATACTCTGACCCCATTGAAACACACTGACGCTAACCGCAATCACGTTAAGTGCCCTTCGGGATACTTGAACAAAGACGGGTCATCGAAAAGGTTAGTTAATAATTACAATTTTGAAACGTAAAATATACCTGTAAAAGGTCTAAACATTGTAATAAAATGTATTTACAAAACAAGCTGGATTGTTATTAAATACTATCATTGACTCTAATTGGAAAATTACCAAATTCCGTTTTGAACATTCTTATCAACAGTTTATTTCGTATTTTAGAAATGATATTTTTTCCAAAACTATTTAAATTTTAGCAGTTTTGATTTAATTTAGTAAAAGTACTTTAAATAGTCTTTTCAAAGTACTTTTACTTCAACGTTTCATTACATTTTTATTTATTTACCACATTTTAACTATCTATCTGAAATAGGGTGTGGTTCAAATCCCACACGTACTGAAGCTCTAGGCTTATTGTACCTCTCACAGTTACTACCCCACCAGGTTAATATTCTCGACGAATTCAACAATATGTCTGATGGGCACTTTTGCGATTTCTTCAGGTTCCGGATATTGTACCCCGAAGTGTCATTTCTGTTCCCATTTAAGGTACCGCACATTTCGTCCTCCTTTTTACATATTTTACATAGGAAGTCATCAGAGTCCTTCTGCCAAGGTATAGAAGTTGATTTTGTCTGCTCTTAGATGGAACCTCTATGAATATTTTGGACTGTCTAAGTTCAGGAAGTTTCAACAAGATCCTATGCTGTTTTCTATTTTTCTGTTTCGTTAGCACCCATTTAACATGTTGTTATGAAATACCACATGTGAGTTCTGGTCCAATTAGAGTTTTCTTAGCTCCCTTCGTGGCTAGAAGGTCTGCTTTCTCGTTTGCCAAGACTCCCTATGTCCCGGCACCCATTTAAGAGTGACCTTGTAATGTTCTACCGGGTTCTGAAGGGACTTTTGGCAATCAAATATTAATTTAGGTTGTACTTCTACCCCTTTCAGTGTTTTAAAAGGTGCCTGACTGCCTGCCATAATCATTGAGATCTCTATGGTTATAATAGAGACCCTTTTATCTCCAAAAGAGTAATTTAGCATAATATTAATGCATGTATTTATTGCTGTTACTTCAGCGTGGACCCCAGGTTCAGACTAATGGTCCTCCTTGAGTTTACAGCTCTACTGCTGTTTTTCATATTCGAACCGTCTACATACCAGATTGATTTGTTTTCTATTTAACTATTTTCTCAACTTTTGACCCTTTCTAGTATTTGAATATCGAAAGGTTTCCTAAAGTTATAAATAAAGAATAGGGTGTTCTATCCGAAGGCATTCTTAACACCAGATTTTGTTTTAATTTGTCTAATATTATTGTATGGTGTCCTTTTCTCGAAAGTTCTTATCCAAATCCATTAATGAACTGAACAACCTGTACCCCGTCGCCATAGCCCCTTTCTCCACCACAAAGTGTAATGGACGAAGACCTAGCAGTAGCTCAATTGATGCAGTGGGCGTAGTTCTAATCGCCCCTGTTATTATTAGACAGGCCAGTCGTTATACCTTATTTAATTTAGTTACCACATTTAAAAGCACCTATTTTTTTAAGAACAAACGTATACGAAGAAAACATTCTAGTTTGTTGAGGTTTTGACGATTTGGCTATTCCAGCGAAGTAAAACTTTTATAGAAGAAGATATTCGCAATCACTAAATACGCTAGATGTGGAAAGAGGGTTAATAAAGAAAGAATATTACGAACAATAATATATGGTAGTCAAGTCAAATCTTAAAAACATCTTTCCTTCATATGTAATGATTCAACTTTGATCGCTTATTCATATTAATTACTAATTTTGATGTGGCCTTTTTAACAAACTAGATGTGTATCAACAATAACCCACCTATTTCCAGTAGATTCCACATTATCTGTCTACTGTTGCCTGATGATGCCCCGTTTAGAAAAAAACCAGTCATAAAACAAAAAGCTCCTTAAATGGTAAAAGTCGACCAAAATTAGGAATTACAACTCTTAATCTAATGTCCGGATGAGCAATATAATCCTGAAAGTTGTTCAGTATTGTTATGGTTGTAAATCCCTATTTATAGATTAGAAGGTCGGTAGCCGTTAATTAAGAGTAGTATTCGAGATTAGCTATTCTTTGGTTCTTAGTAATACAACGCTAGTAACATATGAGAGCTAAGCATGCGCCTTAGCAATTTTTCTTTGATATTCGAATTAATACTTCTGAAGCATCCAAATGCAGCTAGTTTATTAAAACTAATGACAGATATCTGCTTTTCACAAGTGTGGTTTTAACGTAATATAGATTTAATATAACATATTAAATTCATTTAAATATATCATTCATTACAAATTAAATCATATGTAGCATAGAAGTACCAAAAGGTCTAACAAGCCTAATTATGTCGTTTTGACATGGTGACATTTCAATTCAATTGCAAACATCATTTATAGCTTAAATCAAAAATTACCTCCATATCAAATAAATCTTTTAATTGCAAAATAATGTAATGCGAATCATTTTCGATCAGCCCGGTCCTGCCCTAATCCCTTAAGTCGCTCGCTGTATTATTTGGCCCATTTACAGCCTCCATTTTTGTCAGAGACGTATTTGCTATTTCTACGTTTACGTCAAAGGTATACATATATTTTTCTAGCATTGTTTTATTTTTTTTTTCACCGCTACCATCGGCGTCACAATTCTAAGACAATTCCAAATTACTTATCAACGCCAGCGATACGGGACGGAAAAGATAAGAATATGTCAAATGACGTAATCATGGCAACATAATATGTTTTAAAATATATGATTGTTCTTGATTGTTCTTTTGAGTATTCTCTATCTCTACCCCTACCTAATATTACTAATGTTACTTTACATTAATATTAAAATGAAAAGTTAGGGGTTAAAGTTAATGGTAAGTGCTAACTAATTTATAGAAGATAACAAGTTTGTTACTTACTGACTTACTATATAATTCCTTTTTTCTAAACTTGAATCACTAACCAGAATTATTTAAAATAAGTAAGGTACTCGTTACTTGATTTTTTCACGAGTACTCATACTCAGATACTTATGAGTACTGTGTAAAGCTACTCATGAGTACCTTAACGCAGTACTCTGCCCAGCTCTGACCGACAGTATATATTTTCAAAATAACTTTTCTTTTAACTTTTAATATTTCAAATCAGTTCTCAGTTGGGTTTTTGTATTCACACCTTTTTTCACTTTAATATCCTTTAACTATAAACCCAATTCAATTTGGTCGCATTGGTTTGGGTAACGTCCTTTTTCTCTCACAAGCTTAGCTTTATAAAGTTCCCTAAAAATTTAAAGGGATGTTGCCCCATAAGTGTCTCCATTTGATTGTACCTTTATAATTATTGTAACTTTGTTAATAATTGTAATTTTTATAAAATCTAAATAAACAGTTGCAATCTTCAAATTATTTTTAATATCTATATTTATACATGTGTATTTACACTTATAATCATTGTAGATAAGAACTCAAGATGGCGTGATGCATTTTTTAAATAACAGAATTTTTGCACAAATTACAAGTTAAACACTGTCGACTGAATACGAGCTCGCTAAAAGATACTTTTGCATGATGGTGTAAAACAAATACAACGCATTATTAATTGTTAATATATGGAGAGGATTAGAATTGGATGCTGACAATAGGTTATTAATTTGTTCTGGAAACAATATTGGGCCAAAGTTTTTATTCACAAACACTTTAATTTATGCAAATACACATTTGTAACACAAACTAAAAAATTGCTTCCTCGTTATGGAATAATAAAGTATAAAATGTTATAAACATTGATGCTGATTGTATTACACGAATTCCAGTTTTTATATTCTATTTTTTGGTTTCGATAATTTAAGGACTCTCAGATATCAACGTTGGTTTGAGGTGTACGCGGTGTTAAAGTGAAGGTGACGATGATTAGTTTTCAACTTGGCAACGGCGCCTAACGAAAACAAAACCTCTCATGGAAGTTCAACGTGAAGGTCTTCGGCAGTCCATTGGTCTTTGCGGTAAAACTATTGATGAACATTCGTGAGTAGACACGATTGAATACTAATTTCTGGGCATGATACACCTGCAAATAAATTGTATGACTTGTGGATTACTTCGCATCGAATTACGGATATTTATGTTAATGAATGAATGTGTTGCTTTCGTTTTCGTATACTGACTTAATGTGGTAATCGGTAAAAAAATGGCTAATTAAACAGGAATTTAATTAGAATAAACGACATAAGACATTTAATTTTACATTAATATAATTTTAAGTGAGTGGTAAAATACTGCGATCCAAAAATAATTTTATTTGTATTGCTATCTCATAAACACTAAGTTGGGTAAAACGGGAAATATTTTGAATATTTCGAAGCCCAATCTGAGATATTTTGAAAAACAAAATATCAGGGTCGGCTATTCTCCACTACAGTACATTTTGTTTTTTTAAATAAAGTAATTCATGGTTTTTTGTTGTGCCTTTAAAAGCGTATTTAATTTTTTATGCGATGTTTCGTAAATGTAGGAACACTATCAACTTCTTTATCTGAATAAAGACTAGTATTAATCCAACAGATAATTTTAAGGCATATTCAATGCTAAATACAATGGTATAACACATCTTGTGATTAGTCAATATTTCGGGTAAGTTTACTAGTATTGACCTGTATTTTTTTAATTGAAAATGTTTGGATTAGTAAATGCGATATTGGGGTCTATTCTGTAACAATTCCTTTATATTTAACGGCCTTTAAAAATATTTTCTTCTTTAATTCGGTCACTATTTAAACGGATCTTTAAAATACATTAGAGGACTATCTTAAAGAAATCTGTTTAAATAATGATAGAAGTAAATTAACGAATACGAACATATTTTTATAGGCCGCCAATATTTTTAAAGGCCGTTAAATATAAAGGAATTGTTACAGAATAGACCCCATTATCGGTTTTAGAAATTATAAATAGTAAATACCAACGGCAAAATTTGAAACTGCGGTTGTAAACTTCACAATACATGTTCAAATTGCCCGGTCAAAAACAGGTAAACTATCTTTCAATTACTTTTTTTACATTACGAAATTAAGGAATCCATCATCAAAACCTCAAGAAAAATTTAAAAGGCTTGAAAGAAAAGAAAAAGTGTTCTCAAATCAGGGATCTCGGAGCTTACGCCCCGATACATTTATCAATTAGGTCGAATTGAAAAATTTTAAGAGATCAGATTCCATCTCTAATTGGTACACATATTCTCCCCTCTCTCAGATCTCTCAATTCTCCCAAAGGACTACCAATGCAGCATCAGTGTGAAAGCCGCCAAGTTTAGCAAGGACTGGAATAAATCCTAAAATATTTTCTTTGGCTGCCTAAATCCAAACAGTTTATATAACCAAGTAGGTACTTGCTGTCATTTTAAAACATAAATGTCTAATTACCTACCAATCTATATTCTATCATTGTAAACCTCCAATATTTTATTAACGAGCCGCCACTGCTATTAAGTAGTAATTAATATCTAAAATGACTAAACATATTCAATTTATAGATTCTTTAAAAAGTAGGTGTCAGTGATAAAATTAAATAACAGATACTTATATTCCTGTCTTACGCTTCACTCACTTACGCGTGTGTAACAACCGCAAAAAAATATATTAAAATTATAACTGCATGTTAAAATAACGTAAATGATCAATCGGCTAAATGAGTTGCAATTAATTTGTACAAGCACTTAGTATAATAACACTCTTTCATCCGTATTCATAAAGCATTTTTAAATGTGTAAATCCTTATAGATAGAAATGTCAACGTCAATTCAGAGGAAAACTAGAGTTGGATGAAGCGATTTTTCAGTCACACTTTGAATCGTTGCTATTATTAGTAAAAATCAAATAAATAAGATAAATAGGAATAAAAAAACTCGAAACCTTTACCATATCAAATTTAATATCAATAATTACAAGTGCGACTAGTTTCGGCCTCACAGGACCATCTTCAGGCTTAAAACACATAAAATTCTACTTTAAGATAGGAAAACAAAAATTATAAAATATTAGTAACTTACAAATAAATAACTCGTTAACAGTAAGTAAGTAAGTAGTAAGTCATATGGATTCGTATTGTAGAGAACGTAGTGAATATGTATAGTTAAAATATGTGGTATAATATGTGGTATAATATGTGGTATAATATGTGGTATAATATGTGGTATAATATGTGGTATAATATGTGGTATTTAAACGTGGAGTAGTACGAAATGTAAAACTTAGAACTAGAGACTAAGAAATTAATAGAAAAACGTTAGCAGAAAAATCCAAGAAGGATAGAGTGTGACTCTAGGCGGTGCATGGAAAGTGGAGAGTTGAATTTGGTGGTAAGGTACACCGCTGAGTATAAGAGCCTTAAGAAAGCGAGGGGTGTGAGCAAGGGTCAAGTAGTGTAGCTCGATAAACCAAAGGTCGATGAATCATCAACTAGGGAAAGTTGTAGAGGAGGCGATAAATTTAGCTTGGTTGCATTGAGTTCTGAAGTAGGACAATGGATAACACTCGAGTATTAGAAATGACCAAGTGGTAGAAGCCCACCAGATAGGGTCAGCAGCCATATTAAAGTTGATGAGGCAAAGATACGAACCCTAGCTTAGGAAATTTGGTGGGAAATCCCAATTGATCCAACTACTTTAAACTCGCAAGAAGTTGCGAACAAAGAAAAAAGTGTACCACCCTTCTTACAGAGATCCAAGACAATTATCGACGAAAAGTAAAAAGGCACCAAACACTTAGTATTAGAAAAGCAATCACCAGGTAGTAGAACAAATTGTGCGTAATACCTGCTCACAGATAACCCACAAAACATGGGGAGTCAACGTGGTTCAATCCAAAATGTGTTACGATCTAAACTGAAAAACAAAGTGGTAGTCGTAACTACCCAAGTTCCAGGAGTGTTTTTAGGTGAAAGGAACAACAAAAAAACAGATTAAGATTTATTGCTGCGGGGGAAAAAAATATAAGATTATGTACACTTTTTACAGGTAGTAATAATTTATACAATAATTGGAAAATGATCGTCTCTGACACAATTTAGTATTTAAAAAAACATTAAATTTTAACCTATTACCTAATAGTGGTTACAACCAATGAGAATTTATATATAAACTAAATTACAAAAGAATAAATGAGCAACTTCTCTTCAAATCTGTTATGCAAAAAAAACGATTCCACGAGTCAGGCTTCTAGTCTTCCAGAGTGCAGCCAACTTCTTCTCGTACCTAAATGTGGAATTTTGGGACCAAATTCCTGTACTCCATTTCTTCTGTACCATTATCCACGAAAAACCAGTTACCTAAATGTAAAACTGCTTTACTCTAGTTGCCTCAAATTCTGGCTTAAAGTCGAGCCAGCCACAAATACTATTAGGATCTTTTAGGGCTTTGTTAATCTCGAACAATTTAAGTCGGCTCATTCTCGTGCCTTTGGTATACTGGTGAACAAGGGAAACGTCTGAACTAGAAAAGTTATGATTGGTAGCAATTATGTGATTTGCCAAAGCAAAAGGACTATTATCTCTTTTTGTCCCTTTATATTTAGTAATATAAGAAGTGTGTTTACTAGATAAACAGCATTACAAGAAGAACAGCTGAGTGTTTATAAGAAAGTTTCCAATTGTATTATTAGTTTTAAATATACTATAATATTGCATTCCTTGAAAATATTAGCAGAAGTGTAAGAGATAGGACCAACAAATTGTAATGAACCAAAGAATAAATTAGTATCTGACTTAATTTAAATTTAGTGTATAATCTATAGTAAATTTTATCAACAATATCTAGGAGGAAGTTGTTGTTCAGTGCTAGCTGCTTAATTAGATCTATTTCCTTTTAAAGGCATTTTCTGACAAAGGAATAGCAATGGCTCTATATAAAAGACTGTTAAATGAAGCTTTTTTTGTGTGAAGAAGGATGATTCGAGTGAAAATTAATAAGTCAGTTATGGTCGGTTTACGATAAATTTCAAAGTATAACTTATTTAAAAAAGGATTTCTAAAGATTAGGAGATCTAGAAAAGGAATATTAAAATTTGATTCAAATTTAATAGTAAATTTAATTCTAGGGTGTAGAGAATTTAAGAAATGTAGATCCTTATGATCGCCTTGAAATAGAACTATACAGTGGTCTACGTATCTATGATAGAAAATGAGTCTGTACGGCTCTTAAGACAATTCTCCTTCTTTTTAGCCTTTATTATCTCCGATATCTTTATCTATGAATTACTTTATTTTCATATTTATTTTTAAGTCATTAGTTGTTATATTATCATAATTGTCATATATATATTTAATGTTAATTTTCACAAATTTTTGAACACACCTTTATACCGAAACTCATCTACACTTTTTGTTCCTTATTTTACTTTTACGCTAAGAATGACAAGTGACATTTTGGATTAAACCACGTTGACTCCCCATGTTTTGTGGGTTATCTGTGAGCAGGTATTACGCACAATTTATTCTACTATCTGGTGACTGCTTTTCTAATACTAGATGTTTGGTGCCTTTTTACTTTTCGTTGATGATTGTCTTGGATTTCTGTAAGAAGAGTGGTACCCTTTCTTATTTGTCCCCAACTTCTTGGGAACTTAAGTAGTTGGATCAATTGGGATTTTTCACCAAATTTCCCAAGCAAGGGGCCGTAGCTTTGCCCCATCAACTTTAATATGGCTGCTGACCTCCATCTGGTGGGCTGTTCTTGGAGATTTCTAATACTCGGGTGTGCTCCATTGTACGATAGACCTACCTCAAAACTCCATGCAACTAAAGTAAATGTATCGCCCCCTCTACAACTTTCCCTAGGTGGTAATTCTTCGACCTTCGGTTTGTCGAGTTACACTTCTCGACCCTTCCTCAAACCCCTCGCTTTTTTAACGCTCTTATACCTAGAGCTTTACCTTACCACCAAATTCGACCCTACACTTTCTATGCACTGGAGCTCTTATAGTCCACCGCCTAGAGTCACACTCAATCCTTCTTGGATTCTTCTGCTTATATTTTTCTATTAATTTTTTAGTCTCTAGTTTTAAGTTTTACATTCCGTACCACTCCACGTTTAAATACCAGATATTTTAACTATACATATTAACTACGTTCTATACAATATGGATCCATAAGACTTACTACTTACTAATATTTTATAATTTTTGTTTTCCTATCTGAAGGTAGAATTTTATGTATTATAGGATTGAAGTTGGCCTTGTGAGGACGAAACTAGTCGCACTTATAATTTTTGATATTACATTTGATGCAGTATTGATTTCAAGTTTTTTATTCTTTGTTTGAGTAAACTAACCACATTTGAGATATGAATAATTTATCATTCTTAAATAAGATTATGTTTTCTTGTCCCCACTTTTAAACATTTTTATTACGTTTTCAATTATTTTAAGTCCAAAAATGCAAAAAAAGTCGTATGTGTGTAAAGAGAGCTTACCTCCTACTAGTAGTAGTTAACTGTGATTATGAAGACTAAAGAGAAGGAGGCGAATCGGCAATGGTCAAATTTCCGTCTTTCTTTTTATAAAGTTCGCGAAATTGACTATAGTTGGCATGTCGAATGACAGCGGTGTCAATTTTCTATGTAAGGCAATGTAAAATGAAGTGATCTTTTTAAAAATATGGTGAAATGAATCAAAATAATGTAAAAAAAGTACCTGAGTACAAGTAACATGAGTGACAAAAAACATCAAAGCAAGATTTACGTCGTTTCAGATTGTAAAACAGGATAAAAATCAAATGTAAAACTAAAGAAAACACAAGAAGAAATCAATTCAATGTCTTTTTAAAGCTTCTAATATAAGTAAAATAATGTATTCATGTCTAAATATAATATTTATTTACAGTCATAGATGCTGACTTACAAACAACAATAATTATGCATTAAATTTAACTTACTAGAAAAGAAAATTTATTTTTTATAGAATTTTAATGTTAGATAAAGAGTTGCTACTGTTATTTTTTTTTTTTTTTTTTTATCAAAATTGTGTCATTGTAAATGTTTTTTTATAGGATACTAAACGTTTAGAACAGTGGCAGCCTATATGTCGTTCCTAGTGCCCGATAAAGCACTTTCTAGAGATGATGCTGTTCTATACTTTTTAGAAGATATTATCAAATATTATGAGACTATTTTTACTGATGGTACTATTAGCAAAATAAAAAGGGGAAAGCTGAAATTAAAGGATGAGGTAATACCATATACATTCCGAAATCTCCCTTTATACTTATATTACAACAATAAAAAATCTGTTAACTGTGTTTTATTTTACTCTTAAAACTATATATTGGTTCAATTCAATTCATTTCAATTTCATTTCAGCATTTAAGAAACATTTTCGAATTTGGTCATACATACCTAAATCGATTACAAAAACTTATAAGAAAAGCAGTTTTTTCCACTTTCCTATATTTTAAATTTTTTCCGAAATTACTTGATTTTACACTTTTTTATTGAATGTATGTTCACTATTCTGTATATTATATATAAGTAACCGTCTGTGTCAAATTCATTTAAATAACGGTTTGTCAGTTATTCGTATGAATATATAGTGTCACGTATCCATAATATTATCAAATTAAATCAAGAAAAAATATAACCTATAACTTATAATAACATTAAATACTAAATAAATCGATAATACACGACCCTACCCTGGATAACAAGTTCTTAAACTAATTTTTAATAGATTAATGTATTAAGAAATAGATTTCGCCACTATAAATGTCACATTGAAAGAATTAAATATGTGACACACATAACAGACACGAAATGTAAATATTTTTTTCAGCTCAGAATTATTATGAATAAGTTTGTTATTTAAATAATTAAACACAGTTCACCTGTAATTCCATTTATTCATACTAATTAACCATTTAAAAGAATAACAATTAAATAATTAAAGTTTTAAAATATTTACATAGTTTATGGAAAATAATTAGGAATTCATAAATTAAATGATGGTATTTAGTTAAATATTAAATAAATTTATCTTATCGCCATTGAACCAAACCTGTGATGAGAGCAAAATAAACTAGGTAATTTTAAAAAATATATTTAAATTTAATAATTTAATTAATTATTCATCATAAAAAATATTAAAAACATAATATTATATTTTTATTAAATCATCACATATCTCATATAACATCATCACTAATAAACAACACATATTTAAAGTATGTTTTAATAAAAACTACTCCAAATTTACCATTATTCTTATTGTAGAGTAAATAAGGTCGCGGTAAAAATATTGTACGCAACACACCGAAAAATGTTATTACTGGACTCAAAAACTAATTCTTGCCTATCCAGTAGAGTTACTTACTGTTTTGGACATATAAATATTTATTTCTAATTTTGACATATAAAGTGATAACCAGTTGAACATTATGAAACCGGTTTTGAAAAATTAATTGTCACCAGTTGCGAAAAGAAAACAAATATAAATAAACATTTTTTAGTTTTAAAATCAATATACATTATTGAAAGTTTATATCAAAGAAGGGCAAGTTGACTTACAACTTAGTAATAATGTTGTTTTGGTCCTTATTTTCCATTCAAAATCAGCACAAAATTAATAAAACACAATGCACGACAAAATAAACCACTTTTATGAAAACTAAATAACTGTAATAAGCCATATAAACAAACTACAAGTCTTTGAGAATAAATAATTAATATTATGTTATATTTGTCAATAAGATGATGCATATACAACTAACAATACAAGAAAGTAGTAATATTAGTTGCCTAGACGTCAGTAATTTCTTACCAAAACACAATTTTATAAATAATCTAGTCATAATTAGAAAAAATATTGTACGTAACACGTTGCGAAATGTCGTTTTATGTAACTCGTTTATGTTGCGGGACCTCGCTCTGCTCGTCTCTCAAATATTCGCTCGTTACTTAAATTAAGGTATTTCGTAACTGGTTTCATAAATAGCTAATTTACAACCACCAGAGTAAATCTATTATGTATCGTTTTGTTTATAAGTAAATACATCATTACAGATAGTGTAACGTAATGAAATCCCAAAACTCGTACGTAATATTCTTATATAATATTATACTAGCCATATTACTCCGTTGCTAGGTGATCGCTATCGTTACGATAAATAGTTTTGACATTTCAGAAAAAGAAAATCGCCATTTTTGTAGTAACAAAATTTTTTAAAGGAATAAAATAATTTCGTCAGATAATGAAAATTAATTTCAAGGAACTCCTCCTGATACTTTTGAAAAACCTGCTAATATTTACTGACAAGTTACGGCCTCTAAATTAAAGGGCAAGGTATGAAATACGAGCCCTTATAATTAAATGTTCGGACAAACAATAATTTATTGAAAACATTAATTTACACAAACTAAATTATTAAATTGAAGAATTACATTAACAATATATTAAAAAGGTTTGGTTTCTAAATACAATGAACGTGACAACTAAAAGTTCGGATTTATCTAGTTACCGTGTATAAAATACATAACTTTGTTATTTACTTATTGTAAGTTGGTAATTAATTAACAGTTACTAGTTAGTTACTTTTCAGAAACTGTTTTGCCAACAATTCTGATAAATTTAGTCCAAAATGGCAAGAGGAAGTTCGACAAATGTAAAAATTCGTGCAGTGATAATCAAAATTATTGTTAGGGTAAAAAAATACGTAAAATAGCGAATGAATTAGATATAGCTAAGTCGACAGTTGGGAACACACTTAAGCACTAGCGTGAGCGTGGAAGTGTCCAATCTAAAGGCAAAAGTTCGGGAAGACCGAGAAGTGTGTCTGATAGAGATCCACGATTACTTGTAAAAATTTGCAAACGGGGTCGTCGTAACACTTTAAGGGCCTTCACAGCACAGTGGAACGCAGAAATAGGACATATTTTATCCAGAGAGTGTTGTAGAAAGTGCATACACAAATCAGGACTTAGGTTTAATAAGATCGGTTCGAAAGATTTTATTAAATTCATGATTTTTTATTATTCGTAATGTTTTATGCGAAAGAAAAACCTCTACTAACAGAGACGCAGAAAATAAATCGGTTTAATTGGGCAAAATCGAAGATGTCATGGACCGTTGAAGACTGGTCCAAAGTCATATTTAGTGACGACACGAAGTTTGACGTGTGTGTGGGAGACTTTTGTAAACGGGTTATTAGAACTAAAAAGAAGCATTTTATAAAGATTGCCTCAAAAGGACAGTAAAATTTCCTAAAGGCATCATGATTTGGGGGTGCATGTCCACAGTTGATTTAGAAAGTTATGAGGTGGTAGAAGGCACAATTAATGCGGCAAAATATCAGGAAATTTTGAAAAATAGTCTTGTGCCAAGCGCGGAAGGTCTTTACCCGAACATGAATTTTATATTCCAACAGGACGGTGCTCCATGCCATACGGCGAAAACTACTAAAAAATGGTTTGGGAATAATAACATTAATGTCCTCTCATGGCATTCGAACAGTCCGGACCTTAATGTTATCGAGACATTATGGCATAAAATGAAACAAAAATTGCATGATGATCCCCAAAGAACCGTTGCCGATTTGAAGAAGAAATTGGATGAATTGTGGCAAAGTATTGACCCTGATTTATGTCAATCATTAATAAAAAACAATGCCAGATAGGATTGCAGTGGTTGTAAAAACGCATGACAATATAACGCCATATTAAAATAGTAATTCGGTAAATTTTCCGAACATTTAGTTGTCAAGATATTGTACAATATTTTTGTTTATTTATTCGCATACAGTTTATTTTAATATGCTTAAAAACTAAACCATTTAAATGTTGAATAAAAATGATAGCTTTTAATATATTGTTAATGTAGTTCTTCAATTTAATAATTTATTTTATGTAAATTAACGTTTCCAATAAATTATTGTTTGTCCGAACATTAAGTTGTTAGGGCTCGTAGTATACTTTTATGGACTGGTTTATAAAAATATCGTAAACTCATTTTCTAAGAATGTGATTTTGGCATGTTAAAAACCGTTATTTCCATAAAAAAATAATGTGAATATTGAAACGTACCATTGAAACAACTCGTATTACTTTGAAAAAGAATGTTGAGCACCACTATATTTAAAACTTTCTAAACTTGACAATCGATTAGTGATGAAAATATAGAAAATCACTAACTATTCAGATATTATAATTAAATAAGGTAGCGACAAATTCTAATTCACAGAGACTTACTTATTCAAATTTAAATGATTTTTTAGAACTTATCTGTGGTATAACAGGTACAGGGGATTCGTATGATAGGCTTGGATATCACCAACTGATAAATCTTCATAGGTAAAGTTAAATCTCGTAAACTTCTTTGGATGGCTCGAACTAAACCTCTTGAAATACTTGTAACAACCTCTGTAGCTGGAACCAAACTTCTAAGTTTCAATATTTCTACACATGCAGCTGGAACGTTCTTGCAAACAATCTTTTTCGATAAAACTTCAATAGAACTTCTACTGAACCGTCGATATAACTTCTATAGAAACTATCTATATACAGCCAGGCTTTTTAAAATCAGACGGTCATTAAAAATATTAAAGACAATTAGTACATCAGATGTCCAAGATAAAAGTTAATTAAAATTCAATAATTCAACTTGTTCGATAACAGCTATATATCGAAATTAATTGCCAACCGTTGACACAAGGCATAAACGACACGTGACATTTGTGTAGAGATGTTGGTGTCAAAATAACGAAAACGGTTACAACCGTTACAATGTTTTTTCTACTCCTGTACTATAAGTTGTTAATAAAATCCTAATTTTCAGTTTCATAATGATACTCATTATAACACTGGTTTTCATTAGGAAACTGAAAAATTGACCAATAGAAATCTAGATTTTTAATTAACCAAGTAGGCAGACCCAATATTTTCTGTAGAATGTTTGACAGTTTCTAAGAGATTCGTATTTTATGACAGTTTCAATCTTTCGCGTTAGCCAAAAAGGTATATAGGTCTCACTTATTTTTAAAAAAATGTCGAGCGACGAAGAGTTTTCAGGTACACCACCTGAAATCGCTGAAAAGGCGAAAAATGTAAGCGATAGTTTATTACCAGCTAAATCAAAAAAGGTATACCTATGATAAAATTTATAGTCAATTTATGGATTGGAAGGTAGCAAGAACAGTATCATCCTTTTCTGAAAATGTGTTGCTAGTATACTTTGAAGAACTCTCAATTAAATTAAAATCCTCATCTCTCTGGACACATTATTCTATTTTAAAAACTCAACTCAATATTAAACATGAAACTGATATTGGCAAATATCCAAAATTGCAAGCATTTTTAAAACGAAAATCCAAGGTATATAGCGGAAAAAATCAAAAACCTTTTTGCCAGAAGAAATTAAAAAATTTATTGATGAAGCACCAGACCAAAAATACCTAATGACTAAGGTAAATACATATTTTTTACAATTTATTACTTATTTTGCATAGCAGTAACATACGTATATAATATGCTTTATGTTGATGATTTGTCAATGCAGGCGCGTAGCTCAGTGTGTAACAGCGCTGACAAAGATTGTTTTCAATCTGTACATGCCGGGTTCGAGACCCGCTCAGTGCATTTTTTTTTTATTTTTTTTATTTATTCAATTAAAACTAAACAAGCACAAAAATGATGAATATTGTCTTTCATTTATTTTTTTGATTAAAATTGTTTTTTTTGCAGGTAGCTTTAATTTTTGGAATTATGGGAGCATGCAGAAGACATGAACTGCATGATTTAAAATTTCAAAACGTCAAAGATTTTAAGGACAATTTCATAATAAATATTCTTGACACGAAAACCAAAATATCAAGAACGTTTACAGTAACAGGAAAATATTATAATATTTGTAAAAAATATATAAATTTAAGGCCGAAAGATTGTACCACACAATCTTTTTTTATTTGCTACCGAAACGGAAAATGTGTACAACAAAATATCGGTATAAATAAATTCGGAAATTTGGGTAAAGAAATAGCTACATATCTAAATCTTCAAAACCCAAATTTATATACAGGGCACTGCTTCCGTAGAAGCTCTGCCACTTTGTTAGTCGATACAGAGGGCGACATCACGACTTTAAAACAACACGGAGGTTGGAAGTCAACTGCGGTTGCCGAGAATTATACAGTGAGCATCTTAAGTCTTACCCCCCCTAACTAACTCGTTACTGGGGTCTTGTTAGGAAAATCGCCGAGACAGGTCGATTTTTAATTTCTACAATGTACATTTTTGCATGATTAGTTAACCCTTAATTTCATCCCTTACTGGAGGGTAAAAACCCTTTCGAAAAATTTAAATAGCATGGGGTGGTGAGTGATAGCTTATTTGAAAGGGGGTTTTATTCTCTATTCAACAGTGCAAAAAAATTTCGAAATTTGCATCATTACATGTTGATTTATTAATGTTTAAAAATAACAAAACCTCATTAAATAGGAAAGCAACTAGACTAACAGTGACCTTCTAATGGCAAAAAGTCTTACTTCACGTCTGAACCAAAACCGAAGTCATGCAGGGCCGAATTTTAATTCTAAGGATGAGTGCGCTACGTTAATTTCCGTTATTCTGAAACAACAATTAGTCGAGAATTAATGAAGCAAATTTCAATTTTTTTTACACGGTTGAATAGAGAATAAAACCCTCTTTCAAATGAGCTATCACTCACCACCCCATGCCATTTAAATTTTTCGAAAGGGTTGCTCCCCTCCAGTAAGGGATGAAATTAAGGGTAAACTATTCATACAAAAATGTACATTATAGAAATCAAAAATCGACCTGTCTCGGCGATTTTCCTAACAAGACTCCAGTAACGAGTTAGACTATGGTGCTCACTGTATAGACAATTCAATACAGAATAAAATTAATATTTCTAATCAAATTCTCCATTCAATTGATAATACAAATAATGAAATTCATATTAATTTGCCCTCTTCATCTACGAGTACAAATTCGTTTGTGACTAAAGATGGTACACCTCAAGCAGTGTTGCCAGAATATATTTTTGTAATGTACCAGATTTATCTAAAAAATGTACCAGATTTCATAAAAATGTACTAGATTCTATAAAATTACCAGATTTTTCTAATTATGAAGTATGGTCATTAAAAAGCAAAAAAAAGGTTTATAGAGAACACAAACACAACAATTTTAAACAATATTTTATCTCTCGATACATTTCTGACACTATTTTATCTCTCGAGCAGTTTTTGAATAAGATTTTGATACTCTTTTATGTCTCGAACAGTTTTTAAATCTCAGTATTTATTCTATATCTCAAGCAATTTTTAACAACTTTTTTTATACCTCGAGGCTCGAGCAATGTTTGTACATTTTTAAAAAAAATTTTAACACTATTTAATCACTCGAGCAATTTTTAACAGTTTTTTTATCTTTCAAGCTATTTTTGAACAATATTTGATGTCTCGTGCAATTTATGAGCAAAATGTTAACAATTTCTAACACTATTTTGTCTCTCGAGCAATTTTTGAAAAAGATTTTAATACTTTTTGATATTATTTTATTTCTCGAACAGTTTTTAAAAAACCTTTTTTTATCTTTTGAGCTATTTTTAAAAAATATATTTTTTCTCTTGATAAATTTCCAACAGTATTCTATCTCTCGAGCAATTTTTGACAACTTTTTTTTATCCCTTGAGCAATGTTTGTACAATTTTTAACACTATTTAATCACTCGAGCAATTTTTAACAGCTTTTTAACCTTTTAAGCTATTTTTGAACAATATTTGATCTCTCGTGCAATTTTTGAGCAAAATTTAAATAATATCTAACACTATTTGATCTCTCGAGCAATTTTTATTAACATTTTTTATCTTTCTAACAATTTTTAAACAATGTTTTATCTCTCGAGAAATGTTTAACAGTATTTTTTAATTTTCGAGTAATTTTTGAATAAGATTTTAATAACTTATGATACTATTTTATCTCTCGAACAATTTTTAAACCTTTTTTTATCTCTTGAGCTATATCTAAACAATATTTTAACTCTCGACAAATTTATAAAAATATTTTAACTCTCGATAAATTTTTAACATTGTTTTATATCTCGAGCAATATTTGTACAACATTTTATCTTTCGAGCATTTTCTAATAATATTTTATCGTTCGAGAAATTTTTAAACAATGTTGAATCTCTAGAGTTCTAATAGTAGGTATCTCTTGACTCAATTTTGAACAATATTTTATTTCTTAACAAATTTTTCAATAGTATTTTATCCCTCGAGCAATATTTGAACAAGGGTTTAACATTTTGTAATACTACTTTACCTCGAGCAATTTTTGAACACGATTTTAACAATTTATAATACTATTTAATCTCTCGATAAATTATTAAATATTTTTATCTATCTCTCATTAAATTTCTAACAGTATTTTTATCCCTAGAGCAATTTTTGAACAATATTTTACCCCTCAAGCAATTTCTAATACTATTTTATACTTCGACCAATTTTTAATACCCTGTTTTACCTCTCAAGCCATTTTTGAACAATATTTGATCTCTCGTGCAATTTTTAAATAATGTTTTATCTTTCGAGAAATGTCTACTATTATATCTCTGAAGTAATTTTTAACAACTTTTTAATTTCTTTTGCAATTTTTGACCAATATATTTTACACTTCAAATGGAAACATACGCTAAAAAAGTACTAAATATTGTTTCGAGTGTACTAGAGTACCAGATTCTCAGAGAATGTACTAGATCTAGTACAATTGTACTAGACTGGCAACACTGACCTCAAGTACTTTTTAGTAATTGTACTATTCAAAATTTGTATTTAAACAAAATTGATTAAAATGTAATGTATCTTGTTTAATGTTATTATGAATTCGTTTATGTTTATTGTTAGTAGTTATTTTGTAGGAATAAAATTTAAGTCGAAAAACTTATTTTTCTTTCATATTTTATTTATTATTGTTTATATAAAAAAGTATTAAAAAATAAAAAAAATAAAGCAATGCTAGTTTCTTGGTCGTAGAAAAAATAGTGTATGCAACTCTTATGTAATGGCTATTAATACACTCGCTTAAGATTTAGGACACTCGCCTGCGGCTCGTGTCGAACTTACCTCAAGCTCGTGTCTTAATAGCTATCATTACATGATCGTTTAATATACTAATTTGTTTTAAATTCTATTTTACATTACAGTCTTAAAGAAATTGGCATTCTTTATTATAAATTATTTTTGTAGTATATTTGGTTTGGATTTACTTCTATTTTTATTCGTCTATCATTTATTATTTTGTTTTTTCAGTAACTTTTTGTTCAGTTTATATGAACGCACAAATAGGTGATAATGGAGGATCTTCTGTTTACAGAGTAATAAGTAATAAGATGTGCTGAAACGAAACAGGAATAATTAACATGCTACAACAAATACATTCTTTTGAAACTAAATTCAAAATTTGCTAGTTTTGTTCGGATTTACAATTAAAGACAACACCAAAGTTACAAAGTTAACCAAAAATAATTCAAACGACAGTAACATCAAACCGAGATACGAACAACAACATTCAAGATTCGCAAACTTAATTAGCGACATACTACATTTTGCGGTTTGTTCAAGAATGTTTTGCTAAAGTTTAACTTCCTGACTTGAAATTACCGTCTTCTTTGTTATTAGAAATGCCAAAAAGTGTTACATTGTTCGAAAGAAGCGGTAATTGGTATCTTGTTTGAATGTAACTCAATTTTTTTGTTTTTTAGTTATTAAACGAAGAAATTACGAAATTAATCATTATTTTTAAATATTTTCATATCGTTGAATAACTGTATCAATACTAAAAATGATCATTTTTATGATTAAAAATAAGTAATTGGCTGAATTACGAAAACAAAAACAACTTGCTTTGTTTCTGTTATCAGTACAGTAATTTTTTAGCTTCTATTGTCCTATTTCTACCGAATTACACGAATACTACTGACATATTTACGACTGTAGGGCGAAATTATTATTATCGCGTGCTGCGAATTCTACAGACTTGGTAAGTTTCCATTTCTATTTATTTCCGAAAACAAAAGAAAATATGTACCGAAGAAATGCAATTGTATTTGCAAGCAATATTTTTGAATTTTAATCATGTAATCAAATTATATTGAATATACAGAGAAATATTTAAAAGAAACATGAATTCTAAATATGTATAACATGAAAAATAATAAGGTAATTCAAAAAAGTTACAGATACATTGATATAGATTATAGAATTTTGGTTAAAAAGAAAAAATAAATAAACTTTCTGGTAGATGCTCGTTAAAACCATATGTGGTCGATCGGAGCTTTCATTTATCGTTCGTTTACCGTAATCGTGCCGGCGCACATACGCACATACATCTAGATTATAAAAGGTTTTGAAATACATATTGCAATGTTTATAAACCAAACGTTTATTGACCACTCTAAGTGATATGACATGTGCCATTAACAACTATCACAGTTAACTACTACTCTAAATACTTTTTGGAGTGGCGGTAATTCTTTGGCATATCTGTTACATAGAGGAATCATGTCGGTTGTGTTGCTCGTCTATCATATTCATATGCGGCAGTTTGTCATTTCTTTTCAAAGGATTTTTGATGCGCAGGAGCTAACTCTCCTACTGACTGCGCCATGTAATGGATTGTGAAATAAATATTCAAATCCTTATAAACCGAACGTATATTGATAACTCTAACTAATATGACATTAACAAGCATCACAGTTATGAAGACTAGATAAGGAGGCGAATCGGCATACTCAAAATATGATTCCAAAAAACGCATGCCAATTGAGCTTCTATAATTAACCGCATGGGCACTGGTACTGCATACGGTGTTCAAAATACATTGCTTCTTATGGGAATTATACATAATTCTGTCAAAACAATAAAAATAAACTTGTTTATAGCTAAATAAAGCAGAGATACTGTTGTATTTATTTCTTGCATGTTTTAATTGATAAATTATTTAATTTTATCTATAAAATACATTAGGTATGTATCTAATATACAGAATATTGAATATACATTCAATAAAAAAGTGTAAAATCAAGTAATTTCGGAAAAATAGGAAAGTTTTTGTAAACGATTTAACACCCTGTATGATCTAAAGTGACAGTTCGTACATTTGACTAATAGGACAAAAAAATGTCCATAAGAAATGTGTCTGGTCCTATAATTCGTCTATTTTTAATTGGCTTTCATGAAATTTATTGAGACTTTAAATTTATCATTTTTTTCCTTTAATAATCTGTCTATTCCTTCCATTTCAAATTTCGATTAAACTCTTTCAATAGCTGTAAATCATGCTAAGCTTAATACTGTTTATTTCTCTTCATGATGTACTACGTACACCCGTTGTCCCCTTATTTACTTTATTATATTGTTTTTCCAAACTCTAAAGGTTCTTATTTCATAACAATACGTATTTATGTGTTCGATCATTTTTTTGTTACTCTTGTTCAATAAAGCCAGAAATCAGATAATCCGCTCGTTTTGCCCAACCCTGTATATGATACATTACAAAATAAAAATTTATCAGACTTTAGAAATCCATTTCCGTGTTTTATTTAATTTCATCTTCAGAATTAGACAAGAATTCATATAATCGAACAATATGAATAATGTGCGACTTTCAACATTGTATACATTCTAATAATTACTCTGTTAGTCTTATTGATTTACTTCTCAGGAATACCTAATATTTTTTACAAATTTCTTTGTCAGACCGACCATTGCAGTTCTCATAATACACAGAAACCGGATCTATTAGTCTTTCTAACATCTTGGCCCACCCCGTATGTAAAGATGCCATCAGGTGTGGCAACGTACACTATTAAATTGCACGGTTTGAACTTTCAAGACCTCGGCCATTTTTTTTACTCTATCTCAAGAGAACGATGCAAACTCGCGCTCCTAAGGCCGCCATTTTATTATTCAATAATGCAGATTTACCGACCGAGTTGCTGCAGTTGTGTCTGAATAATCCACTCGTAAAAAAGTAGCGGAGACACAATATTTTCCGGAATAACCGTTGAGACGGTTTTCCGGCTTGTAACGTTATCTAAATTGTAGCAATTGATGCGAGGGAAGAGCAGAAAAATAATGGTTTAATAAAAAAAAAACTTTGTGTTCTTTCTATGACATTCGAGTCGAAATATTGTATTTTTGAAACAATAATGGAGTCACAGTGTTGAAACTATTTATGGAATAATGGTATCTCCGTGGTATATATATATATATATATATATATATATATATATATATATATATATATATTAGGACCTCTGTTTTATCGTGATTTAACATCGCCATAAAACCAATATTAGGTATTATTTATTTTTGTTACACCTTTATTTTTAAAAATATTTTAAAATGCTAAGGGAAGTTAATGATTAAAATGGTACAGATTATAAGCCTATCAGAGCCGTAACTAGACTTGTTGGCGCCTGTGGCAATCCACAAATTTTGCGCCTCTCCCTACCTTAATTAAAAATCTGATGAAATATATATTTCATTTTAATAAAAACTAAAAATGTCAAATACGTAATCTAAAAATAAAATAACTAAAAATATATTCTCTGAACAAAAAAATATTTGGTTTTAATCACTATAAAAAGTATCATCGATGGCCTGACTATAATTATGTAAGATCTCAAATGTTACGTGAAGAAATTAAAATCCTGTCTTTAAGTACGATACGTAAAATAGCAATGATGAACTTGTTATTCAAACTGATAAATAATCAAATAAACTGTAACAGACTTTTATACTACATACCGTTTCATGTCCCTCCTAAACGCACAAGGAACTCCCTAATATTCAATATACAAAACTCTGCTGGTTCTCCACTTTATTCAATTCTGTGTTTGGCCAATAATATTAATACTATAGTAAACTTAGATTGGTATCTGTCTTTAATACAATTTAAAAAGTTGATAATATCTTACTTCGATACCTTTGGAATTTAAATAATATAAATAACAACTACTTTAAAAACATGTAAAATTTCTTAAAATTATTTAATTGTACCATTTAAAGTGATTTATCCTCTGCAATTAAAATACTTTAATATTATGTCACCTGTAAAAAATTACTTAAATTATACTATCCATGTAATTAGGCTAGTTAAGCCTGTTTGAATTTTTATTAAATAAATAAATAATGACATAATAAATATACAACTTAAAATAGAACTTTTCTAGATTTAGATTCAGCAAATATGTTTATAATCTCATCATAATTTAAATAAATTGCAGTCGATGTTTCAATGGAAATTATAGACATATTTATTAATCGTTGTTGCCCTACAGAAGAACGTAAATATGACTTCACAAGCTTAAGTTTGCTGAACGAACGTTCGGAAGTAGCGGTTGTCACTAGGATGCTTAAGAATATTCTCAAGGCCGTCTGTATATTTAGAAAAATATTTTCCACGGACACGTTATAAATATTAAAATTTCCCAAGGAATCCATTTCAAAAAAATTTCCTACACTGTTTTACTTTGGAATTTGAAACTTCCTATTTCTGATGTGAATTCGTAAGCATTTAAGTCAGCAGGGTACTTAAGTGCAAGATCTGTGGCTTCCTTTTGTAATTCATCCAAAGTGGTTGTCCCGATAGAAACCCCGTTTAGGAATCCAAAATGATCTGCTACCTCTTTTAGAGTCACAAATCTTTATTCCAGTTGCATGATGATTATATCAAGAACCTGCAACAATGTACTCTTAACTGCGTGGTGGAATCAAAAGAATAAGATTCATCACTTGCTTTCTTCCCAGACATTGTCTTTTTCGCTTTCGAGACTCGTGAAGGATTGGCTTAATGCCTATTTTCTCTCCCATAAACTTTGAGAACTGACTCAGTGGTGTAATCATTTTGTCTGTATGTTTTTATTTCATCCAATAGCCCCTGAATCATCCGAGCACCTTTAGACACATCATGCTGCTTTTCATGCAAGGAAATGTTAATCCCATTTATTTTTTTAAAAGAATGTTCCAAAACGTCAAGTAACAGATGAATTCAATTTTTTTTTATTAACTTTAATAACGTCTTTGATTGCACAATCGTATCTCCAGTACTTTCTTCCGATACGCTGACCTCTTCAACAATGTCTACAACTTTTTCCAGTTGAGAGTTTAAAGCATGGACAGCGTTAGCTTTTGATGACCAGCGTGTATCGCTTGTTCCTTTAAAAGACGTTTTAAGTTTGCTTTTCAACAGTCCCCAGCGGAAAGGTGATCCAACAAAAAAGTTATATATTTGTTAAACTGTTTCGAAAATGGTTCGCATTTTTGGATTTATCTGAGCAGAATGAACTCCCACTAAATTAAGATTATGGGGCAGTACAAGAAATAAATCGAACATTATTATTCAGTAATATAATTCGAACCTGAACACCCTTGTACTTACCAGCCATATTCGCGCAATTATCGTATGATTGCCCTTTAATGTTAGTGATATCCAATTTGTTAGCAATCAGTTTTTCCTCTATTTATTTTGCATTGTAGAATGTCATCAAGTATTACCTTCAAAATTTGTCTCTACTTGTTCTTCTCCTTTTGCATAGCTTTTAAAAACTGATCATCAATTAACCCACCTTCGTGCAATTTTTTTTCGAATGCCTTTAGACGGATATAATTTTCACGGTGGCTTACCGAATTTTCGTGAAAAGACAACAATGGATTCAAATGTTTCCAATCTCTAAATCCGGTTATCCAAACACAATTTCTATTATTACAAAATAATATGCATGGGAAGCAAAAAATTGAGTGTAGCTCTTTGCAGTATTTAATCCATTTTCTGGCTACTCTTTCGCCATTTGCCATTATTTTCATTAACCACTGATTTTCAAATTTTCTGTTGTCGAACTGATGCGGCCCACTATCGTGCGCCCTTACCCATCGTGCGCCCGTGGCAAATGCCACCTTTGCCACGCCCTAGCTACGGCTCTGAAGCGTATGGACCCAAATTTGAAATACAATGTTTCGTCTCTTCATATCCACTCTCAATTTTATTTTTTTAATCATTGAATTACTTGAAATCTTTCAAAATTCAAAATAAAAAGCAGCTGTCTGCAAAGTGCTCCAAATGTTAAATTACATCAGATAATAACGATTTGTCAGTTTTATTATTTTATTTAAAAAATACATACCAATCCATCAATTTATATAACCTTTCTACTCTGGACCTAGATTTCTTATTTCATTTTCTGCATCGCTGGTATTAGATAGAAACGTTTATGTTAGGTCTATGTTTTTTAAAATCAATGAAATGCGTATTTTCTCTAGCGTCATCATATCAACTGAGGTATTGGTTCGGATATTTTTAAACTTTGGTTTTAAAATTGGAATCCAAGACAAACCCTAGGGTTCGGACGTGTTTTATGGATTATGCCGATCAACGTTAGAAGCATGATATATAGGAGAACGCTGAGCCATGCTATTTGCAATTCCACCAATCTGGAGAAGTTCAGGAATCCATACAGCAGATTACTACTTTTGTTTGGTCAATCTCCAGTCAAGAAGTGCACTGTTACAAAACAACAACCCAAATTCAAAATACAAAAATCAGGAAAAAAAAATTACAATTCATGACTGAACAAAACAGAAAAACAATTAAAAAAATATAAAAAAATACGTGTGGCACTCGGGGACTGCCGCGGTAAAGCTATTGCATAGCATTTTTGATCAACTTATGCAATTAAAATTATTTATTTATTTTATTTATACAGAATTTTTTTTTCTTTGATATTAATTCAAGTTTTTTCTTTGATATTAATTCAAGTTACACTTTTTAAGCGTGGTGACCGATAAGAAAACAAATTTTTTTCTTTTATTGAATAAATTTGAAGTAAATATTGTTTAAAATATTTTTATTATTTTACAATACATGTAGGTTATTCAGGAATTTTTATCATTGAAACTATAGGTTTATGGTAATTGAAATAAAAAACATAAGTTTGAGACTTGATATCCTCTAAATATCTGGAAAATACCGCATCAATGGTGGTCCCTTATTTTGTTGTGGATTCTTGTGGATCATTATTCATTTTCAAATTCAATTTTTCCGAAATTGTGTCTAAAAGAGATAGAATCAGTTATGAGCAATGATCTTATGTGGCCTTAATGTGAAATGTCTTGATTAAAATTCCATATAATATGGTTAACTATTTTTGGCAATGAACAAACTTTTAACACAATTAATCAATGTTCAAAAAATAATCTCACAAATAATACAAATTAAATCAGCACAAACAAATCCATAAGCAATGTTGTATCTGCACTGATGCGTAGACATTTACAAAATGGGCGTAAAGAGTTTCCAAATTTTTAATTCCAAATCATAAAATAAATTAATTAATTAGTATTTAAAAATATACGAACAAGGCAGCAGCACCACCGATTAAAAAGGTAACAAAAATCTGCGATAGAAGAGCAGAATCGCAACAAGCGCGAGTTTACAGCCTAACAGACGAGGAAACTAGTTTTAATATAAATTGTTTTCTATACGATACACTTACGATCAAAAGAATTAAACATTCATTTTAAGGATGGAATTCCGTACCTGCAAGACATATGGTGTTAATGCCAAATCAAATCGCTTTAATTAATTAAATCTAAATATTTGAATCAAAATAACGAAACCCTATTTGATTAAGTATTATTGATAATTAATTAAATTTTAATGATTTGTTCAAAACGTAAATTTCACCGTAACAAATTCTCTCGACATATTTTCCTCCGGTAAATGTCTTTTTCACTTTATACAATCGATTTCAAAAATTGTTCTAAAAAGAGAAATTTGATATGCTCATTAATAATTTTGGTCATTTTCATGACAGTTTTTATTGCGTCCTTAAGCTTCTGTCGTCATCGAAATTATGGCTATCGATATACGAAAGCGGAGAATTGTACAAAATGATCCAAATAATGATCGTTAGGCTGGAAAGAAGTGGCCATTAATTCTCCTGGAATGTTTACTAGTTGTACATGGTGCTTTTGGCGTCACTTTGTAGAAATAAAAAAATGTAGCAGAAATAACCTTATAAATAATACAGAAAAATGCTGTTCCTCTCGAATTTTATGAAAATAATTCATAAAAAATCTAAATTAATTAGCAGGTAGAAGTAACTGACAACATTAATAATGAATTAACATGATAAGTACATACCTCGGTACATACATATCGTGCCAGTTTTTAGGAATTAAAATACGTTCGGGTATATAAACAAATAACATTAAAATGTAAAACAAAACAAAAACGTCACAATCAGTAAAAATAATTTGATTGGCAACAAAAGAATTGAAATGTGTTTAAAACGAAATTTTTCCCTTTGTCAGAACAAAAAGACGTATATGCAAACGAGGGAGATAAGCCATAAAAAATATTTTTATGTTAATGAATTTCCCTTTAAAAGGCGTTTTTTTATTAGATATCTAAAAGAAAGAAAATGTTTATGAAGAACATTTTCGAGAAGCAAAGGGTAATTGGAGTTTTTATTTGTAAATCGACCATTTGGGATTGTTTCTGGTATTAAATTATACGAGAGGTCTTTTTAGTTTTGTATACAGCAGGGGTGGTTTCTCTATTTGACACAATATTTTTTGAATGTTATACTTTAATATACCATCAGTTTAAATAAACAGATTTTTACTGTGTCGTCAAAAAAAATCACAAAAATGTGCCTTTTTTTGCACGAATTAACCTTACCCGCCCCTTAAAAATGACCACATTTAAGAAGTTGGACTCTCTTCTTTATTTAAAAATAAATAAATTAATATTTTGACAACGTTGATCCTGGCTCTTGCCTCACTCATAACTAACTATCCAATACGTATGAACGTATCATAATAAAGTTGGTGACACTATTCAACAGCAAAGAGAGAGTCTCAACCTTGTCTGTTAATTTTTTATCGATTTTACATACATGTACTTATTTATTATTACTTTAAATAATGCGGTAGCTCTTTCATAAAAAAATACTTACTTGATTTTTAGAATTGATAGTAAAACTCGAAACTCACCTAAAACAAAAGAAAAAAATGTCACATATAAATTGATACTCAAATACTTATTGCAGAAATGGAGAAATACCAATGTATAGATGAAAAGTATAATCAAAATAATGGAAGATGTTAGAAAACGATGTGTGGAAATGAGCAAAAACCGACCACTAACTAAAAAAAACTACTTGTTAAAAATACCTTTTCAATTAACAATTTCTCTTACAAATTTGAACAAAAAAAAAAGAAATTTGCACAGTCTGTGTACAAAATATTATTTAAATATTTCTTATTATGGGCGCTCTTTAAGTCAATTTCCTGGTTTGATCTACTCCTTCCTGCAAAGCAAACGTTAACATTCATGTGAAAAAGTAAAAGCGTATTTAACAAACAAAAAATTTCCTCTCTAGCTGTGTTCTATTATATTGAATTAGTTCTAAAAAATCACTTCAAGAAGAATTAATTAATCACTTTCACCCACTGACTGCATGGATCTTACGGTGATAAAGAAGTAGTTCCGGGTACCTTTTTAAAAATTAAGTGCTATATTCACTGAGAACTCTTTTAATTTAGAAACCATCGAGATCGACATTGTTAGAGTATTGTATTATACAAATTTCTCTTCCCAACCCGATCGAATAATAGAATGATATAATCAGAAATGTTTTGATTTGCACATTGAAATTACATTTTATAGCATGAAGTGATCATATTATAATTTGTACGAAGATGGATTGAAAATTTTTTGCACGGGTTACTAGGAAAATAGAAAGTTCCGAGAATACTCTTTCTCGACCTAGGCCGCGAAAATGTTCTTTTGATCTTGTGTTGTTTTTTTATTATGTTTTCATATTTATTTAGTTGGAACAACAGCACAAATAAAAACATTTTTTGTTATTAAAATAAACAATATACCAGGTTCTTTACCAATTTTATGAAATTTGGAAGAGTTTGTTTAAAATGGAAATAGACACATCGCCAAAATTCTTGGACCCCCTTATGTTTGTCAAAATGAGACAATATTATTAAAAGTCAAGAAGTGTGTTACATAGTACTTTTAATTTGGTTATGTATCCAATAAAAATTGGCTGAATTAAATTTTAACTGAACAAGAAAAAAATACAAACGAAAAATAGTGCATAATAAAATGATGATTATAATTTGAATTCCAGAAGAAAATCACTTTAGAAAGAAATCAAAAATTCATTAATATTCGGTGTGTCCTCCCCTGTTCTGTAGTAAGGTATTAACTCGCCTGTGCATGGAAACAATAAGAGTGTTAATGCAATTCATTGGTATGTTGTTCCATTCTTCTTGGGCCGCGATAGTGAGTTCCTGGAGGGTGATAGGAGGATTAATTCTATTTGAGATTGCTCTTCCAACGAAATCCCACATGTGCTCAATGGGATTTATATCTGGCGTATTTGCTGGCCACGGTAATCTTTGAATATTCTGAATTTCTAGTGCATTTTGTACCCTTCTCGTGCGATGGGGCCTAGCATTGTCATCCATGAAAATGAAATTGGCTCTAATTTCATTTCGGAGGAGATAAATAATGGGTTCAAAAATGTTTTGAACATATCTATCCCCTGTCACAGTGTCTAGAATGGGAATAAGCTGCGTACGACGACCATGTATTATGCCTCCCCAAAACATTACTGTTCCTCCTTGGTATGGAACGACTTCTCTGGCTAAAGATAGTCTTTCTGGTCGCCCTGGCCCTCTCCAAACTCTGTGTCGTCGACTATCACTAATTAAACCATATCTGGTTTCGTCCGAAAAAAGAACATTTCGCCACTGAGATAAAAGCCAGTCTCTGTGTTCCTGTGCCCACTGTAGACGAGCAGCTATATGTCTGGGAAGTAACCTGGGTACTCTTAATGGTCTCCTAGGTCGTAAATTGGCTCCAGCAAGTCTCCGCCGTATTGTGGTACTGGAAATGAATCGACCATACGTTCTTCCTAAATGAGTTCGTATAGCTGAGACTGCTACGGTTTGATTCCGACGTCCATAACCTGCTACATACCGATCTTCTCTTGGATTAGTTACCCTAGGACGCCCAGTCCCACGTCTCCAGTCAACGCTGTTAGTTTCCTGGTACAAAACGCACTATTCGGATAACTGAAGCGCGAGGAATCCCTAGTCTATCTGCGATTCGATGATTCGGCAGACCCTCATCATGCAAAGTCATTATTCTTGCTCTATTGAATACTGAAATTCTATTGCCAGGCATAGTTGCAAAGAAAAACTCAACAATCACTTAAATATGCAAAATCGATATGAACCACTTTTTTTAAACATTGGTACCTAAAATTGTGGGAAATTATTTTTGTAAAGATTTTTAGATGCGTATCAACGGTGAAATAAATAAAGATTACATATACAAAAAAGAAGCCATGATAAATATTTCGTTTAAATATTTACGAGAGGGGTCCAAGAATTTTGGCGATGTATGTATTTATCCTAAATATTAAATGGTGAGTTAATTTCTGCAGCAGTGTGTAAATAAACTTGTTAAGAAACAATATTTATGTTGAAATATAAAATCAGTCTCCTACATCAAAATACTAATCTCTAATTTTGTGCTTGTTATTGTTAAGGTATTTGTGGCTAGTTCAATTATTGCCTATTTACAGACTTTACTTTTCTTTATTTTTGTGAATTTTTAGAGGTCTTGCTATGTAATGATTTATTATTTTTTTGAATCATAATAATGTATTGAATCATTCATCCTAAAAATTAAACCTGGATTTTCGTGCTAAATATTGGTTTTTGTCATTTTGAAAAAGTAAGATTTATCCGCGGAATCGCGCAATTTTAAAGACTTAAAAAACGTATTTAGAGTTCTTGCTGTGTAATGATTTATTATTTTTTTGAATCATAATAATGTATTGAATCATTCATCCTAAAAATTAAATCTGCATTTTCGCGCTAAATATTGGTTTTTGTCATTTTTATAAAGTAAGGTTTATCCGCGGAACCGCGTTTTTTAAAAACTTAAAAAACGTATCTAGAGGTCTTGCTATGTAATGATTTATTATTGTTTTGAATTAGAATAATGTATTGTAACGATAGTCTATTTTTTTATAGTTTATTTATTTAAAACACACTATTTACAATTTATTTAAGACGTACTATTTAATTTATATAATACTTAAACACTAACTAACAATTCTAATTTATTTATTACACTTTAATTTTTCATTCCAATACTCTGAACTAAACTAAACTGTGCGCCGATGAGTCGGCTATTTATACCAAGCCAATTCTGTGCTCGTCGTTTCTGGGCGCTCCAGAAAATTCCATCTCTATGACTCAACGGCAGTTTCTCGAAGCGTCAGCGGCATACCTAGAATATTTCGTCCTTTCTTGTATATTCGAGACGCGGTCCGACTGTTTTCACACGTCAGCGTTGCTTCGATCATGAATCGAGTGGCAGACTTCCTAGGTCGCGCGTACACAGGGTTGGCTCCGCGTCAAAGTATTGAATTATTCATACTAAAAATTATACCTTGATTTTCGTGCTAAATATTAGTTTTTGTCATTTTGATTAAGTAAGGTTTAACCGCGGTTTTGCGCATTTTTAAAAACCTAAAAAACGTATTTGGAGGTCTTGCTATGCAATGATTTAACATTTTTTTAAATTATAATAATCTAATAAATCATTCATACTAAAAATTATGCCTGGATTTTCGTGCTAAATATTGGGTTTTGTCATTTTGATAAAGTATGGTTTAACAGCGGAATCGCGCAATTTTAAAGACCTAAAAAACGTATTTGGAGGTCTTGCTATGTAATGATTTATCTTGTTTTTGAATGATACTAAGGCACTGAATCATTTATCCTAAAAATTGTACCCGAATTTTCGTGCTATATGTTATAAGTTGTCTTTTTGATAAAGTAAGGTTTATCCGCGGAACCGCGCTTCTTAAAAGACTTAAAAAACGTATTTAGAGGTCTTGCTATGTAATTATTTATTATTTTTTTGAATTATAATAATATACTAAATCATTCATACTAAAAATTATATCTGGATTTTCGTGCAAAATATTGGTTTTTGTCATTCTGATAAAGTAAGGTTTAACCGTGAAGTCACGCATTTTTAAAGACCTAAAAAAAGTATTTGGAGGTCTTGCTATGTAATGATTTATTATTTTTTTGAATTATAATAATGTATTGAATCATTCATACTAAAAATTATACCTGGATGTTCGTGCTAAATATTGGTTTTTGTCATTTTGATAAGGTAAGGTTTATCCGCGGAATCTCGCATTTTTAAAGACCTAAAAAACGTATCTAGAGGTGTTACCATATAATGATTTGTTGTGTTTTTAAATGATACTAATGTATTGAATCATTCGTATTAAAAATTATATCTGGAATTTTGTGCTAAATATTTGTTTTTGATATTTTGATAGAATGTTTTTCCGCGAAACCGTGCATTTTTAAAAACCTAAAAACTGTAATTAGAGGTCTTCCTATTTAATGATTTTTTATTTATATAGCTAGTAGTGTACTAAATTATTGGTATAAAAATTGTATTTGTAATCTCGTGCTAAATGTGTTTTTTTGGTTTCTTTGTTCTCATAGTCGTTTGACGACAAAACACCTGACTTTAAAAAGCCCAAAAACATATATTTTAAATCATTGCTCGGCCATAATTTTTTGTTTAATGAATTAACAAAATTCTAATGAATATTTGGAATAAAAATTATATTTATTGCAAATGTGTTTGTTTCATTCCCGTCTTTGTGTAAGAATATATTATTTTAACTAATAATTCAAATTGAATTAATCCATTTTTTTCAATAAATATACTAATTTTTATTTATTTCTAAACTTTCATGATACTAAAGTCCACCTAAACCAAAGATTTTGCCGAATAACAATATCAAAACATTAAAGGACCGCTGCGCGGTTTGTCTGCTAGCTTCAGCCTCATTTGCAAAACAACTCTCCAAAATGATTGATCCTACGACAACACTATGCCTTTTTAAGCAACATCTTCAATAAAACTTTTAATAAAACATTTTTCTGTACAAGTTATATTTTAAGTTACAGAGACAAAAAGTTTTACTTTGAATATTTTGCGAAATATCTGGCTAATGGCCCAATAATATCGTCATTCTTGTAGAACATACAAAATGTTAAATACAACATGACTAAAGTGCAGGAAAAATTACAATTCTCTTCTTAAGAGAATTTAACAGAAAATTTAATTTAATAATTTAACATATAAGAAAATATAGAAAATTTAAATTTAGGCAACACTCATTACGCCAAACATAAATAATGTAAATGTAACATATTTTTTTATAATCAAAAGGTATTAATAACATTTTAAATTATATAAGAGATTCACAAGAGTATTATTAATCCAAATAATATACTTAAAAATAATGGACATAATCTGCGGTTGTATGTAACCCATCACCGGTTCCCTCAAAGGCACGTGATATTTGCTTTTTATTTACATCCTCTATTAAAATTGTTGACGTATTGTTCGTAATTATTAAACCAACTGAGTTCTGTTTTTGATATAAATCAGATATTACCGCAAAATTACGTGAATTCGTCTTTTTTTTGTACAAAATCCACTAGGTAAACAATAGTAGGCCGTATATATGTAATTCTAAAAACGTGTGATCTTGAACCCGTTATGAATACCTATTATAGTAATTTGTAGTAACTACATTTAAACAAAGTTTATTCCCAGAAGAAGATAAACTTAAATTACTTATTTCTTCATCAGTATTTTTATTAAAATTTCATAATTCGTATTCGTATTGAGTATACAATGATAAGAAGTTGACATAGATTTCCAAAAAACAACAAATTGTTATTCTCCAGCGGCATTGTACCACGTTCTTCTCTTGACACAAATATAGCTATTGCTTCATTCAGAAATATGAATTATTTCTTAACCTAAAAGTATTAGGTAAACTAACAGTTTAGCTATCAATATCCCTTCGTAAAAGCGTGTTAAATTTGCAAAGCAATTATGTCAAAATGTCATCCTATGTAACAAGGGCGGTTTCTCCATTGGTTCATTTGTGCAGTGAAGACCCAGTTAAATTTAATAAAAACACATTATTTTAAAATTACATAAATAACATAAAAATATAAATTTAATTTTAATATTTTTATTTTCATACCTTTTAATCTATATTTTTTGGTACATCATTATCCTCTGGCTGATCGCGTCTCTGTAGCACAGTATACCTAAAGTATACTGTGTCTATGGCGCATTATGATGAGTAAGCCTAACACGAGTGAGCCGATTTAGCGAATGCATATAGCTAAAAAGAGAAGACAACACGCCAACAGATCCTTCAAACTGCAAAAGAACACATTAATTGGCGCGCCGCTCACAAACAAGGTTGCCAAACCAGTGTTGCCAATCTAGCACAATTCACAATTGTACTAGATGAACTAAGATTATTTTATTTTGTGCTTAATAAATTGAAAGCATGTGTGTCAATTCGACGATTGCTCCCGAAAAACTTCTTTAAGGCAAGGTAAATAAAATTATTTTAAAAGTTGTTGTTTTATTTAACTATAATAAAGTTTTACGAATCTAATTTGTTTTATATTTTGTTTCAGTGTCTAATTCTAATTCTAAAACTACTTCAAAATGGTCTGTTTTGTAACAAACTGTAAATACTATGAAGTAAGAAGTAAGCAAAAAATTTTTTGTTTCCCACAAAACACGCTAAAAGGAAAAATTTGATTATTCTGATAAGGTAACTACTTGACATCATTATGGAAATGGAAATGTACAATAAACGTTTGATAAAGATAAAGAGACAAATGGTTTTTCACTTTAAAAGTCTGAATCGGAAAATGGACCAACCAGTAAATGTAATATACTCAATGAGAAATTTTACCTAAGAAGTATGTACATTTAAATAATTTATATAAATTTATGTTTGCATGTAATTATCAATCGTGTTACCCTGAAATCTTTTATTTTAATGACATTTTTTATTGTCTTGTTTGTATAACAAAAGAGCATAATGATTGGACAGAATGTGAATCGATAATTTGGAGTGACGAATCGAAATTCGAGATCTGCGTTGGAGATTCTCGGAATCAAATCATTAGTCTACATGAAGAAGAATGTCATAAAGACTGCTTCGCTAAATCACTGTTCGACACGAAAGGTGTTCGAAACACCGAGCTCAGACACAGGTCTGAATGGGTGACCGAACTTGCAGAGCTCGGGGCCCATTTAGAGGGTGAAAGGTATATGTAAAATGCATGAGATGAATGAATGGGAAGTAGTAGGGCATCCAAATGATAGTACAATCATCCATTGAGTCTGCAGTGCCGCTATGCGAACCTCAGATGAGGGAAAGAAAATCTAGAACACAAGCCTGATTGAGGAATGACTGAAAGGGTGAAAAAAAAAGGAAAGGTAAATTTCCAGCCTCAATGTTTGGAACGATTTGTTTATATTGACGGCACCTTCAATGCTGCAAAATATATATAAATGTTGAAAAAGAGATATTGCAGTCGATAAATTATATCCAACTATCTGATGGAGAATTCGTTTACTAGCACGGTAGTGCAGCATGCCATACGGCTAACATTTCAACCCGTTGGTTGGCAGAAAACCATATACGTACTTTAAAATTGTCTCAGACGTATCTTCCATTGAAACACTCTGGTAAAAAATAAAAAAAAAAAATTACAGGTCCTGCCCATGCGTAGATGATCTTAAAGAAAAAATCCAAGAATTTTGGATAGTTTTCTCCAGAATATTGTAAATCTTTGGTAAATACCGTGTTTAACCACATTAATGTTTTAATAAAACAAATGGGTGACTGCACTCAGTGGTAACTCAGACAGACATACTTCAAAACTTTTGGTAAAATTCATATGCGCCAATCATTTTAAATATACGAGTATTTTATAATTTAATTTTAATATTAGGAAAAGTGCAATTTATATAAAATTTTGTTAATAATTCAAATTATACAGGATGTTCGGAAATGATGAACAACAAATTTAAGGGTTGATTCTACGCGAAAAAATTATACTACAAAGTTCATATAGCGTTTTTCGAAATTATAGGATGTCAAAAAAGTATGTTTTTATGATTTTGTGCTATTTTTGAAGTTTCAAAAAAACGCTATATGAATTTTAGTATTATTTTTTCGAGTAGAATTGACCCTCAAATTTTTTGCTTATCATTTTCGGACTACCAAATACTCTTAGTTTTCTTTTGCTAAAATAATGGATATAATATGAATTAAATAAACTGAAAATGAAGAATGAACTGAAGGTTTATAAAGAAATTTTTGTCGATTAAAATTGAAACAAATAGTAGATAAATCGTTTCAATGTCCTGACCGGTAGACTCCCAGAGCTTCCCCGAAATCCACAGAGCGCAGGGTCGAGCCCCAGCCGGGGCAGGATTTTTTAAATTTTTAAATTTTTCTTTAGTTTGTTATCCCTCATCTCTCTAGTATTTGTGTCGGCAATTCAAACCGACAAAAATTTCTCTTTAAACTTTCAGTTTATTCCTCATTTTCAAATTCATTGTGCTAACGGCATTTCCGTTACTATTTAACTTAACACCTGAACGAAACGAAAGATTTGATGCACGTGATGTGAGAAACCGAGTCGGGATCGAATCTAAATACTCAAATTGACAACTAAAATGCCTGACATATAAGTTGTGGTGAGCTAGCGGTCAGGACACTGAAACGGTAATACAGACGAGTCCTGCTCGGAGCAGAATTTTTTACAATTTTTCAATTTTTCAATTTTTCTTTGGTTTCTTATTCTCTCCGATTTATAAATGTTGTTTGGTCCAATTCGAGATCCAATTCATGTGCGACTGGGCTAGTATCTTTTCCAAAATAAATTCTATTACTACAACTTTCAGAGCGTTATGATTTAAATTATCGCACGAGGAAGGTATCGATCATAAGTGGGCACATTGACATTAAGTAATATATTTTTCTAACAATCTGTATCACCGTTGCACTTCCTATACACGTCTTACACCATAATTTCTCGCTCAGATGAAGACTGCATCTAGTTCATATATACTATCCATTAGTTACGGTATATCACGGTTGAAAGAGTTCACAATATTCGAATACAATGAGTACGACTGCATTTATGTGTGTTTTATGATTCTTAACAGTTTCTCCATTACGTGTTCACACCCAGCTATCCAATTGCTAATTTGTCGAAGAAAGAACAGATTGTAAGGGTGGGAAATGCTTGAGCGAGCATTAACTCTATTAGTAAAGGTATTGTTGTCGAATTTATAAATAGAATGGTAGGATGGTCAGATTTTTAATTCAAACCACGACGAAAATAATGAGTAGGTAGGTACGTAATATACAGGGTTTATTTCTGACTTCATACTGACTTTTTAATTATTTATGAAGGTAATTAAAATAAACAGCAAATAACTAAAAAAAGTCTTTACCACAATTACATTATTTACTCGGCGACTAGTATCACCTATCAATTCATCAGGGTAGTTATTCTTAAATTCGAGGAAATAGGAAACCGTTTTTCTCTTTATCTGCAACGCACAAAATATGTATTTTTGTCTCACTTTTCCCTCAAAATGTCTACTCCCTGAGATTCAAGAATAGATACCAAGGTCTAGAGGAAAGACAATGCATAATGAATAGGTATCGAACGATATAATTTTTTGTGGCCGATACCGATATACGCATGGCCGATATCCGCCGGTACGGATATATCAGCGATAAATTTGTATTATGAATGTTTCACTATAAAACTTGACTGATTCCTCATTACTCTGTGCCTGATTACCGCCCTCGACTTTTTGAAAATATTTTACATAGGATGTAGTGTATGGGCCGAGAACCAAGCACTCCGAAAGCTTGGGAAAATACCCAAGCATTTCCAGGCGGAAATTCACGCCATCGAGAAGTGTATCCAGTTTAACATCGAGAGAAACTATCATAGACAAGAGATTATCATCATGTCCGATAGTCAAGCAGCCATCAAAGCGCTGAGTTCTTACGTAATCAGCTCAAAAATGGTATGGAGATGCCTAGAACAATTGAATGAGCTAGGCGAGAAAAATAGAGTTACTCTCACTTGGGTCCCGGGACATAAGGAGGTACAGGGTAACGAGATTGCAGATAGTCTTGCAAGGAAAGGGGCTCAAACACCCTTTGTAGGACCTGAGCCGTTCTGCGGTATCAGCAGTAACATAATATTAGAAGAGATTAAAGAAGAATTGGGTAGTAGAAGAACCGATAATTGGAACAATCTCTTGGGGCTGAGACAGGCCAAGATACTTCTGGGTGAATATAACCAAAAAAGATCGGAAGCCTGCATCTGCCTGAGCAAGAACAGGCTACGTATTGTAACAGGGATCCTTACCGGGCACTGCCGACTAAAAGGACACCTAAGTAAACTGAGAGTGCAGATTCTGTGAGGAGGAGGACGAAACCTCCATTCACATCCTAACTGAATGTGTAGCACTCCAGAATCTAAGGGCACTATATCTAGGAGGATATCAAATAGAAGAGGGAGACTTACCTAACTTGAAGCCACTTCAAATCCTACACTTCCTTGAGAAAATAGGATTGGAAGGGTCGCTATAGGCATTGAGACATTTCCTTAGTGCAGTGGCGACAGAAGGGGACACAATAGATCTTTTAGGTCGCAGTGTATTAACACCCCATTATCAACATAACATACATAGGATGTAAATGAAAGTATCATTGATTATTTAAATTGTATGAAATCATATGTTTAGACGTTATGGTGATATGGCAGATTCAATGCAGTTAGATATTATGGTTAGGAATTAAGCACCATTTTATACATCTCGATTACATCAGGTTAATAATTTGCAGGAATTGGAGATTGAATGTTTAAAAGAAACTAAAAAGTTTAGGGTTGACAATTATGTGCCTGCTAGTAAAAAGGGGAACTGTTTTGTAGATAGTGAGTTTGCTTATGCTCCTTCTAGATCAAAGGGTAATAAGCCCATAGTTCGTGAGGTAAATACAGTTACTTGTTTCAATTGTCATAGACCGGGTCATTTAAATAAATTTTGTACTGAACCTCGTACGGTTCAATGTTCTAAATATGGTACTCCTCGGGTAACCGTTAGCAATTGTCCAAAATGTAATAATTCGGGGAACTGCTTACCCTTCTTTAGTTTGCAAGTTAAATGATTTTCCACAATCTATTTGATTAAATTACAATATTTCTCATGCAAAAAATGACCAACGTCCTTATTTGAAGATAAAAAGTTTAGGTTATAGGATGTTAGGCCTTTTAGATATTGGTAGTTCAAGAACTCTAGTTAATAATGAGGGTTTTACAATTTTAAAAAGTTTTGGTTTATTGTTAACGCCCATGACTACTGAATGCATAGTAGCCAATGGTTAAAATCGTGTTAGTTTAGGATATGTCACTACTACTGTGTCATTATTCGATAGTGAAAGAAAAGATTGATGCTATATGGGTCCAAATTTGGGTTATTGTATATTAGATTGTCATGATATACAGTATGGTTCAAATGAAAGGAATAAATTCATTATAATAGAAGTAGTTGGTTTTTCGAAAAAATGCTCGGACAGGTCAATTTTGTTTATTTAAAGCGCAATTTTTTAAATAAAATTCAATTTTGCCCCACTTCCCATTTTTGGGCAGTGACGTCATTGATAATTTTTTTAAATAGCAACCCCAATTTTTTTTTCTTGATTTTGATAGATCTTGCAATTTCCTACTCGGAAACATAATATTTTAAATATCTGACATAACAATTTTTTTTGAAAAAAAGTCATTTAAAGATCAGATACATAAATTTTATGTTATTTTGAAACACAATAAATTAATAAAAGATAATTATTTGTAATTAAGTGCTTATTCTAAAAAAAAAAAATAATAATAATAATAATAATAATAATAATAAAAAGAATTTAATGACAATTTCACAAATTCTTTTTATTATTATTATTTTTATTATTATTTTGTTAGATTAAGCATTTAATTACAAATAATTATCTTTTATTCATTTATTGTGTTCTCAAAATAAAATAAAATTTATGTGTCTGATCTTTAAATGTCTTCTATTAAAAAAAAATTGTTATGTAAGATATTTCAAATATTATGTTTCCGAGTAGGAAATTGCAAGATCTGTCAAAATCAAGAAAAAAAAATTGAGATTACCATTTAAAAAAATTGTCAATGACGTCACTGCCCAAAAATGAGAAGTGGGGGAAAATTGAATTCTATTTAAAAAATTGCGCTTTGAGTATGAGTATGTCCGAGCATTTTTTCGAAAAACCAGCTGCTTCCATTATAATGAATTTATTCCTTTCATTTGAACCATACTGTAGAGATTTTGCCTGGTACAAAACCTACTAAACAGAGATAGAGATATTACCCTGTCAGTCTATTTAGGCAGAAAATAATCGACGAAGAAAACGAGTTTATGTTGAAAGATGGTATAATAGAATCATCTGTCTGCTTGGTTTTCTCCGGTTTGTTTGGTTCAGAAAAAGATCGGAAAAGTTAGGGTTTGCATAGATTTTAGACAGTTAAATAAGGTATCTAAAAAGGATGCTTTCCAATTCCTTATATTTCATCTATTCTAGAACAATTAAATACTTGAGTTCATTGGATATTAAATCAGCTTATTTTCAAATTTCATTAAATCAAAATTCTAAAGAATTTACGGCTTTTACTGTTCCGGGAAGGGGGTTGTATCAGTTTACCAGGATGCCTTTTGGTTTTTCAAATGCTCCTGCAACTTGGCAAAGAATTATAGATGTTTTAGGTGTGGATTTTCAACCGTTTATTTGTATTTATTTTGATGATGTCGCTATCATTTCTCAAGATTTTGATACCCATTTAGAAATTTTAGGTACTATGTTAGATAGGTTACACAGTGCAGATTTGGTAGTAAGTTTGGAAAAATGTAATTTTTGCTTACCTCGCCTTAAATATTTAGGTTATGTGGTTGATGAGAAATGATTTCATCCTAATCTAGAGAAGGTAGAGGCTATTTTAAAAGTACCTAGTCCAACTAATGTTAAAGAAACTCGTAGCTTTATAGGAACTGCTTCTTGGTATCGTAAATTCATTACTAATTTTTTAAATGTTTTGGCACCATTAAATTATTTAACACAGAAAAATGTAAAGTATAATTGGACTAATTGGACAGAGTGTGAAAATTCTTTTCGGTCCATAAAAGAGTGTCTAGTTTCGGCTCCTATTTTAGCCTGTACGGATTTTAATAGAACGTTTATTTTGTAAGTAAATCACCACCATAAAGAAAGAAAACTGATACTGATAAATAAAATTGGATGTGACCTTAAAATTTACAATAAATTAGAGTAAATATCGAAAATGGCCATCCTTTGATTTGGAGGGCACAAAAATAAGACATTTTTCTACTATTATAAATATAAATGTATAATAATATACTTAGCACCCCCACCAAGTAGTGTGGACAATAAACATTTATTTTCTTTTGCTGGTATTGTATAGGGCGATTTATTAAGGGTGGAAAACAGTCGAATTCCAGAATATCTTGAAGTAGATGGCAAAAACATGCCGATTTTTATTTCAAGGGAAGAACCTTTCTATAATATCCTCAACTGTCATATGTCATTCCTGTCACCTCCGTCACTTTCACCAATACAACATCGCTAGTGAGCGTTAAAATGAAAAGTGACGCAGAGAACAGTCATATTGCTGATTTCCCATAAATTACATTTTCGGTGATGTGTCATACTTGGTACTTCCCTTATTTAAATTGTACTGGTTAGATTGACGGAGAGGAATGACATATGGCAGTTGAGGATGCTATAGAAAGGTGTTTCAGTGTTCTCCTTGAAATAAAAATCGACCTGTTTTTGCGATTATTTATAAAAATATAATTCAAGATATTCTGAGATACAGCCGGTCACTACCCTCGATGAATCACCCGGTACATGCAAGTACAAGAAATCGTCAAACCTAAAAAGATCAGAATGTTATGTGCATTTTAACGTACCAAAACATGACTTTATTTATTAAAAAAATATGTTTTTTAACTTAATCTTTTCCTTTTAAATTTTAAATGTTTTTTTCTAATTCTAATTAAAAATATAATTTAAAATCTTTTTTTTTTAATATTTGTTTCAAGTTTTTACGGAAATATACGAGTATGTCTTTCATTGTCTGAAATGGCTTAATTTAAAAAGGTGATGATTTATAAGACTTTATTGACTGCCTTGGTGGGCCTCGTCAGGCTCATTACTACGATCTAACGAGATCCATTGTTAGTAACTAATCCATAAAATTGAGTGTAAAGGAAATAAGTAACACATAAACCCTGCAAGAAATTGAAATTAACGTTTAAGATAAAAAAGTTTTAAGTTTAAAATAAAAATATATTTATAATAATTGTAACGCAACATTCTTAGGAACATTGTAGTACTTGAAACTTTAAAAAGTATTATAAAAGTGAGTCATTATAGTGGGAATTGGATTAAGTATTTATTATAAGTAGATACAAATATAATTTAAAAATTTCCCATTGGCAATATATCATATTAAAGAAGAATTTTAAAATTTGCCTGAAACAGATAAATTTTTATTGCAAGGGGGACACCTTACGTCATTCCTCTCCCTTTTGACACTTTTACCCTAACCATTTAAATAGAAAAGTACAAAGTATGACACATCATTGAAAAGTTAAGTTTATGCAGAATTCTGAAATATGACTGTTCAGCGTTACTTCAGATTTCAACGCCCTCTAGCAGAATAAACAGCTGATATGTGTTGTAAAGTGTAACACTTTATTTGAAAGCTAATTAAAAATTTAATACGTAGCAGAACCTTTCTATTTTGGATTATTAGATTAAAGTTATTTATTTAATCCTAACATTAAAAGCAACATTCTTTTGCTTATTTAAGTTATGTTTCATTAAATTTTGTTTGGCTATATTGTGCATTAAATTATTAATAAAATTAGCGTTCAAATGAAGTGTCACACTTTACAATGCGTAACAGTTTTTTTATCCTGCTACAGAAATTAAAACAAAAGTACCTCATACTGCTGAATTCAATGATGTGTTATTAGTGGTGAACACGATCTCGTCTCGAGATTGAGACAAGATCCGGGATCAAGATCTGCATAACAAGTCGAATACGAGAGTCGGGATCTGATCCTAGAGATATCGGCGAGAACGAGAAAATCTCGTTAAGATCTCGAAAAAATCTCGTCGAGATCTCGCCGAAAAGGATGCGGACATTTAAATGTGGTGGATTTACAATCAAAATGATTACCCCTCGCTGTCAAAAATGACTCGCGATTTTTTGAGTACTCCGGCCACATCAGTCCCTGCCGAGAGACTGTTTTCAAAAGCTGGCCTCATCATAAGAAAACATCGAAGCCAGTTAGCAGCTAATTCGACCAGATCTCTTATATGCCTCAATTCTTGGTTGACCTCAAAGTTATTATAATAGTTTTAATATAAATTATTTAAAAAAAAATAATATTTTTTTATGATTCGATAAAATTTATGAATATTTATTTTTATAATGTTAATGGATATTCTAACGTATCTATTTGAAAGGATAGTTTTTTTTATTTTCCAAGAAAAATATTATCTATTGATGATCTCGACAAGATTCGAGATCGAGATTATCCGGTCAAGATAATCTAAAAGTCGAGATCGAGATTTGGAGTTGGAGATTTGACGAGATCGAGAACGAGATTTGCAAAATCTCGTCTCATCTCGTCTCGTCTTGTGCGCACCACTATATGTTATGCTTTGGACTTTCCATATTCAAATTGTAATAATTAGTGTAACGAAGGTGGAAGGAAATGACATATGACACTGACAATATTATAGAACGGTGTCCCCATAGAATAAAAATCTACTTGTTTCAAACATTTTTTCATATTTTTTTTTATTAGAATGTTTTAAAATTGATACCCTGTATAAATGTAACTGCTAAAATAGTTTTTGGGATGATAGGCGAAAAGATTTAAGGTCAT
Organism: Psylliodes chrysocephalus; assembly: GCA_927349885.1. Lineage (NCBI taxonomy): Eukaryota > Metazoa > Arthropoda > Insecta > Coleoptera > Chrysomelidae > Psylliodes > Psylliodes chrysocephalus. The sequence goes on from OV651813.1 coordinate 44,674,453, forward strand.
TGCTAATGGTTTGAAAATTATGACTTCGTCTTTTCTTCTATAACAAATTAGATAGCATCGATTCATTGTTGCAAAGTAAAACCATTATTGACGATCACGGTTGGATTTTTATGAGATTTATACTTCTTTAGGTCATTGTCCGTTGCTTTCAGTTCAAAAGAACTTGAAAAAAGAAGAAGAAGAAAAAAGAATTTGAATCCATAGACGATATATTAAATTAGATGACTGTAGATAATTTAAGTGATAACTAAACAGTAAAATTATAGTTAAAAAACAGTATAAATTAGTAATGTAGAATTAAAATTCAAAATTTGAAAGCTTTTGATGAATCAGTGTACTAATATAGAAAAGGCATAAGCTTAGTTTAATGTATATAAAACTTAACGATTGGCTAGGTTCGCAAGTTTTAAATCAAAAAATCTGACTAATTTGCCCATATTTTGGAAGATGAAAAAATAACCTAATAAGAACACAAATTGTAAGTATTGCTTTATGACAATATCAAAATAAAGACTAAAAGTGATATCTAACATAAAAAAAAACAATTTATCCTAAATAGATTATAAAAATACACAAACTATATTTTGAATAGCACCAATGAGACTCCAAAGGCACCAACTTTTGATCCGTGATTATGATAAATATAAACGGTGTATTTTACATAAAGTATTACTGCAGAGCAAATTTCAAAACTCGTTATATGTATCGCAACACAGACTAAATATTTAGTTGTCAACAAACAGTGCAGCAAACATAATTTTTGTGAATAATTTATAGGTATTTATGTCCACATCGACCTGGATTTTTCTATGTTGCAAACATCGTAATATTAGCTAAATAAATTGCAATAATAATTATTAGCGCTAAAAACCGTTTCTAAATTTAAAACCGTTTTTTTTTTGAAAAATTGATATCCTAATAAATTGGAACACGAACATAAAAATTGGTAGACTTTAATATTTTAGAATACTTTAAAATTACATAACTAATTTGTTTTTTTTAATTACTGTTTTAGTTGGTCGTTAGTCTAGGAGAGAATAGAAATATTTTACACCTATATAAAATCTAGATTTTTAGGAATTTAATTTAAAGCGGACGTAGGATAATATTTAGTTTCCGAGAATTTTCGTTTTGGCTATGAAATTTAAGATAAAGTTTCAAATTTAACTTTGTAAATATTATTTTTAAGGATAATTATAATAGGTAATTGGTACATTCACTATCTGGGGAGAATATTGACCTGTTTTAACAGAAAATGTTCCCTAAATAAAAAAATATATAAAGATGTTCATTAAACCAGCAAATTTTAATCATTACAACGTTATATTTCAGAGATTGGTATACAAGAGAGACCAAAAAATAATTATACAAATATTTCGGATAGGTTTACAAAAGAAAAGTTTTTAATAAGAGTTTTAGGACATAAATCAAATTATTAGTAAGTATATAAGTCAATTAGAAATGTACCGGGTGGAGGATTACTCCACTATTACTTCAAAATAACGCAAGGATGTATATTTTTAATAGTACATACTGTTAATTTTCCAGTTTCTTCTACCCGGTATATTTCCGATAACTTGATTTTATAAATCTTGTTTTTGTAAATCTATCAGAAATCGAAATATAAGTAAGTTACGTTACTTTTTGTACACACTCTCATAGATATCTAATTTTTATTATTTTTTTTTCAGCATGAGGCTAGATCTTGGCGAAGGCGCAACGACCTAAAAACATTGAATCGTCAAAATCAGGAATGAGACATTTTTATGGAAATTTTTATTTCGGAATTCCATGAAAATACATTTCTGTGATAGAATAATGGAACACGTTAAACGCACGTGTAAAAAAAGAATACTTCGACGGTAGATTAGTACGTATAGTAAAAAATAAATCTCTCGTCCAAAATAAAAAGAAGAAGAATAAGTCGACCACCCACCTAGTTGCTGGAGAGATCCCTGGTAATAATGAGTCCACTTTGAGTGTTTCTATAGACATAGAAGGTGCTTTTGATAAAACCACCTTCCCCAAGATAATACACTCGCTAACTATCAGGAATCTTCCACAGATGGTTAGCGGGTGGATAAATAACATGCTCTCAAAGCGAGCAGTAAACATTCATATCTACCCCGAGGCTCAGGCTCAGGAACCTTAAACCCAAACATAAATGAGCAACAGTGCCAGTGTAGTTTAAAAAGAGTTCATGGGGATTCTCATAGAAGCAAAAGATCTCATCAGAAACAATATCACTGGGAGGAACATGCTCATCTATACAGATAGCAGACAAGCACTACTCATCCTGAACAAGCCTTAGATGCCATTGATAGAAGAAGATATTGTTGTTCTAATTAGGGGAACTGTTTTGTGAAAACATTGGTCCTCGATAGTAACAGTGATTGAATTAATAATAATTTTCAAAAAAATTAAATTACAATCTGAAAAACCTAACAATTATTGGTGAAAAAGTGCAAGATCAGTATGAAACTGTTCTTCATCTTGAACTTAGGAATAATAATATTAATATTAAAAAAAAGAAAACATAAAAAAACAATACAAAGCCAGTATTTGTATGTAAGAAAAAACGCATTACAATACAATCATAAAAGTGGAGAAAAAACAATCCCAGTTAATATAAGATTACTATTATACTAAAATAAAGTTTTATGCTATGTTGGAACATTGTTTTGAAAATAAGTGTTCTATAACGTGCTTACTAAAGTTAGCTAGTGCCATATGTTTAAAAGTCGATGGTAATTCATTATATAATTTCCCAAGAAAGTAAGAGAACGAATTCTGAAATTTTGCTGTATGATGTTGGGGAATTTCAATATTATATTTATGCCGGAGGTTTACATTATGAACATCAACTCTGAATAATAATTTTTTGGATAGATATACTGGTTCTTTATTAATCAAAATATTAAAGAGACATAGGCCATGAAGTTTCATTCGATTGTTCATATTTAAACATTTTAGTAAACGAAGTGTATGTGATATTCGATCGAATTTCCGAATAATAAAAATTAGTCTTAGGCATGAGTTCTGCAGTTTTTGATCTGATCGCATTGAGTTAGTTAGACATGGTCCATACACATAATCACAATGGTTGGCATGACTTAAGACAAGACTATCACATAATTGAGTTTTCAAATGTCTATTTAAAATTTCCCTGTTTGCGTAAAAGATTCTCAGTTTCACGTATGCCATTTTTAAGATGTGGGACACGTGATTGGTAAAACTCAGATTATTATCCATGAATAAACCCAAATTCCTAAACTTCTCCGAAATAGCAATTTAGTTAATTTTAATATTAATGTCCTCTATTTTATCATTAAATCATGTTTGCTTGAAAATTTAACTAGTGAATCTAGATCTTGGTTAATCGAAGAAATGGTATAACTGTGTATCATCCGCGTGTACATTTAAAAATGTTAATGTAAAATGGCTCCTATAAATTGTATAAAGTAATGGTCCAAGCATTGGCCCTTGAGCCACACCCCTCTTCACCACTCCCAAGTCAGATGTCGTTTAATACTACTCTTTGACATCTGCCATCTAGTTAAATAGTATATAGTGGTTCAGTGATAAACTAACGCAAGTCGGCGGTTCACCTAGAGCGTAAAGGAACCTAATGAATCATTAAGGGAAAGTTGTACAAAGAATGCTGTGAACTCAGTTAATCTGAAAGGAGTTTAATTTTTAACTGGTTATATTCAAAGAACAAAAACCGGTGATTATACAGCGAGGTTTACAGTTTAAACTAAGTTTACATTTTAACTGCCTATTATACAACCCGCCCTATGAGGAACAAAGAGATACAGGTTTGTTTTTCTCACATAACGCCCTCTACCTACACCATAAAATATAAAAAAATATATGTTTTTATCTATTTTTAAAGCTCTTTTCAGTGAGCATAATCTGGCAAAAATCAGTTAGGACCTTTCGAAAATAATTTATGTATGTTATGTTAGGTCTGGGGTATCAATACACTGCGACCTAAAATATCTATTGTACCCTCTTCTGTCGCCAATGAAGCAAGAAAATAGTCTTAATGCATATAACGACTACACCAATTCTATCTGTTTAAAGTTTTCGTCCTCTATTTGGTACAGTCCTTGGATTTCGGAATGCTACACCATATTCTACTACTTTCAGAATACTAGGGTATTCTTTGAGCTGACAATACCCGGTAAAGATGCCGCTCTTGCTCAGGAAGATACAGGCTTCCGATTTTTTTTAGCATTAAGAGATTGTTCCAATTATCGGTTTTTTTACTGCCCAATGTTATTTAATGTCTCCTAAAATTGTGTTACTGCTATTTGAGTGTGATCTCCTATCCTTGCGGACTGTCATCTCTTTACCCTTTACCCTTTACTTTTTATGTCCCGGGACCCAAGCGAGAGTAAATGTATTTTCCTCGCATAGCCCATTTAGTTTTTCTATGCATCTCCAGACCATTTTTGAACTAATTACGTAAGAGCCCAGCGCATTGATGGCTGCTTGGCTATCGGATGATAATCTCTTGTTTGCGATCAGTTTTGTAAGAAAACATATGATTCCCAACCACTTAACCATAAGAGGTGAAAAAAGTTGTAGTTTCTAATGCTGATCAATTTCATCAAACTTGAATTAGAGATCTATTTCCAAAAATGCAATTATAATTTTGTAGAAATTTTATAGCGACACCTAGCGGCAAGTTACTAATATTTTTCCTAAACTGTTTAGATAATCGGTTTTCGAGATATGGCCGATCGCCATCCTCTAATAAACCAACAAATACCTGTAATATCCGCAATGCGAAAAAATATGCATACGAAACAATCTAATGATTATACAATTTTTATTTTCATTTCAACATAGTGTTGTGGTTTTAAAGAGGGATGAATACCAATTTGTTAGAGGATTGCTATTTAATAGAGAACTGATATTTTGCAGGATTAAACGATAAACCTACTGCAAAAGTACTGGACAATGTGTAAATATTAAACTACATTTGAATATTTTATTTTACCTTTTACGTCCTATGAAAGTGTTTTTGATTTTGATAAAACATCATCCGCAAAACCCTTTAAAATTATTCAAAACCAATAAAAGATACAAAAAAAAAACACCTGGTTAACATTTTTTAATGAAATTATTTTCTCGCCGTAGGAAAAATATTGATCATTACTTGTATTGTAAAAGTTATGTCAATTTCCACACTTGTAATATACTATTAGTGCAAGTTAACTAATCATATTTAATTATGTTTACATACCGTTCTGTATAAATTAAATATTATTAATTATTTTTAAATATATATTTAATAGATCACTAAACGTTTAAATATCATTTATTTATTGTAGATTGTAGATATTTTTAGAAAGACAGTATAATATGCAGTTATATTTTGTTATAATAATAATAATAATAATAATAATAATAATAATAATAATATACCTTAATTCTTCTTTAAAAATTTGTTTTGAGAATTGATTATTTAAAAAAAACATTTTTCTCCTATCATTGTTACTATTAATTTTTATTACCTATTTTGTATAACCACATGCATGTTTAAAATTCAACGGTGACGTAATAACTTTTATTTTTCTTCTGTCGACAAGCAACAAGCAACACCAAAAATGTACGGTGTCATTAAACTTGACCGTGAAATTCGATAACTTCCAAAATCACCGAGTAGGCAGAGGAACTTCCAAATTTAACAGAATAACTGAAAACCCACACTTAAAAATCGAAAAACCGGGCGTATTTTGCATAACAGATGAGGATGGCTAAAACCAGAATAATAGTTAATGAAAAGATTATGATCGAAAGAAGAATAATGAAGGCAATTAGCTTTAAATATTATAACAGAGAATAATCGAAAAATTAAATTATGGAAGGAATAGTATCAAAATATGACAACGTAAAAGGTAATCTATGTCGACTGAAATTAATAGTTTTTGGTCAAAATTTTTGGAGGACCGAGGCCTTTCATGGGTAGAATAAAAAATAAAAAACAGTAACACTGTAGTATTGCGAGGTGATTTACCTTCATACATTACGGTGAATATTAATAATGATCCCAAAAATAGTTTGTGCAATGCTGGTTTCATATACAGAGTGAGCACTGAAAACAGTTTACTTGATATTTGACAGTAATTATATATTATATTATTTTAAATGACTACATAGTTTCTCAAACTTCATGCCGAGGTCCTTTCGCCACCAATGTTAAATAAAAAATATTAGATTATGACTAAAATTATTTTTTTTCTAATAGTTGAAGTCCTTATTTATCTAATAGTGAACTTTTAACTATACCTTACCGTGCAAATTTTTGAGAAAAAAAATTTTTAAATGTGAGTATTTGTACAGTGTCTTACGAGAAAGTAAGACAACAACAATTTTTGAATTATAATTAAGTATACTATTATTTATTGATTAGACGGAGTAGAAAAAAAACTAAAAATAAGGTTTTTGAAATATTTAGGTTTTGTTTTTTACAATAAAATATATAGGTTACCGTGGAATTTATTGAGAAATTAATATTTAAAAATTACAAAAAATTTTCAACTAGGTTACTTGAATTTTTTTTTTAATATTAATTTCTCAATAAATTCCACGGTAACCTATATATTTTATTGTAAAAAACAAAACCTAAATATTTCAAAAACCTTATTTTTTTATTTTTAGTTTTTTTCTACTCCATCTAATCAATAAATAATAGTAAAATTCGAGAATTGTTGTTGAGGTCTTATTTTCTCGTAAGACACTGTACAAATACTCATATTTAAAAAAAAAATTCTCAAAAATTTGCACGGTAAGGTATAGTTAAAAGTTCACTATTAGATAAATAAGGACAATTAGAAATAAAAAAAAATTTTAGTCATAATTTAATATTTTTTATTTAACATTAGTGGCGAAAGGGGTGGCGAAAGGACCTCCTTAAAGAATGTATGGCCAACAATTGAATTGATCTTGATTTTGACCTCTGCAGAGAAGTAAACAATAGAAATAGATTGTAGATTGGTAGGTTCCGATCATCGAGATAGAATGAAGATGAAATGCTATGAAAATCTAAAAGTGTTCGCACCTTTGCATTACATTTTTAGGTCATATCATGTGAAACTCAAGCTAGCTAGTTTTAGTGAGAATAAATGCAAATTTTTAAAAGAGTTTCATTTGAATGACTTAAAAAAATTTAATTCGATCAGTCTTCAAATATAAAATTATTGATTTCAAATAAATTAAAATACAACTCTAAGTCGCCATTTTCATTACACTTTTTTGTCAGTCTTATCATCGATAAGTGCGTCAATTTATCATATCGCAAATTAGTGTTAAATACATTTCTACTTCATTCTATCACGATAGTTCCGATACATGATAAAAACTCACTCGACTTGGGCATTCTCAAAGGTCTGGGTGGGTGTGTGTGTAAGTTTGTAACCGATCTAAGACAAAACTATAATGAAGATATATAATGCTTAGCATTCTATAATATATACTTCACAGTTTAACAGACCCCCTTAGCCCTTTTTAATCAGATTTTTTTTCAGAATCAATAGGCTTCGTCCCTTTAAAAGGTTGATTTTTCCTGAAGATTTCAATTTGATATCGTTTTTTCTTTCTAAGTTAAGTAAACGATCAGGCGTCAAAAGCTTCCAGCATCTGAGGATATTTATGGAGCAAACACGCAAATGCCGATAAATCTAGCTTTACTGATTTTGAGATATTGGTCAAAAACATATACAGATAGAGTTTGGACAGAACATTTTATTAAAAAAAAAAAAAACTAAATATGAACAGCCACTTCCTCTTCAAGACAGTCGCATATACCTTCCGGTTCAACAATGGGATCCCCCTCTTCATCGGGTAATGTATTTCCATGAAATACTGTCCGATACCATTGCAGATTCTCTGACTCCTCCCAATTCAGACCAAATTGCTGATTTAGCAAATGCTGAAGAAATTATTTTCTTCTCTGGAATGCCCCGTTTGGTATCTTTTTCCACTATTATTAAATCTAGATCCGAAAACTTAGGTTTCAACAATTTTTCAAACTTTTCTGTTCCTGAGCAGTTATAAAAGTTTTCAAATGCGCATATTTTAATCAACGCTCCATCGTTAAATTTTTGAAAAACTACTCTTTTCATTTCTGATAGCCCTTTAACCTTTTTTAAACCCACTTGAAGTGTTTTTACAAAGAGTCTCCAGTCAATGCCTAGTATTTTAACTACTCCAACTTTTTCGTAAGTTTCTTCATAATGCTTTCTTAAAAGGATTGTAGCTTGTTTTCTTAGAAGTTTTTCCACCCGCCCAAATACTCTATCGGCTGGTAGGAAGGAATGACCCCTTACTGGAAAAACTATTTTTAATTTTGTAACTTTTATTGGTGCTTTAAATCTAAGCCAGAAGTATCGCAGAATAGACAAACTGTGGTGATATCGTCATAATTCAATGAATCCAAATAACTTAAAAGTGCAGATCCTACCTCGATTGATCCTCTTTCTGCCATATCTGCCGTCCAAGTAAAAAAAGTTGATTTTTTGGATTGACTGTCCACGCAACAAAAAATATACATGCTAACTTGTTGCGCATAAAACGCATCGTTAATTGGGGTTTTGGGCAAAGGCTCAATTTGTTGAAGATCAAAGTAAAAAGTAATTGAATTGTTAGGTCGAATGAGTAAAACCAAATTTGATAGATTTTCACAAAACTTTTATTTTAAAAAATAAAAAATAAAAATTAAAAACACTGACATGTTTCGAAGTACAACTTCTTTTTCAAATGTGACTAATTTACAATTCGCTATCCAATATATATGCGAAATATAACATAACAAAATAAACTAACTACTTAAAGTAAATAAGGGTACTTAGGTAATTATGATATCAATCAAATAACAATAAGACAGTAACATTACCGGGATTATCTCACAGAAAACTGGAAAGAGATTTAATAAGGGCGAGTTATTAATAATTTCGTTTTATTCATTCAAGATAAAATGGATTTTCATCAAGTAAAGGCCGAAACAATAAATAATTTGAATTGTTAGGGTTCTCTTTTAGCAGCCTATAAAAAGCATTAGCCCTCTTTTTGTGAATTGTAAGTTCGATTTGTAACTCCCTTTTCTTTTCTGTATCAACTTCACTTTTGGTCAAGTATTTAAGCCTAGTACATTTTGCGCAAATATCGGTGGCTGGACTAGAAAAGCCAATATTAAAGTCATTCACGAATATTCTTCTAAACATAGAAAAGTTAACTTTATGCTCAACATTGCACTGACTTTGATACATGTTGTGCAATTTTTTTATGTTTAAGTTAGCAGATTTAGCGGACACGTAATCTCCACAACGGTTTTCTTTTGGAATAGTCCCTTCAGATAAAACCTGCGCTATGTGATTAATTCGGTCTTTTTTTACATTAACACATTTGAGAAAAAAAGCCTGGCATACCTGAATTTTTTTCTTGGACACTCTATTGGGCAGAAAATATTGCACCGAAAAATTGCGACTTCTGGATTGTGCCCCCTTTATAGCCCTTTTTCTATCAATTGGTAATACTGACATGTAATGGCACACTTTATTATTAGTGTCAAAAATTTTGCTTCGTAAAGCACGTTCATCACTTACTTCAATATTTTCACACCGATATGTAGGTCCTTTATGATCGCAAACCTTTTTAAAATTAATCAAATCCGGATCGTCATCTTCGTATCTAAAAAACAAACAGAAAGTAAACAACACGTTCCAAAAAAAGACGCTAATGTAAATTTTTACCTTTGCTTTTTTTTGCATCTGCCGTTTTGTCTCATTTGTTTTGCGTTTTCTACTTCCTATGCTAATATCAGATACATTGGCTTCTCCTTCATCCATCATAAACAATTCCAAAAACAATATTAAAAACGAGCAACAGGTTAACTGCTAAAATGCCACTGCACTTCTAGAAAAAATCAGCTGTTTCTCTGAATTTAAACAATAATATTCATACTAGTGCCCCCTTTATCTTTTAGTTTTTATTGACAAACGGAAATAACTATTTTGTAAAAAAGATAGCTGTAATTTTCTGGCGTCACGTTACCTTAGTAATCCGCATAGATGGCAGAAGTTTAAATTTTTTTATCGGGTTTTGCTTGAAATTTGGATTTATCGTTATTTGCATGAAATGGACAAATTAAGGTGCTTTTTTAATACGACGTATCGGGATTTGCTTGAATCTAATGCGCTAGGTCGGTAAAGCGCACCAAAATTAGTAAAAATCTGTACTAAGTCCAAAAAATGTAAAAAGTGGATTTATCGGCTTTTGCATGTTTGCTCCACATTTATACACATGGTTTGAAATAACACAAATTGTAATGCAGACGGCAGAGTAGCCTTTTTTTGTCTTGATAGAGGTCGGCTTTGATAATAGAGTTTAAGGAGCCTATATATCATTTGTCATTACAGACATACAAATTAAAACGTTGAACAAACTTTATAAAGCCATGATATGCCGTAGCTCTAGTAAAAATTACTACCGTAGCCATAGTGTCCTTGTTAGTATATTTCTCTTCTTCTGAGCCAAAGTGAGATCTTCCCTATTATTCTCCTCTGCTTCTGTTGCTTTTCTTCTCATTATGTCCTGTCCAACGATATGTATTAGTATTTCTTTTATTTCCTTATTTGTTTTTAATCTCCTTTCTTATTCTTGTTAGGTTCAGACCTATTATCATTCTCATTATTTTTCTTTTCAGTAATCTTTTGATTGTCTTCTTTGGTTTTGTATCCATTGCATGACTGGTTTTATTGGGAGTGTATACATTTTTTTTTGTCTGCTTATACTTTTACTCTTTGGTAATTTTTTCTTAATGCCTGGTATACTTTCTGTGCAGTCCTAAGATTTCTGTCCTAGAATGATCTTCCAATTTTCATATAGCTTGTTTTTACTGATTTATTTAAAATTCTAATATTTTTATTTTATGATTTATCTATTGCTCTAACAATATTGTTTTGTGAGATTTATGAGTACAGTAGATCTGCATATGTTATCAAAATTGTTCTATTATTAAATCTAATATTTCATGCAAGCAATTTACTGATTGTTCCGCATTCGCTGAGAGGTCTTAATGCTCGTCTAAATGTCTTGTTCCAATTTTCAACTGCATTCGCAAATGCGATATCCAACTTTAGTAATACCTTGTCCCCGACACCTGTGCATGTGCTCAGAGAAATAATTTTGGCGCTCGTTTCTGTTCCTGCGGACCGATCCGAGTAGCAGGCAGCAGCAGTTTGTTCCTCGAACGCCGAGCCGGACGTAAAAGAATGTAATGCTGATGTTGCGCCACCCGCAGTGATCGTGATGCTTATTACGAAGAGAGAAGGCGCTCGACGCCGATGCAGACACGCTCAACGTGACCTCGTGATGCCTTCGAGAGTTCTCCACTCTTCGTCGAAGCCCGCAGCCACTTTTAAATATCTATCTGCTATTTCAAAGAGGAGCTTTGTTGAATTGGATACCTTTAAAGGACGGTCCACATTGCTCGGAAAAACTAATATGCGTTTTTGCACAAAAAAATAGTAAATTTTTTTGATAATTCGTGAGAGTTATCAGTAAAGATTATTTTTTTCATGTGTCAAAATAGTTAAATTTTGTGATTTCGGCCAATAAGAGCTCGCGATCCTAACCAATCATTATAATAATTAAACCACTCCTTCGTTTTCGTTTTCTTGATAAAACTGTTTTTACCTTTTGAACTGAGAACTATAAATTCAATCTAACAACTTTTATTAAAGTAAAATGAACTTCAAATCTATGTTAATACCCAAATTTCAAAATTATTGTTAATTTTACTACACAAAATTAAAATCGGTAATATTTATAATAGAAACTAACCTCGTTTGTATGTTTATGTTAAATCACTTTAATACACTCAACCTTTGTAAATTAAATATCATTTTTGAATACCCAAACAATTCTTAATTACTTAATTAACTAAACTAAGCAGATATTATTCAATTTTATAGTTTAAGACACCGAATTCGGCAAATGTCAAACTCGGAGAGGAAAGTAAACCTATCTACTTTATGTCGCCGCGGTTTTGTAGATGCCTGGAGAGTCTGTCTGTTAAAGAATACCTTGTTGACGTATTTATTAATTTTTTAGACTATAAAAGAAATTATATTACTATAAAATAAACAAATATTTATAAATATGTTTAAAATGACTTCCAAATATGTTTAATGTATCTTTTTCATGCAAAATGATACAAAAAATAATTTGATAATATAATATAATAGTTATTTATGTACCAAGTCAGCAAAGTGATTCTTTATCGAACTAGTCTGAGATTATAAAGTCCGATAAAGACACTTTGCTGACGTGGTCTGTACAAACTTTTACAGCCAATCGTAAATAATTATAATTAATAAAAAAGAGATATAATATCACACTTTGGTATGACAAAGTAAACAAACATGGCTATGTTGATAAATATTAGCGGCAGATAAATATTTGATTTTTACAGTGAGATAAAGAGTTTGTTTACTTCCGTGAAAAATGTGAAAAATGTGAAAAATGTGAAAAATGTGAAAAATGTGAAAAATGTGAAAAATGTGAAAAATGTGAAAAATGTGAAAAATGTGAAAAATGTGAAAAATGTGAAAAATGTGAAAAATGTGAAAAATGTGAAAAATGTGAAAAATGTGAAAAATGTGAAAAATGTGAAAAATGTGAAAAATGTGAAAAATGTGAAAAATGTGAAAAATGTGAAAAATGTGAAAAATGTGAAAAATGTGAAAAATGTAAAAAATGTGAACAATTCAATTCTCTTTGTTATTAGATTTATGACCAGACTCGTGTATCAATGATTTATACGAAACGTCGATGTGAAATTTTTCAAAAAGGTAACAAAAAATGAACAAAAATCGTTCTGTGTCTTTAAATATACATTTTAAAACAACAACAAAATATTCTCAAAAAATTCTCATCTCTTGTGATTTTACCCTTGAAAACAAAATAACTTTTAACTTAATAACACCCAGTCTCAGAAGGTAGATAACATTTGACTCTATCAATATAATAATGTTTTGAGGTCCTGAACCAATGGTTAAAATATTTACTATTCCTATGAAATACCCTGAATATTTGTTATATTATTAAAACCGTTTATTATTAGTAAAATTATTATTCAATAGAGGGTCATTAATAAACGATTTTAAATACATTAGTCAAACTCATAAATTCACGTTTTAAGAATAATATTTAACGCAAGATATTAAAGAAAATTCCCATTCAGTTGGTCGTTTTTTAAAATGAATTTCCTCTCTAACATTGCATATATCTAAATGGTTATATACAGGGTAAGTCACAACTATTGGAACATCGAGTAAGCGCGGGTTATTTGGAACAAAATATCAGGATTGGATCTAATATGACATAATAAAATTTTGCGGAAAAAGATACAAGGTGTTTTTTTTTGTTTTTTCATTTCATTTCATTTCAAAACGTATTCATAAATCGTTATCAAAACTGGCCAGGATTAATGCTGTTAGTCAAGAAATATTATTTTACATTTTAATGTGAGCCACTTGCGATCAATCTGATCATGATCTGATCCTTTGGGTGCCTCTGCCTTGTTTGAGCCTTGTTACGACCACACTTGTCCTTAAAACCAGGAATATTTGATGAAGTTTACAAACCCCCCTTTACTATAGGGACGCCTATACTCACAGATAGCCCATATGAATTATTCATTCTGGAATGTACTGAAAGTAAATTCGAGAAGTTGCCGGAGACGCCTATCTAATACATGGTTAGAACGATCATAATCTAGTGCTACACCAATTTAAATATAAATGAGCTGTGTTGCACAGGATGTCGAAGTCGAGTCATAGCAGTGAGAACATCGATAAAGTAATTGTGATATAAATTAGTATAAGTAAATGTGTTAAATAAATTAGAAATATAAATATTGCTTAAGTATTATAAATAAATTAATTAGTAGCAGTGTAAATAAATAAACCGTGTTAAATAAATAAACTATTTTTAAATTAGACAATCGTTACAATATTTTGTTACAGGCACCGGCACATACGCGATTTCTGATCATGAAATTGAGTCATATTTTTATTTTTAAAGAAATTTTTGGTATTATGTAATATTGTTATAATTGACATTTAAAAGTCTCTGAAAGGGATTTCATAAATTATTTCAGAAATCCTGATTGAAACCAATTGTGTTTCTAATTTTGGGGACATATGCAGCCCTTAGTTTTCGCCAATGAAATTCCTTTACAAAATAAGCTATATAAAAAAAAATACAAGATGGGGTTAATATTTTTTTAACTGAATGTTTTTTTTTTTTTAAAACAAATTGGAAAAGGCGTAGAAGTAAGAATGTGCCATGTAGAACATTCACTTTAAGTTTATTTTTATTAAGTTACTTTGTTTGTTATTCGGATTTACAAGTTTGTCTACTGTTTCTCATTTAAAAGCCCTTCTAGTGACATATGAGCGATGTGTGCAACGTTCAAAAAAATCCTGAGACAAGCATTGTTCTAGCGACTATTTGGAAAAACTTCGTTCCTTACATATTACTATAATAATATTATTTCTAAGATTCTTCAAAATTTTGTTTTAAAGGACATATAGGACCCTCTGTTATTTAGAACCATGTACAATTTTTGTTTATATTGTTTATATGTTTAGTTTAACTTACTTAGGCTTTATGTTTTTCTGCGACATATATTTGTTAAAAAAGAGCGCTTTCAAAAATGGCACTGGACAAAATAACGCGGAACTTATAAAGCTTGGACGAAATAGCGTTTGTCCCTAAAAGAGCGTGATTAACAAGCGTGTGGCTAAAAGAGCGCATGTCTTAATAGCATGTGGTTGCACCAAACGCGCTGATGTATTTAAAATGTTGATAACTATAATTATATAAAAAATTGACGTGTCTGAGGATTTTATTTTAATATCAACATATTATGAAAGTAATTTAACGTTGACAAAATAAAGCCGGACAAAATTGTGCCACGACAAAGAAGCGCCAGTACAAAATGACAATAACAAAAAGCAAACCCTGTTTTTTCCTAGCCTTTTCAGGAGGCTGAACCTTAATTAAGACAAGACAAATCTCATAACTCCCGATTACTGACATACGAAAACCCCTTAATTATGCCCCTAGGGCAAGGAGTGAGGGCTGCTATATTTGCGAAATCATAATTATAAACAACTTGGAATATTTTAGGCGAAGATGCTCGTTTTTGCCAGGGTGGACCTCTACTTTCGGCGAAACATTGGACTTTGTATTGTAATTTATGTTGATGTGTATTATTTATTTTAAAAGAGGAGAATAAATGTTTTTAATTAAATGTTTTTAATTAATTAATAACAAAAAGCAACGCGCGATGGCTCCAGGGCGCACAGGTTAGGTAAACTGGTTAAGTTTTTTTATTTATTTATAATAGTTACCACGAAAATATTTCAATTGTCTTTAATATACTTTAGATTTAAATTCAACCATCTGAGTTCATATGTGGGATTAGAACATTCCCATTGAGATAATACTATCAGGTACTTTACCATCTCAGTTCATGTATTCAAACGCATATTTTACATGCCGCTGTTTAGCCGATAAAGAAACACGTTCTTTTTTCCTAGCGCAAATAGGTTAACTGCTTATATATCCGGGCGGCATATTTACACATCCTCCTATATGACGGCACCGGAGTGCTGAAACCTGTTCGCCTTTGTAGCCTACAAGTACGCTACAAAAGCTCATTGATTTAGACACCCATACAAATTTTATGTTATGTGAGACTTTACTTTTCAATTTTAGCTGTGTCCAGGCCGTTGGCGTCTATGCCGGTAGGCGTAGCCAGGTACGGGTTAAAATTTTTTGGTGGCGGCAAAGCCGCCACCCTACGAGAAGTCGTTGCTTCGTTTTCTTCTTGTATATTTTCTTTTTTTTTAATCCCAAAACACTTCAAATGCATCATTTAAATGACATCATGTCTATTAACGGCTATTTTAGTACACGACCGTTTAACGGCAGTTTAAGTACAGCCATTGTTTTATGGAATGCAGTAAAGCTTGCTTACTGTTTCCAGCAATAAGAGAGACCTCATGCATTGGTGCCTAAACCAATGAGCTTTTGTAGCGTAGGTTACAAAGGCGAACAGATTTCAGCACTCCGGTGCCGTCATATAGGAGGATGTGTAAATATGCATCCGGGCGTTATTGAGGCGCTGTTTTATCAGACGATATTTTGCCTCGCGCCATTTTTGAAAGCGCTCTTTTTAAGAGAGCCTTAAATAACCTTTTAATAAACTAAACCTGTATGTACGTTTTTCGTTTGTTTCTTATTTTTAGTTTTAAAAAGTCAGCCAAGATGCGGTCGAAAAATATTTCTAATACTGCTAGGCAGGCTCCTGAATGAATTGTTCAATTGCGTTTTTCTGGAAATCGATTGAAATTATTAAGTATAACAATTTTACATGAAAATTATGTTTATATTATATTTTTTAATTAAAATTACTAAAAGTTTTGTCCCAATTTCATCATCGGGAATCGCTCATGTGGCAAACCCTGTATCAAAATTTAAAATAAAATATTAAATATCATTCATTGCCTGAAATTATGCTTCTGTGTCAATTGGAAAACGTTTAATGAATATGTTGTTAAATTATTACCAAACAAAATATATTTCAGCTATAAATAGCAAAATTTTATTAACGCAAATTTGGTACAATTATATTTTGGTCCAAACTACCTGCGCTTACTCTAAGTCCCAATAGTTATGACTCACCCTGTATATACACCAGAACAGCGCTTTCTTTCCCGCCTTTCAGCAGAAGTCTACGAGGCCCTTTAGAAAATTGTTCAACACCATGTTATAGATCTACTTTCGATCCGCGGCCTGTTTACCTTGCACTCTCGAGTATTAGATTTTTTCCACTACAGAGACGGTAGATATTTAATTGAAGAGTTCCTCTTTCTGAGAGAAAAGTAATTGCATAATATTTCGATCATACAATGGTAGTGGGATAGCATCTAAGTTTGCGTTCGCGTGGTAAGGTGATGTTGATAATAATTTTTGTGGTTAGAGAATCAAATTAGGAATATTCCATTTTTTTATTAATATTATTATTATTATGATGTATGTTGTCTGTAGACTATTTCATCAATAACGGTATCACTAATATGATAAATAAGCAAATTCAAAGCATTGACTAGTGACGACGGCAGATGTACAAGTTTCCACGAAGATAAAATAAAATAATAGTCAAAAAGGAAATAATTCCAAACTCAAATGTCACCGAGATGTAAAATACATCAAATAATTCTCAAAGCTAGTCACAATATATGTGCGGCCGTTTCTCTTTTGACAACAACTACTCCTTTGGCTAATACCTCACCAGGTATTGAATTACGTCATAAGAAAATAGCAGAGATAGAAAATATTTTCAACACTCTACCTTTGATTTTGCTACAAGAATGACTTTCTCACTATGGAAAATACTAGAAGGAGCTGTAGAAATAATAAAAGTGTTCCTCCAAGGAAATATCCTGCTTCGGTTGAGGAAGTCCAATAACGAAGTAGCAACAACTTCCAAAGCATGTGATAATGTTAATTCTCCTGCGAACACACCTAGAATTCCAAAATGTGAAATTATACATTCTAGTAAACAAAATAAATCTCTGCCTGTAATTCAAAAAGAAAAATCACGATTATTTGTATCAACAAAAGCAAAAGCTCAGTTAACCATAAAATTACAATTAATTGAAAAGCAAAAGAAACTTGACGAAGAAGAGCTTCGTATAATCAATAGGACACGGGAGTTACTGATAAAAGAAGCAGAAATTTAGAATTTGATATTGGAAGAGCAAGATAGTGATGATGACCTGCCAGTTTCAGAAAGGCTTTATGACTCCCCTGGAAATGATATTTTTTTTACTTCCTTTGTCACTTCTAAGTTTAAAGTTGTTAAATAAGGTCAGCAAACAACAATACTTAAATTAAAACTTCAAGCTCGTGTAATGGCTCTTAGAGTTTCGAAATTTATCAGTTCTAAACTGGAGTGACTCTCTTGTTGTGCTTCATCAAATTAGGTCACAGTCTAAACGTTTTCCTGCTTTGGTTGCCTGTCGTTTGGGAGATATCCATTAAAATTCCAGAAGTGAGAAGTGGCGTTGGGTGTCAAGTCAAGAAAACGTAGCTAATTTAGCAACCAATGAGTCTAATCCAGTAGATTTATCAGCTCAAAGTCTTTGGTTGGAATGGTCCTAGTTTTCTTAAAAAATTCAAAGAATACTGGCCAGTAGAGCCAAATACTCGTTGTCACTAGGAAGAAACTATTCTCCTAATATCTGAGAGATCATGTGAATTAGAAATTCTGCCAGATATTTCTCGTATTTGAAAGTTTTTGAGATTAATTAGGTCGACTTGATAAAGTCAAATGTTTACGAATGAGGATAAAAGAAATGTCTTTAGATGTTGATTTAGTAGAAGCAGCTGAGAAAATGTGGATTCGACAATGTCAAAGAAATAGTTTTCCAGACGAGGTAAAGTTGTTAAACAACACAATACCGTTATCCAAATCCAGCAGGTTGTACAAATTGTCTCCATTTCTCGATGAGAATGGTATTATCATTAGGCTTCAGGATAGAATTCAAGACATAAATATTGATTTTAATGAAAAATTTGCTATTACTTTAGACTCCAATCATAGATATACGATTTTATTAATTCAAAAATTCCATGAAGAAGCAGGTCATATTTGGTTTGAAACAGTAGTTAATAATATTCGTTCTAATTTTTTAAAATTAAGATCAGTTGTCAAAAGATGTTTTAGTAATTACCAAGATTGCAGAGTTAGAAAATGTACGCCAGTAGTCC
Organism: Psylliodes chrysocephalus; assembly: GCA_927349885.1. NCBI lineage: Eukaryota > Metazoa > Arthropoda > Insecta > Coleoptera > Chrysomelidae > Psylliodes > Psylliodes chrysocephalus. The sequence continues at coordinate 44,693,311 of OV651813.1, forward strand.
CTGAAATGGGAGCTTTGCAAAACGAAAGATTGGAAAGTTTTATTACTTCATCACTCATGTAGGAGTTCATCTTTTTGGCTCCATAACAGCGTCTATTAGTAGGAGGATTGAAAAAAGATATGGGGTGCTTCTTACTTATCTCACGAAAAGAGCTGTTCATATTTAATTGGCAGCTAGTCTAGATACGAGCTCAACTATTCTGGCCATGAAAATATTTATGTGCAGAAGAGGTAAGCCCTAAGAGTTTTGGAGCGACAATGGTACGAATTTTGTTGGAGCTGAAAGAGAGCTACGTGTGTGATCTGAACATTTCAATCAGACTGAAGTGAACAATTTTCTTGTTGGAAAAGAAATTCGCTGGAAATTCAATTGTCCCCTGGCCAGCCATCAATGAGGTATATGGAAAAGAATGATGCGGTCAGTTAAGAAGCCCTGAAAGTAAAATTAAAAAGAGGAAGTTCTTATGACTTTATTATTAGAAATAGAATACATTTTAAATTCTCGGCCTTTGATTTACATTTTCATTGATCCTTCAGAACCTGAGGCGATAATATCAAATCATTTGTTGTTACTTCGAGCAAAGGGTAAATAATTATGAAGTAGATGAAAAAAATTCACGAAAGCAATGGAGAAATGCCCAAATTTTAGCAAATTCTTTTTGGTACAGATGGGTCAAAGAATACAACGTCGAAAGTGGCATGAAAAAACGAGACCCTTTAAATTGGTTGATCTTGTACTAATTGTGGACGAGAAACTTCCTAGAAATCAGTGGCTTTTAGGTCAAGTATTTAAAGTATATCCAGAGAAAGATGGTATCGTTAGAATTGCGAATGCGAATCATAAATATTGAGACATAGAGTAAGCGCAGGTTGTTTGGACCAAAATATGAGGAGTGGACCGAACATGCCGCAATAAAGTGTTGCTGTAAAAAAAAATTAAAGTTTAAAGATAAAATATTTTTTTGTTTTTCGCAAACAATTTCCTAACATATTCATAAATCATTATCAAAATCAACACAGGAAAAGAATTTAAATTCTGTTATACAATGTACTGAATGGGTGAATACCCATAAATATATTGTGGATTATAAAGAGAATAACTGAAGTATCTGTAAAAAAATGCTTGTCATTTTTGAACAACTAGTAAGGATATAATTGCTTTAACTAACAATTTTAAACATTTTGCTATTTTTCGAGTTTCTCCATATACATTAAAATTACATAGTTGTGTTTATATTCAAATGATATGGAAGAGTTTTTCATCAATGTAACATAATTATCAAAATAAATTAATTGTTTAATTCAAGTTTATCAAAAGTTATGTTTAATTTCATTATACATATTAAAAATAAATGCAATGCATTAAATATAATGCTTCTGTTTTGGTATTTAATCAAATTAACATTCCAAATAAATTAATTCGATTGGAACGATATAGTGAGAATTTCTAGGGATCATAAAACGAATGGTGGAGAACCAAAAATTTTAATTAAATTCTGACTCACCACTTGCAGGTTCGAGAAGTTTAAAAATTAATTACCTGGAACAAAAAAGAAGTATTAATAAATGATAAATAAAATTTTGACAAAAACAAACAATTAGTCGTATTAAGACTAATCAGTTAGCCACAAAGTAATAAAAATTGCTTAAAAATAGTTTAACATCGAATCATATTTTATATGCCCATTAAGATTGATATTTTAAAATTTTATTTTATGCTCTGTGAACCGGACGAATAGAATGGCTTCACCCGAGCATTTAGGATCGGGGTGGTAGATGCCCACCAAATAGCAACTTCCCAAAAATGGGGCATCTACAGACACCTCTCGACGACGTTATTATTCTGCAGGACTTTGATCTGAGAGGCTGGCTATCCCTAGACACCCCCAGCGATACCCAGCAAGTATTTAATGAGTTATTAACCTGCATGACTTTGACGAACTGAGAAGATGGCTGTCTGTAGATACCACTCAGCGTCAATCAGCAGGTTTTTGATGAGTTGATAACTTTCAATACTTTGATGAGCTGTGAACAACAAACATATTCTGACAAATTGATAGGCCCCTGGAGAATGCACACTGGGCCTTATAAGGCCTAACTGATGCGGAGCAACCCAACGTGTGACCACTGGGAGGTTCCACTATGGGCCGTGTCACCATGGGACTTAGCCGACTATCGTTTAACCATCGACGACGTGGAATGAATGACGATGATTGAGGGAGTAAATTGGTGAATGGTAAAGTAGAAAGACCTTCAAATAGTGATACAATAAGCCACATGCTGCAGTGCCGTCAAGCTACAGATGGATTAGGGTGATAGCATAGTGGCCCGAAAGGTGTAAAACTAAAAAAAGTAATGAAAGGTAGTAAGTTAAGCAAAAACATAACAGGATCTACGTGAAAAAGAAGAATAGTAATATATGAAATGGCGAACTAGTAAGTACACCACAAAAATTTCAGAAGCTACAGCTTCTACAGCAATGTGCAACTTATTAATTTATAATACAGTGTAGCTTAAGAAATAAAACAGCAATGACCAATTCGAACGAATTAGAATAATATATTGTTTAACGATCAAGGAATGATACTCATTTCTCTATGATAATATATACAGCACGAGCCGCAGGCACACATAATAATAGTGATTATTCCTTAAAATTTTTCAAATTTTATAAATTATTTGGGTTTGAAAAATAGAATAAACAAGACTCAGGTTCCCATTAAAAACAGCAGGCAGAGTATAGGCAATTTAAGTGAATTTTTCTTCTTTCCATAGCCTGTTTCTTACACTATTTTGTTTTGTATAATAATAAATAAACCAATACAGAAAAGTTCAAAAGAAACAAAAGTAATATTTAAATATCCAGTACACTTTTCTTATCAAAGTTCATCATCTTTTTTCATTTTTAATATATGCATTTCACTATGTCCATTGAATTTAGAGAGTACTGGCCTGTAGGCTTTGCTAGTGCCATTAACAGATTCAGAGTAAACAAATAAGTTTTGTAAATATCCATTACAAAAATAAATAGCCTATGTATTATGTAAATCAAACACCCTTGTCCTATTGCTGTCTTAGATGTTTTTGTTTGATGGATTTATTTCTGTTTAGTTTTAGTGTCATATCTATGTTACATACTTGTATTTGTGTTTGTAGATGTACATAAGCACTAAGTACATTTATAAAGCTTTCTAATATCAATAACGTAACTTTAACTGAAAAGAAGATATGATGGGTATTTATTTTATTACATGTTTTAATTTTTTTTGCGGTAAAAAGTAAAAAACCCCCCCATGAAAGGATTCCATATCGTAAATATGATTCTATAAGTGTAAATTTTGGTAAAAGGCAACGCAAGCACTTTGCAATATTATTTAAACGTTTACTCCATTTAAGATGAGAGTCAATTTGTACTTTAAGGTATTTGATATCGTTTGTAATACTTATATCAAACTGCTGAACGTTACCTTTTATTGTTATGTATCTATAGGAAGGCTGCATATTTTTGTAACTGCAGAATGGAATAAAATAAGTTTTATCTAAAGTTTATTGTAATTTTTTTATGAATAAACCAATCGACAATTTTATAAGATTTGTTTTCATTAAGATTTTTAATTGGTTCCAGTTCTCTGCATTACTTCTAAGACTATTTAAACTAGTAAAATTTTTTAAATATAAATTAAACAACAAAGGATCTTTGACATATGCCATGTTACCTTACTTAACACGTTAAAGACCGCATGCCCACCGGTGGGTCACTCCGCAACAACATTACCGGCCCGCGTTGGTACCTCAAATTATTGTACACTAAAAACATATTTTAGAAAATAATATACGTAATTAACAATAAAAAAATGCCGGTCTCTATGTGACAAATAAGATTTCTCAATGCGGTCTTCAACGTGTTAAGATATCATTAATTTTATTTTTCTACGATCACTATCCAAAGTAGGCTTTTGCACATTCAAATCTAGCTAGAAAGTTGACGTTTTCCGCGAATTGTCATAATTTGACATTATTGGCCCACACGTGCGCCAAAATAACTTTGGCACACGCTTGCCTATTTTGATTTGAATCGATATTTTAAAACAAAATGTAGGGGAATCTAAAATATTTTAACTGGTTTCCTAATATTTTAAATCATTTAACCATATTTTCTGTAAATAATTAAATCATAAATAAGTACTAAAACATTTTTTCTCTTCGAAGAGTAGGCTTATGTCAAATAAACTTACAATACAACGAAAGAAGGTAACCCATTTCTAATAAAATAACAATTTTATTCTGGTTTGACCGTAGACAAAATCTTGTGTGTAATTCGAGCAGAAAGTCATTTGGAAGTTTTGACAGATTGGCAACTTCCTGTCTCAACTGCCAAATAGCTATTGTGTTCCTTTTTAGTAAATAACTATATGCAGTGCTTCGTATTCCTGCGTCCAACAACTGCTTGTGACTCACAATGTCAAATGCTTTGGTAAGATCCAGTAATACGTATACAGACGATCGACTATTATACTATTTTAAACCATATTGTAAGTCAGAGAAACTGATAATTATTTTAAAATAATTATTGTTAACTGCATCTTTAATGATTTTTCAAATATTTTAGTTGGAGCTGAGATTAATAATATTGGCATATAATTAGACATGCTATTTTTGTCGCTCTTTCTATAGATTGGTATTACTACCGACACCTTAAAATAATTAGGAGTTTGTCCGAACTAAAAATGTGATTGATAAGATTTGTGACAAGAAGTAGAAGTTCGGTAGAAATATTTTTTATTTAATAAATGGTAATATCTTTACTATTTTTAAAACTTTTTAGCATGTTCGTAGTATTCTTTTAAGTTATAGAATTTAAATAAAATTTTTTTTTATCAGACTTTTCTAATATATTTTTAAGTAACTGGTAAACCATCTTTTTTAACAAATATTATTTTTATAATTTTGACATATAAAGTGATATTTTTTGTAATCGCAGCAAGTGTCAAATGATCTACTAGCTACTTATGAAACTAGTTGCGAAATGCCTTATATTATGTGAGGAGTGAATATTTGCGAGACAAGCAGAGCGAGGTCCTGCTACATGAACGAGTTACATAAAACCGCATTTCGTAACAATACATACGATATTTTTTCTAATTTTGACTAAAATTATGTTTCGGTTAAATTTTACTGCTGACATTTAGGCAACCAATATTACTTTCTTGTATTAATAGTTGCATATGCAAAATGACAATTAGAACATCATTATTAATTATTTATTTTCAACGACTTGCACTAGTTTTTAAAAAAAGGAGCGAGTTTCTCGTGTATTGTGTTTTAATTATTTTGTGTTGATTTGAACTGGAAAATAAGGACAAAAAAAACATTATTACTAGGTTGTAAATTTAACCAAATTCTAGTTTTATCAGTCAACCTGTCCTTCTTTGATAAAATCTTTCCATAATAATGTATATTATTGATTTTAAAACCAAAAAAGGTTTATTTTGATTTCTTTCCTTTTCGCAACGTAATTAATTTTTCGAAACCAGTTTTATAGTGTTCAACATTATGCATTCGGTTGCGTGGTTTTTATTTTCTATTCTAAATCAGTACAAAGTAATTTAAACACAATACATGACGAAATAACCTACTTTATTGAAAACTTAATAACTTTAATAAGCTATATAAACCACCACAAGTCCTTAAGGATAAATAATTAATTTATAATCGGTCACTAAAATGAAGCATATGCAACTAACAATACAAGAAAGTAGTAATATTGGTTGCCTAGATGTCAAAATTTGAAAAAATAGTGCATGTAACACGTTATGAAATACGAAATACGAAACACGTTCATGCTGCGGGACCTCGCTCTGCTCGTCCCGCACATATTCACTTGGTACATAAAATAAGGCATTTCGCAACTGGTTTTATTAATATTTATTATCGATATAAACCCAAACAATTTACAAATCTACACAATAGATCGATATGCTACCTGATGAAAACAAAATCCTAATTCTCATGAAAAATTCATACTGTTCGCATAACATCTGTGCCCGACTCACCGTATGAAAACTCCGGAAAATTTGAAAGGGAATTATCAAATTTTTACAAAGCGATGCAAGCAATGCGCAATGTGCATATTTGCAGGGTAGGATAGGAGAGAATTTGCCGGGTATAATATTTATATAAAACAAGATATTGAACGATGCAATCAAAATCGTTTACTATGCTATCCCAACGATGCAGTTCAGACATCGAAAAATGAAGACGATCTACAAAGAATGCTATACAAGTTTGAACTCACAGCAAAAAGGGTTAATATTGTCATATCTGAGCAAGAGAAGATACATTGCAAGATTATTAAAGCCACGATATATGGCTTTACATGGAACGTGTTTTTCAGAAAATGCAGGAAAATGTGTAAGTCCAAAAAGCCTTCGAAGGCCAACCGAAATATTAATAATATCAATAATTATTATAGGGTATAGGAATATTGGCAGAAGAACAAATGCACAAATAACAAGAGTGTGAAATTTTGAACATAGAGAGATGTATAAACGGAACAAAATAATGGAGAAATCACGTGGGCAAAACTAAAAATTATCAAAACGTTAAGGTTGGACAATTGCATTACAAGAATGAACCACTTAGTCGTTAATGACAGGGCTAATCCCAAATAAACAGGCATACATTTTTTAAATATATCATTTTAAAAGCTGTTTAAGGGCAATATTCTTATTTGAGAGTCACACAAACATTTTGACAGCAATTAAATCACTGTTCGACTTTCGACAGGTTGCAATTTGTTTTGTACATCGACCCTTACACCGACACAAAACAATGCTTGAAATATATTAAACTCAGAAAAAACGCGTTTAAGCTGTATCCCGAATTTTGTTTAATAAAACATAAATATCTGGTTACGTGGCCGAAAACCCTACACCGGAAGTAGCAAAATCAGACAACAAAAGCAAAAAAGCAAAAAACGAAGAAATCCATCGATAAGCACCTTTAACTTGAGTTTGATAGGTTACACGACAGCTCCCACCACCAGATATAGTACATGTTAACCACCCCCAGCCTTGTACCCAACTGTCCCAACTACAAATAGCAAGCAAAAACACGACAAGCTACTTTTTGCAGTCAGACGAGGGACTATAAGGAATTAATACTTCCAGGGTTCGCCTGATTTAAATCAAATAAACTAAATCACTGGGAATAAAACGGAATTCTTAACATTGAAAAAAATAATACATGTTTTTTTAAGTTCAACACCAATTTTCATTATAGTAATTTTACAGAAATAACAATTTTCCAGCTTTCTCCACTTCTAATTTATTTTGTAAATTGGAGTGAACGATTTCAAATGTAGAAAATACTCGCTCTAGCGAAGCTGATGAGACGACAGCACATAAAAATTGTTTAAAGATAGAAAGAAGTTTTGCAACTTCAGGAATATTCTGTTATAAAACCCACCACTGTAAGGCACTAACACTGGATAATACTTCCTTTGAAAACATAACTGTTGAAGATGATTCAGTTTTGGCTTGTAGTAGGAATCCACTATTTCCATACATTTTTTGTATAATATTTAATGATGAATCTTTTTCTGCACTAGTAAATTTGGTTTTGGTTGGATTCAGAGATATAAGCCCCAAAATAATGCGTTAGTGCCTGTTTATATTGATTTTCAAAAATTTGTATTTGAGTCAACGATAATTCTAATTCGTCCTTGACTTTTCTTTCTAATTTTTTCCACACTTCTACTGCGTCAGATGGGCTTTAAGATGTTTAGGTAATCTTCAGCTGATCGTTTAGGACCAATATTTACAACTTTTTGGTATATTTTTCAGTTTATTTATTTTTTATTTTTTTCACATACTTATAATAATTTATTTCATTGACTTACATAATATGCCTCTAAACAATCTAAAATACTATTCCAACTTCCAACGTCACTCAGAAGCACTGATGTTTTTCCACCTGCCTGTATGTATTTTGCCCTAGCCATATGATTATTTCTAAACTTCTAAATAACTTGTGTAACATATTCTTTGACATTTAATATTTCTAAATCTTTGTATATATGTATAATAAATTTAAAAGGTGAGCTGAGCATCCTTAAGTTACGATTTAAGAGTCTTTTTTTAGTTTATTTGTAATCTTCTTAATCTTCTCATAAGTGCCATTTTTGCTGCATTATTTGTTACGAAAGATTTTAAATCACAATCTAATACAAAGATTTATAAGACAAAATTAAATTGCAAGCAATCCCAGTTAAATAGTCGTCTGTGTGTGAATTTCCAGATGTATCAATTGTTTCAAACAAAAATTATTGTACATTTTCAGTGGTTATCTGGCACAAACTACTACAGGCTTGTTGTGGACATTGTACCAACCATTAATAGACATTCAGACCAGACATACAAAACATTTTGTTTTTCTTCCTCGTGGATTTGTTCTAGAAGAGCTGTCAAAATGGTTTTTCCTGATGGGGACTTTTAATCAGGTCTTAACATTTCGGTCACCTTTTTTACGTGCGAATTTGTCTAAACTCCTGAAGCTAGTATTAGTTGCAAATACATCTTTTGCTTGTCTATTTCTTCTTTTTTATTTGCAGATGTTTTAATGACAAAGTTCATTATATTAGCGGAAGCGGGAATGTCTGTGTATTGTTTCTTAGAGACTAATGGCATTGACAAACTTGACGAAGCTAAGCTTGACGGTTGTTTTTGAAAACTGATGTTTGAATTGGAAGACACTAAAGTCCTTCCGCTTGCAATAGTTGTATTATTTGAATCAGGATCTGATCCTTCATAGTTTGTAAAAAGGCGAGAAATTATGTAACTTAAAAAATGATAAATGTAACGGTTAAATTAATAATAATTATTAAAATATTAACAGGCGCGGCTTGACAATAGGAGCACATGCGCAAGTGCACCCCCAGAAAAATGTTCAAAATACGTTTTTAACCAATAAAAAAGAATAATGGACTTTACTTATAAGCAATAAAGTCCATTAAATTCAATTCTTTGGTTTTATTGATTGAAAAACTTATTTACAACATTTTTTTGGGGTGCACGTGCGCATGTGCTCCTATGAACGAGCCGCGCCTGATTAACAAAATACATGGGAAAAACTGATAAAAAGTAAGCTATCAAGTCATACCCCACACTAAAATCTACCAGTTTTACTTAAATGAAAATTGAAATTAATAATGAAATAATTATTACTATTTTTTAATAATAATATGTATTATTGTAGTTTTGTTCAGGTGTTGTCAAATTCACTTCTTAAATAAATAAGGTTTAACCGCGGAATCGCATTTTTTAAAAATCTAAAAAACGTATTTGGAGGTCTTGCTATGTAATGATTTATTGTGTTTTTGAGTGATACTAATGTATTGAATCATTCATACTAAAAATTATATCTGGAATTTCTTGCTAAATATTGGTTTTTTATGTTTTGATAGAATAATGTTTTTCTGCGAAACCACGCATTTTTAAAGACCTAAAAAATGTATTTAGAGGTCTTGCTATTTGATGATTTATTATTTTTTTTTATTGATACTTGTTTATTGAATTTTTGGTATTAAAATTATATTTGGAATTTCTTGTTAAATGTTTATTTTTGTTGGTTTTATTAAGTAATATTTATCCGCGGAAACGCTCGACTTTAAAGACCTAAAAACTATATTTAGATGTCTTGCTATTTAATGATTTTTTTATTTATTTTATAGCTAGTAGTGTACTAAGCAATTGAATTGGTATAAAAATTGTATTTGTAATCTCGTTTTAAATGTGTTTTGTTTTTGTCTCTTTTTGTTCTCATAGTCGTTTGACGATAAAACACCTGACTTTAAAGACCAAAAAAACATTTTAAATCATTGCTTGGCCATAATTTTTTATTTAAAAAATTACCAAAAACCAAATGAACATTTGGTATAAAAATTATATTTATATTCGCATTTTAAATGTGTTTGTTTCATCCCCATTTTTCTGTGAGATTATGTTGTTTTAACTTATAATTCAAATTAAATGAATCCATTTTTATCAATAAATATACTAATTTTTATTTATTAATAAACTTTCACAATACTAAAGTCGACCTAAACCAAAGATTTTGCCTAATAACAATATCAAAACATTAAGGGACCGCCGCACGATTTGTTTGCTAGTTTGTCTGCTAGCTTCAGCCTCATGTATTACTTCCTTTTAATATAGACCAAAACACATTATTTAAAAACTAAAAAATCAGAAAAAATTACGTTTTTTTATTTTTATTACAACTATTATATTTGGAACTAACTCAACTGATTTTCAGAACAGTCGCTTTAAAGTATTGTAAAAGTTAACTAACCCTTCATGTATGCAGGCTAGTTTCATATTCGAAAAATCTTACTGCTATAAATCACGGATGACGAAATTTCGATTAAACTGATAATTCAGTGAGCAACGGAATCGGCGCTGCACTTAATACCTGTCAGAGATACCTATCTCGATTTATTTACTTTTGATTCGTAACGGAAAGTGTACAGGGAATCTATCTTCCGAGACACAATATGATATTTCACTTTCACGTATTACATCTCCATATCAAGTCAAATTTGTAGAAAGTACTCGCCCACACCGTAAAATTCTCCTTTAAAAGTTAACACAAAATTGCATAATACCTTATAAACAGACGCCTGTCGCACCGTGGTTGGAGAGATATCCATCCTAGGTGGACAAAATGTATTTTTTAACAAATTTCTTTTATAAATTCAAAAAATTTACCGACCGCTAAATTTTTTAAAGCTGCACTATAAATAAATCGGTCATTTAACAAATCACAAGAGTTACAGAAAAAAGGTGAGTATACACTGGATTCTTAAGTTTTGACGGTATTTAGAGCCGTTGATTAGAAAGGATATTGGTGATAAATAAAATTCTAAAGTAGGTCATAGAAAAAAAAAACTCGCATGTCAGAGCTTACAATCCTTCTTCTTTCGATTTCATTCAGATGCGAGCGTAGTTATCACGGACATAATTGATACCTGTGCCTTTGTCACTCATTGCCTCCACAAGGGGCATTTATTAATATTACACTCTGATCAAAAGTTGATCAATGAGTAATAATGTTATAACCTAACCTAACAATCTTAAAAACTAAAGTTCTACTCGATAGTATACCATAAGGTACATTTACATCTGACATTTATTGCATGATATTTATGTCTGACAGTTGTTTAGTCCAGTGTAAACACACAAAAATATATGTCCGAGAGAAATTTAATAAACCAGGATTCGATGCAAAGTTTGGTGCAAATTGGTAAATAAAATCATACAAAATTATAATTATAATTATTTTTCATACTTTAAATGTAATGCAATAATTTACAAATGGTACTATTTACTGAGATCTCACCAGCGGCGGCGGACCACGATCATTTTATTTAGCTTGATTACCAACGGAGTTAACGAACAGCGTCAATTTGCCAATTGGTTAACTTACTGTGCTGATTTTCACATATACTTTATGGTTCAAACCGAGTAGAATGAGTGGCTTAGTGTAGGTGCCTCCTAGAGCTAATGAACAGTGTTAATTCACCAGTTAATTAATTTACTAATTAGTTGTACTATCTCGATTTGTATAATTTATCCAAGATAATACTACCCTGTATATTTTTAAAATATTGATTTTTGTCTTTTAAAATAACTCAAATTCACCCATCGGAAAACAGATGTCTACCTGTCTTTCGGGGTGAATGCCCGAAGGCCATGTAATTTATTTGGTTACATTTATATTTTAAAGAAAATATCAGGCCTCGTTCAAAAGAAACCACGGTGAAATCTCAAAGAAAGTTACATAAATCTTTTTGACACCATTAAAAATACAGATACTAGATTCGTCTAAACTAGACATTATGTACGTCACAGCGTTGAGCGTCGCCTTGTGTCGAGACGCCTAGCGTCGTGGCGGAGAGGAAGATTTTTAGGTCGGTACTACGTCGGGACGAAGGATGTCGACAAGGATATTATAAAGGAAATATTTACGGACAGCAAGTGTCAAGAAGTAGAGCGGTAGGACGTTGATCGTCGGAAAGTGACAGCGTTCGGGAGATAGGTCGCCGGGATGGATATAAGGTAGGAAAATACTTAGATGGTGAGAGACGTGACAGCGTTCGGGACGTAAAAAGGTAGGGAAATGGGGCGCCGGGATGTTGACACCGTTCGGGGGGTAGGAGGTATTGTAGGATAGAGTTTCAATTTAGGAAAAATACTGATTACTGAACTTGAAATATAACTGTATACAAAATAATAAAATGAATGTTCTGAATATAAAATAATAATAAAGAATCTCGGGTCATCGGGTTCGGGTATTTATACCCGTTTAAATTACTTTTTGTTATGTCAATTTATCGTAGCCCCGGTGGGAACGAATTTGGGTAGATAAAAAGAGATGGTAGATTTATTATATGTGCTCTGAGCAATTCTCGGAATTTTGTCTCGAAATCTAGTCTAAAATCAGTCTTAATATTCAAAACTAGAAAGATATGCGCGTTAACTGCTTTAATGATTACTTTCTGAAAAGAAATATGTTTATCGAGGTTTTGGAATCGAATTATCATATGATAACTTTTATTTTTTCTGTAATATTAGAGATTTATAGTGTACGCCAGCCCACTAGTGGTAGATGTGTCCAATTAGGGCAAGCAATCAGCTGATTCACGAGAGCGTCTCTTTTCCTAACGTGCAAATATATTTAAGCGTATTTTCTTTATTTCGAAGGATCCATGGGTTAACATATATTGCATTCTCGCATAATTTTTCCATGAAACTGGGCTGTTTTTTTTATTACCATGTCTGTACTGTTGCCTTTAAATCTGCATCAAGTCTCCAAATTATTGCCAGAGGTTATTTGTTTACTGAGTTTATTATTTGTACCTTTCTGTTTATATTTTGTATTGTATTTATTTCAGTTTAATAAACTTTATTATTATCTATACTTCTGTTTACCAGGCTTCATATACAGGGTGTTTTTAAAGTTAAGTCATTTATTTTAACAGCTTGTAGAACTCGTCAAGAGAAGTCGATATACCAAAAATCACTTAAATAAAAGTAGCATAATAAGGGAGTTATAGATTTTTTTAAAATTAAAAACATTCATTATCGTTAAAGTGTATTCCATTTTTACAAACATTGTTCAAAATTGTCACCATTTGTCCGATTAATGCATAGTCTTGCTCGCCATACCCACGACTCCTGACAGGCCTCAAAAATAAAATCCGGATGTCCGCGAATAACATCACAAGCATTTACAATGCGGGTTTGAAGTTCTTCCTTAATATTTACTTCTCCATCATGATACACCAACTGTTTTAAATAACCCCACAGAAAAAAATCACAAGGCGTTACGTCCGGAGAGCGTGCAGGCCAAGAAACGGGTCCATTCCTCCCTATCCATCTATTCGGAAACTATTCATTCAAATATTCACGAACTCCTCTTCTGAAATGCGGTGGAGCTCCGTCATGTAGAATCCACATATCCTGCCTAACATTCAGTGGAACATCTTCTAATAATTCTGGCAGATGGTGTCGAAGAAAATCTAAATAAATGTCTCCGGTTAGCCGAGGTGGAAAAAGTATGGTCCAATAAGCATGCCATTTACTACACCAGCCCAAACATTTAATGAAAATCTATGTTGGAAATAAGATCTTCTTACGGCATGCTGATTTTCTACTGCCCAAACATGATTGTTGTGAAAATTGAATATCCCATTTCGTATAAATGTGGATTCGTCTGTAGCTAAAATTATTTTCGTAAAATCTTCATTTCTCTTCAGCTGTTGTAAAAACCACTGGCAAAATTGAACTCTTCTAGGATGATCTTCAAGTTGTAATGCTTGTATCCGTTGATATTGTTCCTGTCGTATTGTTTTCCACACTTTACTATAGGAAACATCGACTTGAGTTGCTATGGCTCTGGTACTTATTGTTGGGTCATCTTCCACCATTTCCAAAATATTTTCCTCAATTTCTACCATTTCAGGTGGAGCAGGTCTTCCAGCGTGACCCCCTCGTTGTTCTTTCAAGTATCCTGTCTCACGAAGTTGAATAACTAAATTTACAAACATCCGTGGAGCCGGATGATTTCTTAATGGAAACCTTTCCGCATAAAAGCGACATGCTGCGCATGCATTTTGTTGGCACTCTCCGTATGTTAGTATTATGTCCACTAGTTCATTGTTCCCATAAACGTGGGCCATTTTTCCGTACAAAATATCAAAAAAAATTAAAGTGATACGAACTAAACGCTTGATACCAATAACTAACCGAAAATCGTTCTCAAAACCGTAAAACAAAAAAAATAGCCATACCTAGATAAGTAAAATTGTTGTAGTAAACAAACAGCGATAAGGTTTTACTTGGCAGTGGTCAGGAATATTAAAATATGCGGATAAATAGTTTGTATTTGTTTTAGTTTTAAAATTTTGAAATTCCTGTTTATTTCTTTATTTAAGTGATTTTTGGTATATCGAGTTCTATTGACGAGTTCTACAAGCTGTTAAAATAAATGACTCAACTTTGAAAACACCCTGTATATTGCATTTACTTCGTAGTCCATAAGGAGAAATATATCAAAACAAAAATCTTAACAAAATAAAGAACAAAATAAAGATGTAGAGCACTAGTCGGAATTTATGAAGTGTTAGAGGTCTGGAATCCACTGGATTGAGGCATATACGAGGAAAAGATATGGCTAGACGATTAAAACAAACCTACGTAAAAAAAATGAGTTCATTATAGACATGAAATCAAAACAAAAAAATATTCTTGCGGGACATCGGACTATCTATTTTACAATGTGCTCAGCTCTAGAGAGAAAAATGTTATCTCCCAACAACCCATCTCACAATACTAGATTTTGCGAAATAATTTCATAAAGCACAAGAGAACAAAATCTGAAAACATTAATTATACAAGATTTATAAACAACAGAATGCAACACAAACTAAACATTCTTGTTACGTCGATTTCAAACACTCCTGCTTAGGTTTAACGTCATAACGTCACACTAAAGGAATATAATATGAAGACATTAGCGAAGAAAAGCAAAAGCATGACAATAGACAAGAAACCTATAAAATTAACCTAACCTCGAACTTACAGCACATGCAATAAAGTTAAATTACATAGCCGCAAGAACAATAAATAGCAAGTAAGAAAAATCAGAGGTGAAACAACAGATAAAAGCACAAAGAACAGCAGTGTGTCTAAGACTACTCGTACATTTCGCAACAAATATTTAAAAATGATAATAAAAAAGAAAATTAGTCCATAAAAATGCAGTTACACGGAGACAACGTAAAATAAAATATACGGAAACTAAAAGAACCATTTTGAAATGTAATTGAAATACACAAACAGTGATGCCCAGCGTACGGGCATGGTATAACGGAGGTCATAGACTTCACAAAAATAAAAAATACATAAACAACCATATGGCCAAACTTCATACATACGAACGCCTACAAGACTTGTACTTTTAGAGCTGTTTATTTGATTAAATATAAATTTTATTATTGTTAAATTCATTATCCGCGTACAATATAGGTACTAAGGTACCTACTAAACCTGTCGATTTTTTTCTTCAAATTATTAGAAACTTAAGATGTTAGAATAGAATAATTTATTGTAGTAGCTGAATTAGAAGCCAATTAGTCACTCAGTTTACACTCTCTTAGGGATAAAATTATAGTTCTTAACAAAGTGTACTCTATTAAAGAGTGTACTCTATTATTACAAAACCGTATTACTGTTATACAAAAATGCTAAACAATCATTTTGTCCACCTGTCGTATACACCATCATCCACTGTGTATCGGTGAGACGATGGTACATAACATTATGGTCGATAGTATATAACGTAATATTTGGGTGTGGTTGGAGTTGTACCGTTTTGTCTAATGGAGAGCTTGCTTGCACCATGATGGTTGCAGCTGTTGAGAGTACTTAAAATAAACAGTAAAATAGCGATACGTGCTTGGATGCATACATTGATGTAACAGATGCAAAGGTTAGAGAGGATATTAAAGTAAACAATTACCTGTGTAAGGATTATCATGGCAAAAACTTCATATGTTGGTAGTTACAATAAATCACGTCAAACTAAAACACAACAAGCAAGTAACTTACTGCGGTCATAACTATAATTGACATTAATTTATAAATCCGTAAAGATTTTATTTTAAAACAAAAATCATAAATCAAAAACGAAAAGCGATATCAACATGAAATGTTTAGTACAAATCAAGCTCTATAAGGGGATGAAGCCTATTGATTCTAAAAAAAAAAGTTAATAAAAATAGGTGGTAAAGGGGTTGAAATATTTAAAAAAATCAGAAACGAAAAATGATTTTAACTTGAAATTTTTAGTTAGAAACAATTTTTATAAGGAGACAAAGCCTACTGATTTTAAATGAATCTAAATAAAATGGGAGCTGAAATTAAAAAAAATAATAAAAATACAACACCAAAAGCGATATGAACATGAAATCAAGCTCTATAAATGAATGAATAAATAAATAAAAATGAGGAGACAGGGAGATAAGGTGGGATTGAAATATTGAAAAAATCCTAACTCAGAATCAAAAAACTATATCAAATTAAAATCTTCAGGAAAAATCAAGCTTTATAAGGAGATGAATCCTATTTATTCTAAAAAAAAATCTGATTGAAAATGGGGGTTGAAGGGGTCTGTTAACCTATGAAGAGTATAATATAGAATGCCAAGCATTATATTATGTACCTTTGTACCAGAGTGGCCCTTTGAATAAAAAATTATGTTTCTTTAAAAACCAGGGGACTTTAAATTACCAACATATTTTTCAAACTACCCCACCACTTCCTTAGACCTAACCCATACTGGAATTCAAGAAAACTTTTACATAAACATAAACAAAGTAACCCTAGGAAAATTACAATAAATGATCAAAATGACGGCCATTTGGTTCGAGACAGAGATAAAGACGAATTTCAAATTCTTGTCAAACGTTTCTCTTTGAATATTTTGACATGCTTTTATTATCCTTTAGCGCAATTCATTCAAGGAAGCTGGCTGAGTTTTATACACTATAGATTTAATGTAACCCCAAAAAGAAGACCATTGAAATAACTTCGGGAAACCTTAGTGGCCACTCAATTGGACCCCTTCTACCAATCCAATGTCGTGGATAAAATTTATCGAGCCATTGTCTCGTAGCAAGAGCATAATGGGGAGGGGCCCCGAACTGTTGAAAATGTACAATGTTTTTATTAAGATTTAAATTTCCTTCTAAATCATTTTGATTTTCATATTTACGGCCAATTGATGGGTCTATCGAAATGTTAAGCATCTACATGTAAACTTCTCCAGTTAAATTACCCTCGACCAAAAATGGACCTATTATTCGATCTCCTAGTATTCCCACCCAAACATTAAGTTTCTGAGGATTCTGAGTATGCCCTCCTGAAAAGCGATGTGTTTTTAGTTAGTGTAGGTTCTCGTTGAATTTTGACCATCATTGTTTCGCAAAACGGAATTTATCTGTCGGGATCATCTTCACCAAGTTCTTGCAAAATTACCATTTTGTACGGGTGAGATTAGTGCCTTTTTAAGACTCCTCGGACAGATGATCGCGATATACACTTGCCAACTGCCGTGTGGATATTCTTCTACTTGCATCTCTTCGTCCAAAATTTTGTGTCCCTGTCTTTTTTTATTTGCAACAGATCCTGTTTGCATAAAACCCTCTTTTTTATTAATACAGGATGTATCAATTATAGCGTGATTTTTTCATAGAAGTTGTAACACCCTGTAGAGTGCAACAGTTATATTACCAAGTTAGAATTGATCTCACAATTATTATTTTCGTCATTATACGAGAAACACTATTTTATAACATAACATGATTTTATTAATTAATATCAAAATTTAACAATGAAAATACGAAACAAAATGTAACGAAATAAGTTAGACGAAAGTGTCAGTAGCGAGTATTTCCGCCTCTGGCACGAATAACTTCTTGACAACGGTGGCCCATACTTAAAATAAGAGACCTTACGTCATTTTGGTCCAATTCTTCCCATATTTAAATCAGTCTCTGCCGTATATCTTCCAAAGAGTTCAGATTACGTTACTTTTGTAATCTTCGCCCAAGAGTATCCCAGAGATTTTCTATCGGATTTAAATCCGGGCTCCGAGCTGGCCATGCCATGGTAGCGATACCGACTTTTTTCTAGATAATTTCTCACAACTCGAGCATTATCTTGCATCAACAAAAATCCTTGCCCTATATATGGTGCAAATGGAACTACATGTTCGTCTAAAATCTCCAATATGTACCTGTCAGCTGTAAGGCTTCCATTTAGGATTACAAGTTCTGTGCGACCAGTCAAAGATATGTCTCCCCAGACCATCAGAGATCCTCCTCCAAATAATGTTGTATGTGAGAAATTACACTGTTGCCATTCAGCCTCTAACCAGTTACGATGCTCTCTGGCAAAATTTAGCCTTGCTCTGCGATGAACTCTAGTTAGAACTGGACCTCGAGCAGCTATTCCAGGCCTCAAATTATGTTCTGAACCATTAGCATCCCGAAGCTGGGTTTGAAGGGTCCGAGCTGTTACAAAACGTTGTCTTAATGCTGATAGTCTTAAAAATCGATCCTGAATCGGAGTAGTTACTCGGGTTCTTCCTTGTCCCGGAGTACGACCATGATTTCCAGTCTCTCTATATCTTTGTATAACTCGTGAAACGGTTGTGTGGGTTACGTCAAATCGATCAAGAATTTTTCGTTAACTCCAACCCTCTTCAAACAACATTAAAGCATTCTTCGCGAGTAAGATTTCGTGGCATATTGTTTAATAATTTTTTTTTGCAAAAAATGGCGAATGGACTAATATACTGACAATACACATCTGTATTTGACAATTACTGGTTTTTCCATAGCATGATGCTAGTTACTTTAGTGCTTATAATGCTAATAAAAATGAATAAAGTCATGTGTAATAGAGTAATGGAGTAAATAAAAAAAGAAATTGTTAAGAGAAGATAAGGCTAAATTGTGATATCAATGCGAACTAGGTAATGTAACTGTTGCACTCTACAGGGTGTTACAACTTTTATGAAAAAATCACGCTATAATTGCTACACCCTGTATTAATAAAAAGAGGGTTTTATGCAAACACAGTTAGCACACCGACGTTGTGGAAGAGACAACCTGTCATTAAAAAAAATCGTCTAAATCAGACAAGTGGTTTTGACAAATATTTACTTTAAACTTTTTGTTATTTTTTGATGGTGCGTTAATTTATTGGGGAAGTGTATCCCTTCTTTTTTTTTTCATTTCAGCTTCTACACCCATAAACTAAACACATTCCCATTATAAGTCTAAGGTTTACTTTGTATTAGTCCTGTGACATTTTTATGAAGTTTTTAATTTTTTTAGATATATTAGCATTGTAATGAATTTCTGTTTTTTTAGTGATTTAGGTTATGGCTTTATTATAATTATATTCATCATGTTTTTTTTATAGGTTAGAAATCAAAAGTATTCGTCTTTTTCAAAATTGTCCATTTATTTTATTTTGTATAATTATTTTACAGTTAACATTATAAAAACTTAATTGACAACTTCATTTCGATCTTGATTTACAACCTTAAACACAATAATTGAACTTGCAATTTGCTGGAGAAACTTTGCTACCGTAGTGGATTACGCTACGTATGGCAACACTGGAATATTCCTACTTAAAAACATCTTTTGAAAATGTCCTATAGGAGGGCTAAAATTCATCAATGTTGTCTAGGTCCTGTCTAGTAAAAAATGTATTTATCTTATCTCAAAAATAGAAGAAAATAAATAAAGTTATAAATAAATTTTTAGGAGTTGTGGTACTACCATCGGTAATAACGTCAATGTCTTCAATCCAGTGATGTTCATTACTATTACTATCATACATGTACACTGTCTACTTTCGCACAACACACAATCTCTGGATATGATGTTGGTTGTCCAGTAGTTGGAGAGAATCCACCCACGTTGACATGAAGTTGTAACATTGTCTCATATTTACCAGCACACCTACTAATAGTGGGATGTATATATCCGCATTGCGCACATAACAAAGTGTATTCACAATGTTGCGCAATACTTTGTTTCGTAAAGCCACACCAATTTAAATATCTGATTATATATTGACAAACTGGAATATCGAGTAATAAGACAATAATATGTTTATATTTATTTCAGGCCCAGATCTATTCTTTTCTTCTTAACGTGTTCGTTTGTCAAAAATAAAAAATTGTTGGTCCTTAATAGCCTTGAGATTCTAGTTCCTAATTTCATCACGCACAGGTTAAGCGAAAGTCTTCCGATGGTATTATTACTTTTGTATAAACCATAAATCACGATAGAATAACTTTCCTCATAGTCCCATAAACAAAGTATTATAAACGCAGCTTTGAACTCAATATCTATTTTTTAGGCACGATATTGAAAACAAACTTGCTAGAAGAGAGCAATTTTTACTTTCATCTTCAATGAAAACTTCGTTTCATATTGTTCAACCCTTTGGGCATACGAAATATTTTACACCACAAACATTGACGCATTTTTAATTTATGCGTTTTCACTTTTTTCTAGATGTGTATCATTTTAAGTAACCTATAAAAGCTATGTGTTCGCCTGGAGGCCACATCGTATTTTAACGTTATCATTTAACATTTCAAGACGTGACGTTTTGTGAAATTTGTAGTCTGTTTGAAATAAATATTCTGTAGATTATATCGACACGAATGTCAAAAATTCTTTGTTGCAATTTAAAGAGAGTATTAAACGTGTTGAATTAATTATATGTATGGGATAATGTATCGGCGATTTGACTAAAGCTGTTTCTGTCTTCCGCAATCTAGACTTGCCATTTCAATATACCAATGAATCTGGAGAAACATATTTTAATAATAGATCGGTATAAAGTTCCGAAAACAAAGCAAATATAAATGATTTGAAAATTTTAAATGCATTTTTAAAAATCAACTGTATAAAATAATTAACATTATTTTTAAACCCCCAAAAGTAAAAACAAATTATTGAAAAATTGAAAAAATTCAGTTCCAGGAAGGATTCGAAACTTCCTAATCCGCATTTTACGCAAGCTGCCTTTAGAGAAGTAAACTATCTTTCGGAGAAGACCATTATCATTAAAAAATAAAATTTAAATAAAATTGGTCCACAGAGAGTATCTTGTGGCACTTCAGAAGAAACGTGTGTTTCTTAAAAAAAATTGAAACACTGTACTCTATTTGTTATGAAACGTTTGATCTAATCAAAAATTTCTCTATTTGTTCCCATGACTTCAATTCTACTTATCGATAAATTGTATTCCGCTATATGAAATGAATTTGAAAAGTTCTGTTAATTGGCGTATGATTCCCAATGGCATACAAAATATAATTTTGATAATACAGAAGATTTTTTTTGTAGTTGTTCATTTATCCAATGAAAAAGCACATTGTTCCTAAACATTTATACGCCTTGATGACTTAGCTAATTGTACATAAATGAATTTATCAGGTAACTTTTAAAATTTGGATTGAATTGATTCTCCTCGATAACTTTTTCACAAATAGAGTTAAAAAACTTTTCCTCCATGACCAAGGCAGAAGCAATCGTGAGGGGTAGGAATTCTGTTCCATATGATGTATATGCATCTTGAGTGTTCTTGAGCCTGCAGTAATTCAAACTTTATCATTTTTTCAATGGGAGTTTTGGGAAATGCAATGCTAGTATTGCGCTAAAAGAGTCCGAGAGTAAGCTTTTGGGAGTATTGGATATATTATTTAAGTACTGAAGGGATTTGTAGATAGCAAAGAGCTCAAAGAGTTAAAATGCTGGAGGTCGACGGAAGTTTGAAGTGGAATTTGTCCTGAGATGTTACAAAGCGGAGGTCAGTGTTAATTTTCTGAATTTTAAGGATCCAGGGATGAAGATGGTCAAGATCCAATAAAAAGACTTCTGGAAAGTCAATCTCTAAGTAAGTAAGGAAAGTGTGGATTCGCTCATAATAAGCTTTTGATGTATTGTTAAAATAATTAATATATTTTTTAGTGAAGGTGTTGTTAAAAAGTAGCTTATATGTATTAGAAACTATCGATATAGCATGTGATAACGATAAATACATTCTTTGATAGTGCAGGGATGGTTCTCCAGTTTTACAGTAGAACATGGAATGTGCAAAAGGCTCCCAGTGCAATGCCAAGAGCAGCATTGTGCACCGTGGCTACCAGTTTCAAGGTTTTTTGCTGACTGATCCGTATGCAATAGAGCCGTAGTCAAATTTTGCTCTAAATAAAGTTTTATAGATGGTAAGTAAGGTATGATAGTTTAAACCTCAATTTATGTTTGCTAGAGTTTTTATTATGTTCAATCTCTTATAACAACAAAGGTTGGGTGTTTTATGTGTTCTTTCCAGGATAGCTTTTGGTCGAACCTCATTCCCAAGAACTTTACCGATAGTTTGAAAGATATATTTTGGTTGAATAACTGTAAAACTGGAAAGGTAACAGAAGTTTTCTGGAGAATACAATTTTGTCACGGAAAAATTAAATCCTGTATCAAGAGACCATGCTCCAAATTCTTCAAAAAATGTAGTAGAAAAGTTGACATTACATCTCCATTTTTTCTTTAATATAGATGAACAGGTCATCAGCATACACACGTGATTTTAAAGGTGTTGTTAATCTTTCTCACGACATTAAATACCTCTATACATAAAAACAGTGCCCATCTCTAATTCAACCCAGCAAATAATTATTTATAAAGGCACAATGGGTATACTATTCATATCACAAATTAACGTAAAATGGGTTGCATATCGACCAGACCAATCAAATTTAAATAATATTCAGTTATCGAGTGGAAAGGGAAAACATGCAACAAATATATTTTTAGCGGTAAAAAACGACAGATGGCCATTAGCATTCACCTTGGTGACATCTCAAATTTGAACCATTTACTTTTTAAATTGTAAAAGATATGTACATTTACATATATTAACAAGTTCTTGATATTGGAATAAACACAGTTGTGCTTATGTTTGAAAGTGTTTTACTACAGTCAAGCTGCAACACCCAGGTAACCCGTCTACTCCACGAAGAAGCAGTATTTATAAGGTTAGCTCAAAATTACAATAGCTAGACCGCCCAACTAGAGAGGCGATAAGGTAAAGTACACAACTCCCTCATCGCCCCAACAGTCATCTCGTGTCATAAACTTTCTAACTAGATATTTTTGGGCTATATTTCAGGCCTGAGATTTTTCTCATTCTGTTCCAGACTTCAGTGAAAGGAGCGGAGAGGGGAAGGAATTATTTGTCCAGTGATAATACCTCCTACACTATCTGACGACTCCTATAAAATTACTACTTATATCAGTATGATGGTGATTTTTGCAAACATTTATGATTTGATTGTCAAATAATTTGTTGATAATTAGTGTTTATTTATACATTTTCTTATAGAACATACAAGTAACTTTTTGTTTTGCCAAAAATGTGCGTATCAAATTTGCTGCCTGTCTTTTTGGAACAGTATTTTTTTAGTGAGTTTTGTGGATGGTTTTTGGTAAACATATTCACCTACTTATTTTCTGGGTCCACTCTGTAGCGATGCATTTAACCTCCAATTCATGTCGTTGTTACTTATATAGAGCACCAGATAGTAATCATAACTTTCATGGCAGTTTCATGGACAAAGGAATCTTCATCTCCGCATCTCACGTTCGTTTGTTACATATTTTATTTATTTGTGTTATTTTTCAAAACTTTTGTTAACGGTTCATCAATATGCAGTTTTCGAAAACTATTTCAAATAAATAATAATGTAGAACATAAACTATTTTCTATTTCAGCACTACGGTAGCGCGGAGATATCGATATTGATTTGGAAATTTCCAATTCAACACCAAAAAGCCATTCGTCCATATTTATTTGTGCAATTATATAGATTTATTTTACGTTCGGTCATTAATTCGGTAACGTTAAACCTCGAATTCGGTTTTATTAACCCAGGTTTATGGAGTCTGCCAATTTGTACGTTTGACTGTGCATGCCAGCTTCGACAATTACACGTTATAATGGGTATTAAGCTAATACCCTTTTACTGATGACGTCCGTACCTAAAGCCAAAATCAATTTTCTGAACTTGCTGTTTCGATGAAAATACGTCAAGCGTTAGTAACAGACGTAAAACGGAGAAACG
The DNA here is from genome assembly GCA_927349885.1 of Psylliodes chrysocephalus. Lineage (NCBI taxonomy): Eukaryota > Metazoa > Arthropoda > Insecta > Coleoptera > Chrysomelidae > Psylliodes > Psylliodes chrysocephalus. Next base: position 44,717,583 of record OV651813.1, read on the forward strand.
AAACCATTTAAAATTGTAACAAAAGTACCTAAAATGTGTGTATTTTAGATAATTTAGAAAAAGTCAATATTATATTTTGTAAACATCGATTATATGCTCTATTAAAAACTGACTAATTCTCTAATTTCTAAGTATAATCTATTATTTTGTCGAAATTCACGATTAACACTTTGCTCTATTCTTGTTGAATTAACTTTTTAACATTATTAGTTCATTTTAGGATAAATTTAGTTAAAATGAGTTTGCTCTATCTCAAACGGAATTTTAGGAGGGTTTGCCTTGACTCTCTTATGTTATGTGCAACTTATATGTCAAATTGTCCATTATTGGAATTGAAAAGAATATACGCCACTAAATGATCTCAATATCGAGCATTTGAATTTAATAAAGCTGGTAATGATCAGGTTCTACCTCCTCATTATTAAATATCTTTTGGTGATTTCTGGTGTTTAGGTAAATATGTGGGTGGCTGCAATACTCTTGAGTTTGTCTCGTGCTTGATGAATTCTATTACTGTTGATATGAGACGTCTGAAGGGATTAGTTCCAAAATATTCCAGCCCAAATGACTATCTGGCACTCAAATCGTTGACAATTCGACTCTCTTTGGTCCACCGCAGCAAGCCTATTTTATGTTTTGAGGCTTCTGCTATATTCTGGTGACAATTTCGTCTAATTTTAATGTATCTAAGAATAGTTATAATGAGTTTGGATTATTAATGTCCATTAGATTGGAAATACGATTAGGTTTTTAGTCCAGGTTATGTTTAGGTTCAAAGATTTGGAACTTTCGCTACCAGCTGAGCGTTTGGTTTCAAAAATATCAATATACAGTGTATCCCCGGATAGGTGAAAAGACTCTTGGAAAAGGTACAAGGACTTTCAAATATGACATGGACCTAGATGGTGATTTTATACAACTTTCCTCAATAACTTTTGGTCATATATATAACATAAAATGCACTTCACCCTGGAGAAAAATAGGTTTTTTTAGGGATATCCAAGACAACCTTAATTCCTCAAAACAGAAATTATGTTGAAAATTAGCATTTAATCAAGCTGAACCCCAAAAAATGAAAATTTTAACCGAGAATTTTGTACCTTTTTCAAGAGTCGTTTCACCTATCCGGGGACACGTTGTATATATTTATGAATTGATTTTTTCAATCCGTTTGATAATGACCTTTAAATATTTGTTAAAAACAAAATGCAAAATGTTCTCCATTTACATCATGACAGAAGTTAGTTTTTTCCCCAGTTTATTGCTACTTATAAATTTAATTAGGTCAAAACCTAATGAAGCAAATTTAAAATTATTTAACAGTTGAATAGAGAATTAAAAATCCTTTCAAATGAGCTATATTAGTCGTCCCTGTTTCTATTCAAAATTTTCAAAGAGATAGCTACCCTGCGAAAAAGGTTATAATTAGGATACATTTTTTATTGTAAAAATATGTTTCATCAGAAATAAAAATAGACCTGTCTGAGCATTTTCTTGACTATTTTATCATACAGAAGTTAATAGGAGTGGGGCTAACGCGTCACGTTCGCACTGTATATATAACATTAACATATTTATAGAGTAGTGAAACATTCTGGCAATAAGGTATTTTGAAACCAATAAATTATGAAATTGTAGGGATTGTATTCTACATTTTTTAGAGGACATATCAAATTTATGTGACCCCATCTTGAATTACTTTAAATGGCAACTTAGGTCGAGTGATATCAGAGAAAAGCTTACTAATGTAATACAGTCCCATTCACCACCCTAAAATACCCTGTTGCTAGACCTTTTTCGCTACCCTGCATGTATATGATTAAAAAAAAACACAATAATAATGTAAAACAACACCACTCATCACCCTACATTTTCATAAATAATTATACATTCCTTCGTTATAAAGAAAAATACCTTGATGGCAGACTTTTTCGCTACCCCGTATAACATAGCAGGATCAAATAATGCCTAATCTTCAACCTTCTTGTGAGATTATTAAAACAAAACGATTAATTCGCTGCTGTTTTATAAATTCTGTTGAAAGGTTGGAGAGTGTAGATGTTTGCTGCTTACTCCGTCTACTAATAAAGGGGGTTATGATTGACAACCTGTGTTATTTTTAACAGGTCTGTTATTTTATAAACACACAGAAATTACAACCTGTTTACAAATAACGTGTCTGTTAAAAATAACATTACTTGTCCATCATAACCCCGATAATATGGTTTAATAACCATAGTTTGAAGATGCTACCCTTTTGAATTTGGGCTTCAGTGCTGATGGCAAGCCGTATTAAATTTTTCCAACTTCATACCATACTGGCCATACTAATGTGGTCTCGGTTTACTTGCCTCTTTAAACATTTCACAAGGAGTTCTTGTCCCTATCTTGTTAATTTTAAGAATGGAGACATTAACTTTTCCAAGTGCCTAGATCAAATATTATTTCATCGCCCTTGATTCTAACTACATTTAAAACTCTACACAATGCGAATGTACTGATAGTTGCTATTAATCATAAACACAAGGACTCCACAACATAACTTGGATGTTTGCATCTCAATGCATCGCTCTTTAAATTCTAATTTAATCATCACTATTTTCTTCATTTACTTTATGGTTGAATTCAAATTTACTGTTATAATTTCATGTTGATTTAAAAGTTTTTTTAATTTGAAACACTGCCAATTTATAATCTACTCTATGCTTTCTATGTTCTATGTTTGTTGGAAGTCTTCTGCCCATAATATTTTCAGTAGTCTTCTTCCAGTAAGAGGTTGGTGAAATAAATGATATGTATATTCATTAAAATAGCTGTAGCTTATCGAATGAGCCTTGTTGATGTCCTTAAATAAGATCGTCATTATGAGTTTGTGGGGCTCCATGAGAAGTTAAAAAAAAAATAATTTTTATATTGCCTAATTACAATTACTGAGGCCCTTCCTATGGTGCCTCAGTATTGCATTCGTGCAGACGAAAAAATATTCTAACCCTGTTTTTTAAAACTTTTTTTCATGTTTCCGATCATTATGAGTCCGAAAATGCAAAAAAAAATTTCGTCTGGTCATCTGTATGTATGCCGGCACGATAACTCTAAACGAAAGTTCTGATTGACTTGCGGTTTTGATTTTCTTGAATAATTACTTCTAACTTAGATTGATTAGATTGATTTTCAGAATTTTCGGTTCATCCAAACTACTTTATAATCAACTTTCTTAAAATCCACATATGCATTTCTTATGTTACAATTTTAGGAATTTCAATTATTTCTAAGTTAACATTCCTAACATTCTTAATATTCCATAAATTGCAAACATTCTCTAACGACCTGTCAAACAGCTGTTGATAGTAAAGGTGAAATTTCTAAGGCGGGTTGCGACCTTCATACTTGCAATCATAGCCATTTTGGAGGCTATTTTTATTAGAAATTAGTAGCCAAGCCTGCCAATTTATGAAAAATATACTGCTCAACAATTGAACTGGATAATTGGTAAAATCCTGAAATTTATATGTAAACATATTAAAAATTTTTTTTTGTATTATCAATAAACCTTATCCACAGCGATTATTTTTTGCATGTTTATTGTTCGTTGTTTATTTATCAAGTATTGTTTGAGGTTACTTTTGAATACATTTATTGTTTTTTTTTTTTAGTTTCTGTAGGCAGTCTATTAAATTTTTTAAACCTTTAATAAAAATTGTATTTTGGGAACTTTTAGTGATGGCTTGCCATACAAGAAAGGCTTTTTGTATTTTAGTTGTGATATTTCGAATTATATTGAATTTTTTCTAATAGATCTGATGCGATGGTACTATGTCATTTTTATTTTATAAATAAATATCAGTCATGTACTGAACATAATTCTGAACTGAAAGCCAATTTATTTTTTTTAACATAGTTGCAATACTCATCCTTCCATCCTTTATTAATATTATATAAACAGGCCAAGTAAGGAGCCCAAATATTTTACATGAGCAGGCTTAAGAGGTAAAGGGCCCAATTATTATTGGATAAATCAAGACATGGAAATCATCACATGGTTTAAGCTAATTAATGCCAATGCTTTATAAACCAAAAAATTCAACGTCCTAATACTACTATCGGCTTTCGCTCTTTCGTTCCAAGTTAAATCATTTCTCGTTTTTGTTACGCTACGAGTTTAGCCTTGTGGGCCTCAGTCTCGATAAGGTGGGAGCCACCATTTTAGCGTCTCTCGAATTTATTTAACAAAGTTGTGAACCTAAACATATAAACCAAGAGATGCACGAAAATGTTTAGTAATAATTCCGAGAAAAATAAATACATAATACTGGAATTGTGGAAAAAAAAACAATTTAAAAAGAAGCCTTTTAATGAATATCCTGTGATAATTCCCAGGACTATCACATTTTCCAGATTGTTAGGTACATAATTAATGTCGTTGCAAATCAATTCGAATTGGGATTGCTTTACATATTATTTTCTGACAATGTAAATTCCAGTGAATTAATGCTATAGGTTGTTAAGTTAATTTCTGGGGAGCCTCTGGAGCAAGCAGTATTCCCGTTCCGTTTTCCCTTAATCAGATTACCGGCAAATTTGAGCCGTTTAGTTCGGCGCACCAGCCCGAAGGTTATCTCAAGACAAACACGTCTACATGGAATGAGCGTTTACATAAGGTACAGGAAATATAAATAAAATGGATTATAAGTTCTCGGAAATGCAACATACGGTAATGGAGTTTTGGCACTTTGCATGGATAGATATCGGATTTCCATGCAGTTACGTACTGAAGTCGACGTTATAGAGAAGATGGTAAACTATTAATTTCAATGTCATAGTGCAAGAGTAATACCTTGTATATCTTAACTGATGGAAATTGACATGTGTTTAGCTCATTAAAGACATGCTATTTACAACAGTGAGGGCACTGGATTAGTGACTAACTCATCTTGGGTCACAAATAAATTTAAATATTTGGGAAGAAATTTTGGACATAAAAGAATGAAAATTAACGTCGGAAGACTAAAGTCATGAAACATTGGAAAAAACAACAAGTAGAATCGTTTAAATATTTGGAAATAAATATAAATAAGGATGAAAAAGAAGATATAGAGGTCAACAGTAGAATTGAGAATACCAAATTAGATTTTGCGCTAAACAATAACTTTATAAGAAAGATTTTTCGATTTTTCGACTTTTCGACTTTTCGATTTTTCGATGTTTCGATTTTTCGATTTTTCGATTTTTTGACTTTTTCAATTTTTTGATTTTCGATTTTCAATTTTTCGATTTTTTGTTTTTTTGATTTTTTGATTTTTTAATTTTCTGATTTTTTGATTTTTGGATTTTTCGATTTTCGATTTTCGATTTTCAATTTTTCAATTTTTCGATTTTTTGATTTTTTGATTTTTTGATTTTTTGATTTTTCGATTTTTAGATTTTTAGATTTTTCGGTTTTTCGATTTTTCGATTTTTCGATTTTTCGATTTTTCGATTTTTCAATTTTTCGATTTTTCGATTTTTCGATTTTTCGATTTTTCGATTTTTCGATTTTTCGATTTTTCGATTTTTCGATTTTTCGATTTTTCGATTTTTCGATTTTTCGATTTTTAGATTTTTAGATTTTTAGATTTTTAGATTTTTAGATTTTTAGATTTTTAGATTTTTAGATTTTTAGATTTTTAGATTTTTAGATTTTTAGATTTTTAGGTTTTTAGATTTTTAGATTTTTAGATTTTTAGATTTTTAGATTTTTAGATTTTTAGATTTTTAGATTTTTAGATTTTTAGATTTTTAGATTTTTAGATTTTTAGATTTTTAGATTTTTAGATTTTTAGATTTTTAGATTTTTAGATTTTTAGATTTTTAGATTTTTAGATTTTTAGATTTTTAGATTTTTAGATTTTTAGATTTTTAGATTTTTAGATTTTTAGATTTTTAGATTTTTAGATTTTTAGATTTTTAGATTTTTCGATTTTTCGATTTTTCGATTTTTCGATTTTTCGATTTTTCGATTTTTCGATTTTTCGATTTTTCGATTTTTCGATTTTTCGATTTTTCGATTTTTCGATTTTTCGATTTTTCGATTTTTCGATTTTTCGATTTTTCGATTTTTCGAATTTATTGAATTTTATTTTATTGAATAAATGAAAAGTTAATATTGTTTAACGCCGCACTGCTGTGCCGGTCGGAGTGGGGGGTGTTAGGTTTTTTTTCGTTACGGTTTCGTTTATTTTTCTTGATTCGGTCGCCGCGCTCAAAGCCCGCGATAAAAGCTATGCAATAGCTTAATAAAGGATAAGAAAAAAACATTACCTTAGCGGAATGTCTGAAGAAATGAGAAATATCCTAGAACGAAGCAAAAAGAATTGCAAAAAACAACAATCTGCAAAAATTGTATATAATAATAGTTATAAATTATACCTTTTCACCCTTAGAATATTTAAGGTTTACTGATAATAAAAAAATAAACTCCTCGTCGTTTAAAAGGTGTTTGCAAATTATCATATATTTCTCTCAAATATATTTAATTAATGTCATTATCAGTTCATTTTTAATAAAGTCTCAAATTACTAAACGATCAGTCACAAAACCAATCAACTTGTACCAAATCAATTATATTTTATAATATCTGTATTTTCTATAGTACACTACAAACCGCAAGTAGATATAAGGAAGTCATTTTAAATGAATGAAATAATTCATGTAAAAACATTATTTATTGCTCTATAAGATTTATTCAAATTGAAAACGTTATTGTTGGAATTTTTTCTCCTGAAGCGCGAATATAAAATACAATTTTTCATTGCACTCACGGCAAGACTAAATTAATCTAACTGTTAATTAAATGTTTAACATTACAATATTTTCGCCTCACTAATTCGACGAAGAGAAATCGCGACCCATCCAAATAACAGTTTCTTTTAATTAAGGAGAAAAAGGACACATTGTGGTATCCTAACATGTTTCGGAGCGTTATTTTCGACCATTGTGGTCGATCTACGAGGAGAAAGGCCTTTCCCTTAGGGCTGTGTCGGTTTAATTGCTTCACCCACGGGTGTATATGTGGTCGTATTCATACTATAGTTTTGGCAATTGGCTTACAAAGCCATGTTGTCAACATGATAAATGGAATATGCGATACGCACGATGGAAGGGATCGTATGAATCCCAGAAGCTTTGCTGTAGTGTCATTCGGGGAATGGAGCACCCTAGCAAGGTACGAATAACATCGAGATTAAATGTCAATATTTTTTTACTTTCTGGCAGCAGTGTCAACGTTAACAGCTGATTCTTATGGGACTATAGATACCGATTACATGGAGCATTCATATTAAAAATGATCCATCGGAATCAGTCTTTGCTTAATCAATGTTGATCTCACCCTTGTAAACTTTCGATGAAGATGAATCAAATTTATACAGGGTGTCCGGGAAAATGTGGGAGGTTTCTCGGATTCAGATAGAACATTAAAAATTAAGATGAAAACTTCCCATAATTTTTTTCCTAGCGGCCCTCCCTACGGACATACGGCCTCCAAAAGAACGCCACTGGAAATTAATTTTTCTTGAATAACTTTCAAACTACGTAATATAATTTAGGGAAAATTTAATATGATAAACAGTAGTAAGAACCTCTTGAAATACTGCCCTTAAAACATAATTAGCTTGTTTAGTTTACCAGGGGCGGACTAGGTTGTACACTTTAATGCTTACATTTTTAGCACCCTCTGTGATAAGAAGTTAAAAAAAAATAAATTTCGATACCTTGAAAATTAAGCTAAAGAAAAGGTACTCTTCTTCATTATCGACAAAATGAACCGTTTTCGAAAAAAAAAAAAAAATTATAAGAACTAATGTTTTATTTTTATTAAAAAATTAAACTCCCAGAATTAGCTAATATCAAATTGGTAAATTCTAAAATACAACTTGGAGTATTATGTTTTCATCCTGATAGTGAGTTCAGCAGAGTCCCAATCTAAACAAAGTAATTTTCATTAATCTTATTTTAGCACTAAGAAATTTCAAAGAGTAACTTAATATTCAATGCTAAAGTAAGAAGTCAGGCAGATGGTTTATTGAAGAAATTCTTTTCTTTTGAAACAGTCCTGCTCGCCATGACCTATATTCAAATTTTCTATGTAAGAACTCCCGTTTTAGATTATTTACAAACTAAAAATCTGGACTATGTGCAAGAATAGCGGCAAATTTCCAATACAAATGAAAAACTGTGAGAACATCAAAGAAATTTCGAACCAGTCCTAATGTTTGCTAAACGATTTGTCAAAATAATGAATAACGCTTTGGAAAAATGGTTTCCGATGTATTCATAGAAGATACAATCCAAAAAAGAAGAAGAAGAGTTGTAAAGAAAATGTCAGGAAAACTTGTCTGAGATAAAAATATTGGAATAGATGAAGACAATCATTTTCGCTTAATCGCATTTAATCCTATTATGGATAGTGTAATAACTTCATTTGATCAAATGTTTAGCGAGCATAATATTTTTATCGAGATTGATAGTGTTTCGACCTCAAAAGATATTCTGAAATAAGTAGATATCTTCCAAATAATGTACTAGATAAAATATGCACTGTAATACCATCTTTACATAGAGAAAAGGTAAAACAGGAATTAATAACTTTCGCCGAAACATGGCCTCAGCTTTCAAAGCGAGATTTTACAGATATTTATAAAGTCGCTAATCAGGAAGAGAATGATCCTTATTTTTGGCATGAGAGCAGCGATGACGACAAAGCTATGTGGATACACCTTCAAAATGTAATAATAGACAGTGCAATTCATGTATATCCTGCGTATTCTTGATATTATGTGAATACAATTTCTTGTTTTTTAGAATTTAAACAATTGCATTCTATTTATAACTTTCTGTTGACAATACCACTTATGTACGTATCATGTGACAGGTCCTTCTCAAAATTAAAATTATTGAAAACCAGACTATTCAGTTTCCTTCTAGAAGAAGATTTGGAAGCCTTGTTCCTTATGGCATGCGATCCTGATATATGTGTAAATATTTCTAAGGAAGTAATTATTGCTAGATTATGTGAGAAAAGCAAAGCATTTAAAAAATACCTACAGGGTTATTAGTACATAGATACAATAGGTTCTTTCGTTCGCTGTTGGTGCAGTGTCCACCAGTATAAATTAAAAAGGTACACCACCTTTATTTACCTAATGTACTTACTTCCTCCTTATTCCTGATACACGTGAACACATGTCGAGTGTAATTCACTCCTGCTAAATAGCTGGTGGAGAAAATATCCACCAGTGAACACCACATCGCAGACAGGAAGGTGTAGAGAATTTTACACCGGGCCAAACGAATGGTATGGTGTGCGTTGGTGTAGTTCATTCCTACACCAGTGGAACGAACGAAAGATCCTAAAATATTATGTTTATTAATCTTTCTCTTTTACGTACCTATTATTTGTATTTTTTAAAATAATTATTCATCACGTTTTAGTTTGTTGAAATGTTAAGTTGGATAATTAATTAAATAATATTTACTATCTATATTTATTATTTAGTGCCTAACAAGTTTCATTAAAACCATTTAAGAGTTTAAGTGTTTATAATTATTAATCTGCAGTAGGGTCCTTTGGGGGAATGTTTTCCCGGTCCCTTGAATTGGACCAGCACGCGCCTGTTCAAATCTGTTATTTACGTCATGACCTATTAGATCCTATACCAAAAATCAATATTTTTCGAAATCTTTACAATTTTGTTTATAATAAATAACGGTATTTTCACAAATAATAATGATTTAAAACTTTGTACAGACTATAGAATTGTACCATGCTCTGCTCTAAGCAAGAAGGTTACCTGCTTCTCATGTAAAATTTATTTTTCATAAGAATTAAACGACATAAATTATTTAATTCATTTGTTAATGCAATTTTTCCAATTAAAGTATTTTCACCGCATCTATTACATAAAGTTGAGAAATTTACGATACTTCGAAACGATATTTTCTTTTAATTAAAGAGAAAAAAACAAGGAAAAATGGCAGTAAATGAGTTAAAATCTCTAAAGTGCTCCGTTTGCAACAAATTGTGCCAATATATTACAAAATCCAATACATGCTCGGTTCACATAGTGACAAAATTAAAAAATACTGAACTAATTTGCTTCTCGAGCGAATTTTAAATTAAATTATATTTATTTATATGAACTACCGGTTATTCTGTTTTAGAATTTTAAAATACAACTCACCTTTTTTTGTTGGTCTACGAAGTGTTGAAGGAGCTCTAATAATAGTGGGTTTAACAACATAAGTGATGCTGCGCTTATGTGATAATCCTGGCTTTTTCTGTCTAACCGGTTTTCTTTTTGGCACTGGAGATATACCAGGAGGAACATACGGATTTTCACTCTTATAACTATCATTATTATCGTCACTGACCATTACACTGGTTGTCGATTTACCCGATATAGGAGAACCACAAGCAAAATGCTCATATTCATCGTTCGTCAGACTTAATCGGGACATGTTGTAAGTTATGTTCTGCTCATCTGATAGGTAGTCATAGTCTCCAGGCAAACTTTCATATAATCCTTCGTCCGTACTGCAAGCGCTTCTACTGGCATAAATAGTGTTATCTAGAGGGCTTAAGTTACGAATTTCGTTCAATCCATACTTGAAAGATGGCTTGCGGTTAACGCTTTTCCGTTTTTCGGGCGGTACGAAAATCATTGGGTCTAACTTTAAGGCACGTAAAGATTTAGAGGGTCTGCTAACGACCACTTGGTACAAATCACTTTTAACCGAACCGTTGTCCTTGTTCCTCTTCTTTTTATTTCGTTTTTTACCACTATTGCGTCGTCGAACAGAGTTCCTTTTGGTATCTACAACTAAAGCACCACTAGTCCGTTTAAAATATCCATCTCTACTGACCGATAATTTTGGTTTGGGTCTTTTTTTCCTAAACAATCCCTTAGAAGTCGGAGGTGCGAAATTCGAGTGAAAATCGCTAAGTTTAGGAGCAGAAATAGAAAAAGAAAAACCGGAATCTTTACTCGAAAATAGTCCTGTTGAAGCTGTGGTATTACTTGTTGAGGATAGTGTCCGACCTACTGGAGGGGTAGGTCTTTTTTGTAAACGGTTGATTACTATAGGATCATCTCTTAAATCCTTTAATGCACTATCCAAAGAGTGATGAGCAGGAATCGGTGGTCCAGAAGGTTTTGGTAGCTCCAAACTTCTTGGAGCCATACCAGGAGGAGCATCCATCCATATTCTACCTAAACTAATAGATAACGAGCAAAGTTCTTCAGTGCTAGAATCTGGCATGAGCGGAATCGAGGACTGTTTTGATCTTCTTCTAACCAAGGGAGATTTTTTAATATCAGTGCTGTCTCCCCAAGGAAACATTTCAACAGCAGAATCATTGCTTTCCTTTCTTTGCAAACTCGGGCTTCTTTGTTTAGGTTTACGCTTTACGTTAGGTGACTTTTTTCTTAACACTGGCGATGAAGATAACTGACGGATTACAGGAGGAGCTGATACTTCGTCAGAAGCTGGCACATAAATGATAGTTCTTTCCGAACCTTTAATCCCCGTCGGATTGGGTGCATCTCCTTTTCTAATCCCTCTCAACCACTGTCCGTAAGCTATCACGCTCTGACCTGGACCGCACTTGCTCTGCTGTTCCACTTTGTACTTATTATTGCACTTAGTTTCATTTTTGATAGTGAGATCGTTAGTAGCAACTCCTACGTCCCGTTTCTCTATTTGCACCGAGGAACAAAACACTTTTTTGGGCTCTTCGTACTCTTCCTCGTCTTCGGGAACGGTTTGAGTAGACACTTCCAATTTCGAAACGTGTTTCTTTTTGCCGCGATCTAAATAGCTTCGTCGGATGGATATGCGTTTGAAAGAATCGCTTCTTTTGAAAGAAGATTCCTTTTCTTTCTTTTTTCTACCTCCGCCGACTAGTCGGCGGAGGTTTTCGAATGTGATAGGTTTCATGGCACAATAAGCACTAGGTGTCAAGTTGGATTTGGTACTTTACACCTCTGCTCCAGATTGCCAGCGCCATAGTGAATCGATTACATCCATTATTGTCCATCACGGATCCAACATTGGGAAGTTTATTCGAAACCTAAGAAAAATGTCGAAAGTTAGAATTAAGTTAAATATAATAAATGACTCTGAGGATTTTTGTTTGTACTGTTCTCTGAAACAGTTATTAAATAGTGATAAAAATATAGGCTAATGTAGGTACTTACAACTCAAAAAGTGATAAATGCAATATTCCTTTAAGAAAAGCTGTTGAAACCAACAAGAAAACAGGATACGAAAAAAATGGTGTAGGAGTGTAATTGCAATTACAAAATTAACTAGTTTTATATTAAAAATGAAATAATAATTGTTAAAATATCTAAAATAAATAAATAAATTATATCATCTTAATTAAGTTTGTTAGACATATTTAAAGTAGTTTTCAATACATATTCCAAATGATTCGGACTAGATACGTAAACTTAAAGTGTACGAGGATAAATAGTAGTTTGTGCAACAAGTGAGAAAAACGACACTTTTCTCACGAACGCAGAGTACAAATTAAGCGAGTAGGAAATAATATTTTGTGTAACAAGAGATATATACGTTATGACTACGATTTTTTAAGAAACAGATATTAAAACTAAATATTTGTCGTAAGTAGTGTATAATGTGTTGCCTATACCTACGTCAATCATGAAAAAAGCAGATATTCAAAGTACATGGTAACTTGAATAATATAAAAAAAAAAAAAATGTAACTTCGTACAAATAATTTGAAAATCATATATAAAAGATAAATATTATATTATTAGAGCTAATTTAAATTAGGCGAGTAATAAAGCTGTCACTTAATGTCAGTTTACGGAAAACGTCAATTTTGCGATTCTATTTCGAAGCGCAAAAGCCTACTTTGGATAGTGATCGTAAAAAATAGTAGTTTGTACAACAAGTGAAAGAAACGACATTTTCATCACGAACGCAGAACACAATTTAAGCTAGTGAGAAATAGTAGTCGCTTGAGTACTGTGAAAGTATCGTTTTTCTCGCATGTTCCACACTTTAATATTTTTACAAATATTGCTTATTATTTGTTAAACCAAAATTTGTTAAATCATAAATATTTTTTACCAACACAATTTTTATCTATTTATTTTGTTTATTTCTAATATTTTTATCGATATATGGAATATTAAACCTTTAATGCGCAATTTTATCTATAACGTTAAAAATATATTAATGGATAAGTTGGGATCCAAATAAACATTGAAAAATAATTAAAATATTCCAATAATAATTTTTTTATTTTTTTAATAAAAACCGGTTGTATCAAATATTATTATTATTCTTATTTAGACATAAGTGTAGTCTACAATTAGAACACTTTATATAAGAGAGAACAATACTGTACTATTTAAAACATAAATACTATACAAATAAAAAATATTCCTAGTATTTTAAATAATTAAAATAATTTACTAAAGAAAACAATAAAAAAAAACAATAAAAAAAAACAATATTCAAGTTTTCTAAAATTATACGTTATTTATAACCAATAAGATCAACGGTCGTCCTAGGTTTGACCCTTGCGGACTCATTAAGGTATAAAAGAAAAATACTAGTGACGATTATAGAAATATGAGTGAAAAAATATGCCACGTCAGCCAGAGCTGGGCAGTATTGCCGTATTTATATTTGTAAATACTTTTTAGTATTTAAATACATAAAAGTATTTAAATACTAGGTATTTAAATACTTTTGGATGAGCGGTATTTGCATTTGCAGCCGCAAATACTTTCGTAAGTATTTAGTATTTAAATACTTTTTCAAAATATTCTAAATACTTTTTATGGATTTAAATAATTTTTTGGTATTTAAATACTTTTCTGGTATTTAAATATATTTCTGATATTTAAATACTTTTCCGATATTTAAATACCTTTTTACGTCAAAAATAAAAACATGTTTGAACTAATTTAAGCGTTAGAGAAATTTCATCATTGTGCTAGTTGTTAAGTTGTGACTGTTGTGATTTGAGTTACAAGAAAAAATAAATAAACCAAGGTAAGTATTTATTATTATGATTTATGAGTTTACACAGTAATTAAAAAATGTTAGAGGTACAGATGGTCAGTTAAAGTAAGTCTATACAAGAAAGGATATTATAATTCCAAATAAGTTTGCACGAATTAAATCACTATAAGGATACAATGAACAAGAGTTTACTCAAGAATTTTGTTGTAAAAAATGACAAATTGCTTTTCTGTAGGATGATTTAAGGACGAAAAATGGTAAATACAAGAAAAATATTAAAAGCAGTACTTTTATCCATTAGCAAACAATTTTCATGCACTGGCAGTGGCAATCTATTTAAAAATATATATATAAAAATATATATAATCCAAACGTCATTTTTCGAAAATTATATTACAATGTTGCCAGATGAAAGACTTGCTGATCGAATAAAACAGCGAAAGTTGTAATTACTGGTTTTGATTGGTCAGTTCTGGCTATATTTGGTTATTTTTGGTTAGTTTTTGGTTGGTTTACTTCCATATTTTCTCAAACATTTGATAAAATGGTAATTTTGAGATTTGAGACATTTAAAAAACAAAATATTCACTCTTTTTTTACCTTAAAAACTGCTGCGTAACACGCATTTTTTTCTTGCAATGTACTTATAAGAGTACGTTTTTCAGCACGTTTTAAAAAAGAAATAGAAGAAAAAAAGAATACTATTGTATATATCTATTGTAATAATTGGCTTTATTATTTCAAAATATAAAGAATTTACCAAAAAGAAACACACGTATGAAAATAAAACAAATAATCAGGTTATTACTCCAGTCAATGACTTACATTGAATTAGGAAATTTAAGGTAGAACGTGGGCATTCTAACAAGTACTACTATCACGTAAATTTTGGGTTTATATAGAGAGCCTAGACAAAAAGAAAAAAAGACTCGGGTGAGGACTGATGTCCAAGACTCTCGCCGAAGGCGAGATTCTCGTTTTCGGGACTATAAGTATAATTTCAATTTCAGTTAATGAAACTCTGATTTTTTCTGTTGTATTTATTAGCTATGTACTCTAATCTTGGTGTTAGGCCTTCTAGAAAATAACAAAATTGTTTTATTATTATGATAGTATTTAAATACTTTTTATGTATTTAAATACCTTTTCAGAACTTAAAAAAGTATTTATCCCCAACAAGTATTTAAATACTGTAGGTATTTGTTATTTAAATACCTTGTGCTTTAAAAAAAGTATTTAAGGTTTAAATATTCGTATTTATGAAAAAGTATTTAGTATTTAGTATTTAAATAATTTTAAAAAGTATTTTTCCTAGCTCTGCGCGTCACTAATAACGCCCAAGTATAGTTAAATAACAGAACATAACCAATTGCTAAATTATATTAAAATTCCATACAAGGCATAACAAATTCAATCGTATCAATTAATTTTATGTAAACATTGGCATAATAAAACTTATTAAAGCTTGCATATAAACCAAATTAATGAAATGAAAATAATAAGCGAAGCAACGTTTGATAAGAGTATCTAGAGAAAACTAAATATATTAAACTTTGAAAAACATTTTAATATTCAAGAAATTTAAATAAAAACAAAGGGCTGAATAAACTAGCTTCTTCCCACAATTATACAAATAAGTTTGACACAGAAACTTATAATTCTGTATTTACATTGTTTTAAGCCATGCCTAACTAACTATCGTTGCACAATAACAGGAATCATTAGAATATACGAATCTACTGGCGTCGTCTGAAGAAAATTGTGTTATTTAGCTATCGGCTAAACTTCCTATTTCAAAGAGATGTATGTCATTCCTTTGAAATCAACATAATGGAAAGCTTGAATAAATTGAAAAGTGATCCACAAATGCATCCTGACTCTGCGGTCAATTCAAAGAAAAAATAACCATGAGCGTAACAAGGATCTCTGAAGAAAAAATTAGGATGATCACAAAAATGTCACCCTTTGAACAAAGAACTTATCGAAAAATGATTTTATACAAGAAGATTAAAACTGTATTATGTAAAAGTATCAAATCGGTAATTTTTAGAATTTAGTAAGTCAAAATGAATAATCGAACTATTTTAAAGTCCTAGACTCTCTATTTGGTATTCGCTGAAACATTGTACTTAACTTTACAGGGTTTCATCAATAATTGTCCATATTGTTACTGGAATTTTTTTTATAACGATGACAAAGCCATCGTTTATATTATTGGGAGTGTTTTTTAATAAAGTATTTTTTCTTTTTTAAAGAATTCGCTACTACATATTTTTATCAGCCAAAGCTTGTATTTTATATAAAATAACATTACTTTTTTAATACATATATTTTTATCTAAAATGTAAACACAAATACAAAATTATACCAGCATTAAATTCTCAAATTTGACATTCTTTAACAACATAAAAGTCAAAGGTAACTATGAAAAATCATCATATTTATTACCTACGAAGGTATTTTGAATGTTACTTAGAAGGGGAGCCGTTAGAAATGATTTCTAACAGCTATTTATCACAATATGAGAAACTAATAACTTGCAACGCAGGTAAAGTGTTAGAAAAATGTAACTTTCTATTATAAGTAAACGTAAGAAACAATATTTTCTGAATAGCTTTTCATATTTTCATTTTTGGTCCAATCCACAAATCTTTATAATATTTGATATTAGTATTCTTTATTTTTCTGGTAACAATGCTTTTCAACTATTGCTGCGAACTCTTGTAGAGTATCAGAGTCAAAATCTTTGTATTTCCTTATGGGATACAAATAAAACTAAATAACGTTTATTTAGTTAAATAGTTTGTTATTTAGTTTATGTTCACTAAGAAAATAGCTTATTTTATAACTTAATTTATTTGTACTAAATACAACACGAATTTATATTTCTTTTACTGATAAACTAATTTACATTGTTAATATTTATACCTTATACACTAACTGCAAAACTTAGCCTATTTGTATACATATGTGGCCCTCTAGAATTGCTGTTTCAAGATGATTCGACAAAATTCTTCGACAGGTCCAGCATATTCTAGAAATGACAGTTCACTTCGACTGGCATAGGCATGGGCGTTTTATAGGGATTTGGGAAGTTGACTAATTGTATCAAATATTCTTAGTAACGGGAAAATGGAACCAGTAGAAGGTCAAAATAAGGCAAAGAGGGTCTTAAGAAATTAGAGCAGGACAGGACTAGTCTAAAATAGCTCGCATGAAAATAATTAATCAGTTTTTAGAGAAAAAATGGTACAAAGCAAATCGAACTGTCAAGTTAAATGCACCAAACTAATTGTTTTGTGAATTAATGACAGGAAAAAGTCAAACAAATGCCAAACCTTTCATTTCATTTTTTTGGTCATTAGCGAATAAATGTTGACAGATGAGAAAAATAATCAATGAAATTAATTAAATTAACAATAACTAAAAGCAGTAACCTTTAGTTCCTCAAATAACAAAATCCATAGAAAACATAGTAAACTACTTTATCTAATAAAATTAATTAAAAAACAATATGACTGAACGGAGTAAGCGAAATACCATAAAAATAAACAGGCTTATTAGTTTTAATCCTTGCGGTACAAAAAATAGCGTATGTACCACGACACTAAAGTGCATTTTAATCCACTTTCGGGATTAAAAGTGGAACTTTAGCCCCTTGTACAAAATATACTATTTTAATGTAAATTCCATAAAAATAGCATTTGTATTTGCGCATTTATTTTGAGTGCTATAATGACGATTGTATTTAAAAACCATTCGCCATTTACATACTCTGTTTTTTATCTAAGCCGTATGTCGTTCTCCCCTGTATCTTTTTAGCGAATTCATGGCCGAAATACCAAAAAGAGGTTCTGAAAGGAATAACTCGTAACTCGAATATATAGCCCTTTGATTTTCTAAGTTTTCCGAATTTCTCAAACGGAAATGAAGTACACGTAAACGTGACTGATATAAAACCAAACATGAAATGTAAATATCGGGCTCTTTAGTTGTTATATTAAGAAAAAAGCAATAAGAAATGCCGAATAAAAACTCAATAAAAATTTTATACATGGTGTTTCAAAATTTACGATAAACTAGCTTATTCATTTGAAGTTAGCATTAAGAAAACTTTTTATTTTCCGCCTTATTGGCATAGCTATGAGAAGTCAGATTTTCTCTAAAACATTTGTTTATTAATAACTTCCAAAACAAATTTGGTATGTGCCTTGCTTTAGTAAAAGGCAACAATTTGTTGAGGACCGCAGCTGTAACATATTTTGGAGATTTATGCGCATCTCGTGCATCGCAACTCGAGCGGAAAACTTAATTTTTTGCATTTCGGGCATAAGGCTACAGGTAAGTCAAATACCCTTCGCAGTTCGGGCGTTCAAGGATCGGTACCAATATTATATGTAGTAATATAATGATTGTCACATCTTTAGTTTAACCTTAAAATTAAAATTCTATACGGAGTGCCGTACAAGACGAGCTTGCCAGTTTTTAAATATGTAACTTTCATAAAAAAAGATTTTTTATTTATCTTTCTCTGCGAAAATAGTCTTTACATTATATTATGACATTTGAAATTGTCGTTTTTATTGAAAAAAGTATAATTTATTTTTATATAATAATTAGATTGATAAATAATAGTGTACCTACCTAGGCTAGCTATTTAATTTTTATTTTAATACATTTTTTATGTTTGTGTAAGTTGGCTACATATGGAAAACTTTTTTTTTATTAGTTTTATCAAAAAAAATTATTCAGCTTAAAAAGTTGTGCATGGTCTAAAACCTAAAATACAACCGTCAGATCACATTTTTTGAGCCGTGTACGAGGACAGTTGGCGGCATATGGAAAACTTTTTTATTAATAATTTTATGAAAAAAATGTCCTCATAATTAATTGTGCGTGATTTGAAACCTTAAATACAACCATCAGATATCAAATTGTATAAGTCGTATACGATGTTTGTCAAAAATGAATGTACTTTACTCTTGGCCAAAAATAAATTTTTTGACAAACATCGTATACAACTCATAAAAATTGATATCTGATGGGTGCATTTTAGGTTTTAGACCATGCATAATTTTTTGATAAAACTAATAATAAAAAATCAGAATCAGGTTACATAAACTATGGTTAAATTTCATATCCCGTCGACGCCCGATTTGCGAACTCACAGGTACACAATTTTGGAGGGCGCCCGAGTTGCGACGAATTTAGGTAGTTTTTCATCACGCCCGAGTTGCTAACGCACGAGTTGAGAAAGTACTATTTTGGTAATGTTTTTTGCATAAGGTTAATGTTCATTAGAAATCCCTGTACAAAGTAATTATTTTAACGTCCTGTATCTCTGTTAATAGTGACTAAATTAAAAGCTCGTATATATCCAGATTGATAATTCAGTTAATACTTCTTAAAGTTATTAAAATAAATATTATGTTCAAATAACTTTTTTCAAAAACCTCAAAAATAAGAAAGTTACAGAATTAAATATCCAAATCAGGGCATGCGTACCTTTTTTCTTGTGAATTACGCAAGTACCTGTACATTTGTAGCCAACGGAGTCAACAGACCAAAATTCTTGATTTTTTTCTTAAGAGGAACCTACTACCTTGTTATCGAAAAAAAAAAAAAAACAGAAAAGCTTAAAATGGGATAAATTAAACGTTTATATTTTACATACAGTTAAAAAGAGTTTCACCAAATTTTAACATTGGCCGAAAATGTATACGCTCAAATTGAAGACGTAAAATTAAATATTTTTTAGAAAATTCCTACAATTAATCAAATATAAAATAAGAGCTAAAATTTAGCAGAGGTGTTCACCTTTTTATGTGCGAGGACTGAGTGTATTGGTTTTAATAACAATTTATTTTGAATACGATTTTAAACGATTTGATTATCTGTATTTTAATTATAGTAAAATAAGACCATGGAAATCGTATGGAAATAGTAAGGCATTTCTATTAAAAAAAAGTAAGTCTCATCGTAAATGGGGCTTTTATAAGCCAAATCTATTTGAGACGAGCGTAAGTCGAAGTGAGGTGGATGTCGTACGTACCGTGCACGAGGCCACTGAATAGGAAATGCGTTGCTTAGCAGTCTTTTTTTCACGCGTGTGCAACAGTCCAATTTTTATTTGTAAAATAATTTTTTCATTTGGCCTACATCTCTCCCATTTCATTATTAAAAAATTATTTCTAAATTAATGTATGGCCTTTCACGTATGTGGTCTAATAAAAGACAGGTTAACCAGATATGTGCGTTTTGTTGAGTTGTTAATTTTGTGTGAGTTCTGTTATGATTGTAAGTCTAGTTAGTAGTCTAAGTTGTAAACAAGCAATGACTGATGACATAATTGACATAAGTCAACAGTCATGTCATGTAGTTTTTGGCGGCACAGGAGCGCATGTCCTTGCTCTTTTATTTAAAACCGTTTTGTTCAGTGTTCCAATAAAGATAAGTTTATCGTCAAATAAAAGGTGTCCTTTATTGAATAGACAACAAGTTCGACTGAAAATCTAGGTTTATACTTAGTTATGTCCCATGTTCTTTTGATTTTTGCCGATTGGTAAAATAAAATATAGAGTATTTTCTTTTTCATTTCCAAACTTTTCTTGTTTATTGTCGTGTATGCTTATTGTGTTGTGAAAACGTATCATAGGATTCACAACGTAACTATATCGTGACGTAGAATCTCTTTTGGTTTTGATGGATTTTTGACAGAACGAATTTTGCCTTCTTTCTGTATTGACCTTCGTGAAGTGTATTCAAGAAAATTTCGGAAAAACTTTGGATATCTTGTGACTTTAGAGTCATCTACTCTTGGACTTTTTGTCCAAAGTCCGTGATAACTTAGTGGAAGACTTGTGGGATAGTATTTTTGGGTTTTGATACGCAAAAAAAAACAGTTGGTACCCATTTCCACTCCTGCTTTGTCGAGGATCTATACCCTTGACACATGGTACTCGCTTAGGCTTGAAAGAAGATAGGAGAAAAATAGCATGGCTTGTCGAATCAATTTAAGGGGCCTTTAAGATAATTATAATTGTTGGTTTATCTTGTGTCTGGAGACCCTTCAACTAAAAGGTAAGCTTATTTATGTACCCTATTGTTCTTATTTTGACTTGGGAACCTACGTAGAGAGTGTGGGTATTGTCAATGATTTGATTTCAAAATATAATTTAATTAATTTGTTTCAATAATTTTTGAGATATTATTAGGAGATTATTTATGGTCTTTTCGTGCAGTACCACCATGTGGTGGTTTTGGATTGACTTTGTTGCTTGTGACGTTCTATCGCTCTCGAATTATTTATTGGTTGTTGGATCATCTACTGAGACTACTGCACACTGTTAAACAATTTTGTAGTTTTTAATTTTATTAATCGATATATTTATTTTTTATTTTTCGTAAATAATTGAAAACAATAGTTTAGTAACTTGTAAATATACTTACGATTCTTTTTTTTTTACTTTTCTAATATTCCCTTTTTTTATATATTATTTTTTGTGCGCATTGGTACCAACGCTATAAAATAAATATTCGCGGCAATTCTTTTATTATTTGCGTTACTTACACATTCTTCTTCTTTTGTTTGTAAGGCTCTCAAAAGGACATACTTATATAGTTTTCTTTACTGATCGGTATCATACAGGGTGGTCCATATTTGTGGAATATATTAATTATTGGCTTTATTATTACGTTTTGAGGAAAATCCTTGAACATGTCGATTTTTATTTCTAAAATGACATTTTCTGAACAAAATTATTTATCTCCCCCTTTAACCCCTTTGGATTAAAAGTCACCCCTTTAATTTTTTAAATAGAAAGGGGTAGCGTGTAATACATCATTTTGAAGGGTTTTTAATTCCCTATTCAGCAGTATAAGATTTTTGTTTTTTTGTACATTTATATTCAAGAAACATAAATTTTTATTTTTAAAGCTTTTAACCAGCCCCCGAACTATTCTATTAATAATATTACTATCTTATCTTAGACCATGTAAAAAAATGACTATAAAAAGTTATATCGAGCTTTTTATGAAAAACTTTTGCTATTCTGCTACAAAGGAATAAGCAAGGAACATTTATTTACAATTGACGATTATAATTTATACTATTTAATTAGTTCAATTTTATGAACAGTCGTTATGGCGTATTTATCTGAAACTAAGAGAATAGATATTTTAATAATGCTTGGTTGTGACAATAGAAAACGAACGCATGTAAGTATATAAATTATTTAATAATAAATATCCAGGACATAATATTTCACAGTCTACAGTTAGCAAAGAAATTTCGTAGTACTGGGCATGTGAAGCAAGTTCGTAACGCAGGAAGAACCCCTGAAGTTGACGAGGATAAACGATTAGATGTTATGATAGCCATTGAAGAAAATCCGCATAAATCTACTAGACAACTTGCTGCCGAATACAACGTCAGTAAAACAACAATTTTGCGTTTTTTACACAAAGAAAAGTACATCCCTATAAAATTCAGTTGGTACAGGAGTTATCTGAGGACGATCCAGACCGAAGGCTACAATTCTGTGAACAAATAATGAACATATGTCAGGCAGATGTGCAGTTTTTACAGAAAATACTTTTTTCGGGCGAAGCAACGTTTTACTTAAATGGTACTGTCAACCGACACAATTCTCGTTATTGGAGCAGAGAAAATCCTCATTGGATAATAGAGACTCACACTCGGTTTCCTAAAAAAGTGAATGTGTGGTGTGGTATTATTGAAAATAAAATCATTGGGCCTTACTTTTTTGATGACTCTCTGACAGGTGAAGGATATTTATATTTTTTAACAAATTTTTTGGTACCTCAATTACAAGTTCTGTATCCTGATAATAACAATCCAGATGAAACAGATAGAAATGTTTGGTTCCAACAAGATGGTGCTCCACCACATTTTGCACGTGGAGTGAGAGACTACTTGGATGAAGTATTTCCTAACAGATGGATTGGCAGGCGTGGAGCCCTTAAATGGCCACCTCGATCTCCCGATTTAACGCCGCTTGATTATTTTCTCTGGAGCCACTTAAAGTCTCAAGTGTATTTAAATCGATTGGAGACTATTGACGAATTAAAAGAAAGAATCACCGAAGAAATTGAAAAAATTGGCCCGGACGTCATACAAGATGTTCTTCAAGAATTTAATAACCGCATTGGTTATTGTCAAGAAGTTAACGGCAGTCATTTTGAACATTTATTACCATAAAATTTTAGTATTATTAATAGAATAGTTAAAAATAAAAATTGATGTTTCTTGAATATAAATGTACAAAAAACAAAAGTTTCTCCCTAAAATATTTTGTTAACAAGTTTTCTTATGGATGTATTAAATTTTTTTGTGTAATACAAGGTGTAAGGTAATGTTTGCCTTTTTTATTCCTTTTACTGGGTTTAGGGGCATGTGAATTTCTTCTATAGAACCTAGTTGGCGCCCATAACTGTTACATAACATTCTTTTAATTTTTTTCTCATATACCGTTCTTGTGAGTTTACCCACTCCTGTCTTCACTAGAGTGGGTCTGAGCAATATTGGTTGAAAACGACAACCTCTTACTTTGTTACCCGAATTGACAGGTGACACGTGATTATATTAATCCTTGCCCAATTTATTGGAAAATATATTTCCGTATCTGTATAAAGTGTCTAATAAAATTTCTGTTCTTTTAAAAACACAAAAAGACAAGATTCTGTTAAAAATATAATCTAAAATTCCAGTTATATTATAAAATGTCTTTATTTATTTATTTGTTTTTTAATATTTCCGAATTATCTCATACTTTTGTTACCTCTTAGTTTCACTAGCTATATAATTATTTTTTTCATACATACGATTGTCCACATAATTTTTATTTTTTAATAAATTAAACTGTTCTTGTTCAGATATTACATTACTGTTGGTATTTTATTTTGATTGGAAAAGGAACCAGACTAGAACTTTTTTGAATTGATGCCTGGTTCCTTTTTGCTTAATTTAATTTGACTAATATTGTTTTTATAAGAAATATTATATTTAAAAATAATAAAAACAACTTAAAGTTAAAATTAAAACAATAAATGTACCGAATTCTTTATTTTTGAAGAACTATCCCAGGAATCTTACTCGGAGTCAGACATGAAGGCAGATTTTTGTGGTAAACAAGAGACATTATTATAGTTTTTCAGATACTGTCTGGAGCGACATCATTAATTTCAATAATCTCGACAGAACGTTCCTTTTTCTGAATCAAAAAACAGGATTGGAATTTCTGAAAATAATTCAGATAAATTCAATCCGGCGACTGTCACGTCTGATATAAAAGCTGCTGAGAATGAGACGAGATGGGCTAGAAAGATCGCCCATTTTCCATCGAGAATATTCCACGGAAAAAGAAAATATAATAGCTGTATAAATTTAAATTTATTCGCTTATAACTCGCGCGTCTCTTGAAAATGTGTATTTTATGTTTTCTTTCTTTCGAAGCGTCAAACAGATTGTATCAAGCGTGCTTCATTTCGTTTCAATTTTAATGCCACAAAAGAAAACACCTGATAAAATTTGAGTATACGTTGAACGTTACGGGGACTGGGACTTTCGCTTTCGTTATTTCATTTTTAAATCGACATGTACTTGGTGTAATGTATTCTGTAATACATTAGAAAACAATCAGCTATATTCCTTGAACGTATTTTTTATTCTTTATTAATGTTGGTCTGTAGACAAAGAGTAATGATCTATTTTTCAACCTACTCCTCCTACTAGATTGTAGGTTAGGCAAATAGATTATAATTTATAATTCTGTCAATAGTAGGTACTTCTCATTCACAATTTTTTACAAAAGAATTAGATACTTAAAATATTGAAGTGCATTGTAAATGCTTCTAGGTAGATCAACTATTGGACATGTAAATTTAATATTCGTTTCTGTTTATATTATTTAAATTTACTGTCTAATTCTTCTGCTTGTTCTCCTTCTTTAGGGCTGGGTACTCTAAGGACTAAATATTTGTTTCCATTTGTACGACACCAGAAACCTTGATTTTGTTTTATTATGCCTTTTTTGGATAGATCTGTAATTTTGATTCCATACATTCTGTATGATTCGGTACAAATAGCAGACATTTTATTGAACTAGTTAATGGATTCTCCAGTCGTTTACAAATCTAAAGCTGTCTGATTGATTAAGAATTACTGCTCAGATTTACCTCTATTTAAAAGGTACGTAAAAAAAGGAATACAAGAAGAACGAATAGTTGAAACTATTAAAATTACGCAGAAAATATTGGAAAAATTCCCTTCATTGTTTTAATGATAATATTTTTTACGAAATAATACTAATAACGATAATTGTAAATAAATAAATATACATTAATATTTATAAAATTTATAAAATTAATGTTTAACACAAATAATATACAGGATGTGTGTAAATAAGTGCAAAAGATTTAAGGACATGGTTGCCAAAGTTATTTTGTTAAAAAAGTTTCGATAAACGAAGGTCAAATTATGCTTCATTTCCGTTTTAAAGAAATTGATTCAAAATTTGCAAAACGGTTTCAAGAAATAAATGTGCATTTTTTGGGGTTTGCATCAGTGGCGTTCGTGCGAGAATGCCACAACTTTTTTTATTAAAAACAAATGGTTGGCCATTGACTTTTTTCCGTTTTGATATTTAACAAAATAACTTCGGCAACCACCCCCTAAAAACTTTCGCACTTATTTACAAACACCCAGTACGTAAGTATAGACAACACAATCAAATTACCTATATTTGAAAAACAGATATTGAACCATTAATGTGAGAACAGCACCCCTTATAATTTTCGAATAAGCATATCTCAAAAAGTAAAATTTATCTAGAATATGTATACATTTTAAAGTTTTAATTCCTTTCAGTTTCCAAGAAAAAAAATCAAAGGACTTTAAATTTTGAAATATCATAATGAAAATAAATGCATTCCTCAACAGCACAATTTTTAATATAATCCCCAAATTTAAGCTCTTAATGTCTTGTTAATGATTTTTTAAAATTCGCCAAAATTAGTGGCTAAAACGCCTCGTTAAGGGCTATCTTCTGGTGTAAACTGGTGTAAATCGTTGCAAGAAACGAATGATGACGAGTGTACGATACGATAGTTACAGACGCGTTACATCAGAAAGCAGCACTTAACGAGGTGTTTTAGCCATTATCAAGAGATTAACAGCTTAAATTTGGATATTATAGCATAGTGCTGTTGAGGAATGCATTTATTTTAATTATGATATTTCAAAAATTAAAGGCTTTTGATTTTTTTCTTGGAAACTGGAAGAAATTAAAACTTTAAAATTTATGCACATTCTAGATAATATTTCCTAATTTATTTTGCCAAAATTTTAAATAAAAAAAAAACTACTTTTTGAGATATACTTGTCCGAAAATTATAGGGGGTGCTGTAATCAATCACCTTAATGTATGTAATAAAATAAACACAATTATTTGAAAGAATATTTTTGAATTTCAATTATTATTTTTTTATTTTAAGTAAGAATAAGTTATTACAATTTATGTCAACTGAGAGCGAGTGTAATTTTGGACACAGAGACTAATGCGATCATTGTCCTACTGCTCTTTGAGAACCAGGAACAGTATGGAGTTGTTTTTACCTGTACTATCAGTGGTCCTAGATGTTAATCACGTTCGACCGGTCGATCACGAGAAGCCTTAAGAGCAAACTGGGCCACTCGCGAAAGCAAAAATATTTTGTGGATATTCTAATATAAAATTGAATTTATATGCGCGCCACTGAAAGTACTTTGCGATGTTAGGGTACGTATAAATATACGGGCAAAGTTCGTCAGATTTGTACGGTACTGTGTACCTACTGTGCGCCACGCCAAATAGGATCAAAATAGGCCCGTCGCTTTCCATCGCGCGGTAGATCCACAAAATCGTAAAAATCTAATGAACCTGCAGGCCCGACGAGAGGGGGGCTAGGGGGACTAATTCCCGGGGCCCGGCAGCTTTAGCCGAGGCTGTTTTTTTTAAGTTCATCATAGAAGGGTGGAGCTGATCTACGAAAAATACAAGGTGAGAACTTTTTTTATAGAGATTTCAATAAGAATGGATCTAATTTTGCTTGAGGACCTTTTCTTGAAATGTAACCTAGAAAAGGGACTTGAATTTTTATACAATGTCCCCGGGCCCCACCAGGCTCTCGGCGGCCCTGCAAACCTGGACCCATTGTTGGTCCAGGCATGGCCCGGGCCCGGCACGTTAAATATATACGCTACTTTATTTGTTTCGAGACTATTGGGAGCTTCAAATTAGTGCAATGGTAAGGCAGCACCTTTATTTATTAGAACAAAAAGCAGCAAATTTTCATAGATTAAATACAGAATGGCGCGTAAAATTTTTCTTTTAAAATTAATTTAAAAAATTATCAAAATTCATTATTTTCGAATGTTTAAAAAAATCAAGGTTTATTCGCCCAAAGTTTTGTTATTATTTGTATTTCCTGTAAATGGGACTAAAAATAAAGGCTCAAAAGGAATTAGAAATTTTCGAAGCGTTTGTTTGCGAAGAGACTATATTATTCATTTGTTATTATGTTGATTTTTTCGCTGACTGCAAATTGGGCAAAATGAATCTCAATACGATTTTGTTGGAAAATTACCCGTTATAGTAATTTTAAAGAAATATAGAGTTTGCTTTACCATTTTTTGGTGCTTGTAGTCGAAATAACACTATATTTCTTACTGTCAAAATATACTCTACGCTAAAAATCAACCCTGGTGTAGTTAGAGCGGCGCGCTGTCCACTATAAAAGACAATACAAAATATAATATTATCACTCATCTAAGTTATATTTATAAAATTGTCTTGCTTAACATTATTGATGAATTAAAATCTCTTCGGTACATATCGATCTCTCAGTTATAAATTTTTAGTTGTTAGATCTTCATAGAAAAAAGTATTAGCACCACTGCACTATATGGATATTCTGGTATGTTAAAAAGGAGTTTATTTCAATGATATTTAATATTAATATTGGTATATTAGTACAAAAATAGCAAGCAGATAGTACATATAGTAAGCAAATAGTAAATACAGTAAATACAGTACGCAAATAGTAAATATAGTACACAAATAGTACATATAGTACGCAAATAGTACAGAAATAGCACAAAAAGAGTAAAGAAATAGTAGAAAAAGAGTAAAGAAATAGTACAAAAAGAGTAGAAAAAGAGTAAAAAAGAGTACAAAAAGAGTCCAAAAAGAGTCCAAAAAGAGTACAAAAAGAGTACAAAAAGAGTACAAAAAGAGTACAAAAAGAGTACAAAAAGAGTACAAAAAGAGTACAAAAAAGAGTACAAAAAAGAGTACAAAAAGAGTACAAAAAGAGTACAAAAAGAGTACAAAAAGAGTACAAAAAGAGTAAAAAAAGAGTACAAACAGAGTACAAAAAGAGTACAAAAAGAGTACAAAAAGAGTACAAAAAGAGTACAAAAAGAGTACAAAAAGAGTACAAAAAGAGTACAAAAAGAGTACAAAAAGAGTACAAAAAGAGTACAAAAAGAGTACAAAAAGAGTACAAAAAGAGTACAAAAAGAGTACAAAAAGAGTACAAAAAGAGTACAAAAAGAGTACAAAAAGAGTACAAAAAGAGTACAAAAAGAGTACAAAAAGAGTACAAAAAGAGTACAAAAAGAGTACAAAGAGTACAAAAAGAGTACAAAAAGTACAAAAAGTACAAAAAGTACAAAAAGTACAAAAAGAGTACAAAAAGAGTACAAAAAGAGTACAAAAAGAGTACAAAAAGAGTACTAAAAGAGTACAAAAAGAGTACAAAAAGAGTACAAAAAGAGTACAAAAAAGTACAAAAATAATACAAAAGAGTACAAAAGAGTACAAAAAAAGTACAAAAAGAGTACAAAAAAAGTTTAGAAATAGTACAGAAATAGCAAAGAAATAGTACAGAAATGACAAAGAAATAGTACAGAAGTAATACAGAAATAGTACAGCAATAGTACCGAAATAATACAAAAATAGTAAAGAATTAGTACAGAAATAGTACAAAAACAAATAGTACAGAAATAGTACAAAAATAATACAAAAATAGTACAGAAATAGTACAAAAATAGAACAGCAATAGAACAGAAATAGTACAGAAATAGTACAGAAATAGTACAGAAATAGTACAAAAATAGCACAGAAATAGTACAGCAATAGTAAAGAAATAGTATAGAAATAGTACAAAAATAGTACAGAAATAATACAGAAATAGTACAGAAATAGTACAGAAATAGTACAGAAATAGTACAGAAATAGTACAGAAATAGTACAGAAATAGTACAGAAATAGTACAGAAATAGTACAGAAATAGTACAGAAATAGTACAGAAATAGTACAGAAATAGTACAGAAATAGTACAGAAATAGTACAGAAATAGTACAGAAATAGTACAGAAATAGTACAGAAATAGTACAGAAATAGTACAGAAATAGTACAGAAATAGTACAGAAATAGTACAGAAATAGTACAGAAATAGTACAGAAATAGTACAGAAATAGTACAGAAATAGTACAGAAATAGTACAGAAATAGTACAGAAATAGTACAGAAATAGTACAGAAATAGTACAGAAATAGTACAGAAATAGTACAGAAATAGTACAGAAATAGTACAGAAATAGTACAGAGATAGTACAGAAAGAGTACAGAAGTAGTATAGAAATTCTATGTAAATAGTACACAAATATATGAAAATTAGTTTTATGAGTACTAAATAACAAAGATATTAAAATTGTTGATGACCAGTGGTTGTTAATGTGTTTTGGGAAATACAACCCAGACACTGTTGAAATATATCAAATGACTTTCTACTAAGTTACGATACAACATTTTAGGTTGATGTGACTGTAGGTAATTTAATTTTTAAATTTATATATTGCCATTCTAAATTTTTGGCATATAAAAATGTTCTCTTCTCATTTGATATTTGTATCTACATGCACTCTTAAATGTTATATCTTGTTTCCTGGGAGAATGGTAAGTTTTTCCAGTAGTAGTAAAAGTCAACTTATGAAATGGAGGTCTTCTTAGAATATTATTTTTAAATGGTAAGTAAAGGGTTTTATCTACATTTAATGTCATTAATTTACTGTCAGCCTTATAAAATATGTGTTGTCTGCAAATCTCAAAACATCAGCTAAAATATAGATGGAAAATAATCCGTAGATATATAGATTAAATAATAGAATTGTACCGTACTTCGTAGGACACCGTTATTTAGAATAAATGATTACAGATACCACCTACTCTTGTAACTAGTCCGTTTTAAAGATAGCTCTTAAATAATTTGAGTGATGTGCCTCTCTCTATTATGGGTTTACTATGAAAGTCAGAATTTCCAATTTTGTCAATCCTAAATAGAGTCATTAAAATCCAAGTACTAATTTCGATATATGCATTTTTTTATCTATAAACAAAATAAAAATTGAGGAAGATTGTGACTGAGCAAAAAATGTGTTATAGGATCGCAAATTGTGTTTAAAACTTCTTCTCCGTATTTTATTATAAAATTGATTGTCGATTAACGTTTCAAAAAAAGTAAGCAAAAAATAACCCGACACAGAAAACAGATTCGGGTTTACTGCATGAAGCTACAAAAACAAAACCGTTAACATTCCAAAATGCAGCCGTAAAATTAATCACAAAATTTTTAATTTTGCATGTTTTTGGCCAATAAATACGGAACTCTTTCGTAAAAACATGTGACTTCTCATATATGCACTCGTCCAGATGTATCCGCATCGATGCAAACAATTTATATTCACCTATCGATCCCGTCTAAGCGCGGCACCAGGTAGCACAAAAGAGAATCAATCACAACGGGGTCAGTTTTGAGGGTAGAATTCCCGCTTAACTCCCCGTCTGCCGAGTTATGAACAAAGGTCATCTATCACACAACGCAAGTAATCATCTCGTAGAGAAAACATATCGTAACGGTTGGACTAAGAACAGTGGCGGCTTCTCAGTTTGTTCAATTCGTCATCGTTTCACCTGAACCTATTTGAAGCTTACAAACAGACCAAAATTATTATTATTGTTAATTATTATTATTTTCAATGAAATCGTAATTAGCTAAAAATATAATTTTCATCGCCTTTCTTGAGTCCTAAATTGTTGATCACCTTTCGATGGAGACAGAGTTGTGATGCAGCCAAAGGATACACGATATTAATCACATTGTATTAAATGCATACAATTGTGTAACGATTTGTACATAAAAATAAATGTTATTATACATTATACATTTATACATTATACATTTATACATTTATACATTTATACATTTATACATTTATACATTATACATTTATACATTTATACATTTATACATTTATACATTATACATTTATACATTTATACATTTATACATTTATACATTTATACATTATACATTTATACATTTATACATTATACATTTATACATTATACATTATACATTATACATTATACATTATACATTATACATTATACATTATACATTATACATTATACATTATACATTATACATTATACATTATACATTATACATTATACATTATACATTATACATTATACATTATACATTATACATTATACATTATACATTATACATTATACATTATACATTATACATTATACATTATACATTATACATTATACATTATACATTATACATTATACATTATACATTATACATTATACATTATACATTATACATTATACATTATACATTATACATTATACATAATACATTATACATTATACATTATACATTATACATTATACATTATACATTATACATTATACATTATACATTATACATTATACATTATACATTATACATTATACATTATACATTGGTATTGCTAAATATAGTCAAGCCTTTTAGATCTATTGGACACTGATAAAGTAAAATGAGATTTTATTTAATAAAATGAGTTTTGTCTAATATTTATAAATAATAAATAATACTCAAAGTTTGTAGCACATCACTCTATCTCCCACCACGTCGAACTTGGTCAAACTACACCATTTCTCTAAACCAATCACAAGACAGTGTTAAAGAGACACTCTCAGACAGGACACGACCAGACATTTATCAAGTTGAGAAATATTCGAACCTACAAGCAAGCAAGATCAAAATCAATCTCCGCGCGAAACAGTCGCGATTTTAACAAAAATATTTTAAACCAGCATGTTTTGAATTCAGTTTTATGCAAAAGTATCACTTAATTGTTATGTGGTTATTGAATACAAATCTATCAACCTATCAGCATGATTTTCTGCAAGATTCTTCATTTATATACAGTCCACAACGCCACCCTGTAAGACAAAAGGAATTCTTAATCAGGCAGCGATAATTTCAGAAAAACATCGCCGACCTTCGACAAATTGGAAATACATATATATTTATTTGAAATAAGGCTTTAAAATAAACAAAACATTGATACCGTGATAATTTATTTGAATCCAATAATGAGAAGAACATAGATTAAACAAATTTAAATGAGAAATTAAATATACGGATGTTTTAATAGTTAAATAATATTATTAGGTTCTAAATAATTGACCGTACAATATTCAAACGCCACAAGGGTCAACTGGCTAAAAATCAGCAATGTGTTTTACAAGCCACAAAAATATTTGAAGAATCTGAAGCCATTTATTTTTCTTTTTCTCGTGAATCTGGTGCATGCATGCCTATGTTTGATTGAGTTGTTAGAGGTATAATAAAAGTTGATGTATGTGATGATCGTGAAATTAATAATATAATAATAGTGTCGGGGTGTTTACGTTTCACGTTTTGGATAAAGAAGGAAATAACAGCATTAAAAGAATGGTTCTGGTCCATTAGTGGAAAGTATTCGAAATGTAAAAAAATATTGATATCTTATATTATTTAAATGAATAAAATTCAAAATTATAATAAATTAAAAACAACCTGGTATATTATAAAAACAGGTAATTCCCGTTGCTTTTTTATTATTTCAATGTATTTATTTATTTATTTAGATGACATTTAAAGCAAATCATTTTGTTTCATTATTCCAGTAAGTGATTAGGACTAGTATAGTTGGTTTTAATAGAAAAATATATAAAAAATAGTTTGGACCATAAGAAACAAATACTTATTTTATTTTTTAATATATATAAATAATTTTATCGTCAATAAATAATGCATTACCATAGCGATGTGTGGAAGTAAACAAACACTTTATCTCACTCTAAAAATCAAATATTTTATCTGCCGCTAATATTTATTAACATAGCCAGGAACGTCTGACATAATTAGTCTGTAACTGATTTGTTTTGTATTCGCTGTTATTTTTCTGTTTATTTACTTTGTCATACCAAAATGCGATGTTATATCTCTTTTTTTAATAATTATAATTATTTACGTCAGCAAAGTGACTTTATCAAACTCGCCTGTTACTCGCCTTACTTGGCTCATAATCTCAGACAAGTTCGATAAAGAATCACTTTGCTGACTTGGTACATAAATATTATGTTATCCTCTGGTCATTAGTTAGAGAACTTTATTTAGTTAGGTCTTTTCTAGTAGACTCTATAAACTAGGAAGAAATTGACATTGGTGTGAGGAATATCAGTCTTAGAAGCAACTCAATACGAGTGCAGCAGTTTATTCCTCTTCCTGACATAATCGGCATAAGGATATAAATTATGTTAAAAAAACATAACTTTGAGCAAACCATAAACTGATTAAAAAACCATAATTTGTTTTAATGAACAATACCTTTTATACAAAATTCCATATTATGAGTTTATCACCTTCCTATAACTTGGCCAGAAGCAGCCACTGATTGAGAAAAAAAAACAGTTACGGAGAAGGCACATGAATTATGGTTTACCGAAGGAAAACATTATTATTTTAGATGGGGTTAAATAAATTTCTTTCATATGTAATTTATTTGTCTAGGGATGTATCAATTTCTTATAAACTTGACCAGGAGCAGCCACTGGTTATGAGAGAGAACAGTTATAGAGAAGGCACGTAATTTATGGTTTACCGAAAGAAAAATTTACTGTTTTGGATGGGGTTAAATCAATTTCTTTGATGTGTAATTTATTTGTC
Organism: Psylliodes chrysocephalus; assembly: GCA_927349885.1. Classification (NCBI taxonomy): domain Eukaryota; kingdom Metazoa; phylum Arthropoda; class Insecta; order Coleoptera; family Chrysomelidae; genus Psylliodes; species Psylliodes chrysocephalus. The sequence continues at coordinate 44,751,735 of OV651813.1, forward strand.
TAGGTATATATATCACTTTTACTTATTTTTTTTTCTCATATCGAGCGGGCCGCTAAAACACAGCCCAAACTAATTTACGAAGGTAGGATATATCTAATGTTGGGCTACATGAAAAAGACAGATGGCGACAATAAGCCCTACAGTCTCGAAACTTTAGGAATAAAGGAAGGGACAGAAAAGAACGACTTTGAAGCACATATAAAGGTTTGTTTTAACAAATTCTGTAATTTTTAAAGGTGAAGAAAAGTTCTTTGAACCTCATCGAAGTGCTTCTACTTTATTATTTTAAATTTCATGATGCCTAAAATAATTATTTCCTTAGTAACTTGTAAGTTTCACAAAAACATATTAAATGGGTATAAATTCTCTTTATTCAAAGTAATTCGTTCATTATTTTTTTCATAGTACGTAGATTAACAAACATAATTTTTTAAATTCAATTAATTTAAATATTTCTATTTCCAAAATATTATTAAATTATTTTCTGGACATGCCATTTACGATCTATTTAATATCAGTTTACTGCATATCATAAATGTGATTAGTTTGGAATGCACTTTCCCTCACATAGAGGTATAAAAAATTAAATTTTAATCAAAATATACTTGATTAAAAAAAAAAGTTAGTTAGTTTGTTCTAAGTCGTCTGTGTGAATTTCTTATTTTCCATTATTTGTGGAACGTTTAATTTTTAAAAAAATATAAAAAATTTAATCCCTCAAGTCCCTCTTTGCCTTATTTGGGCCTAAGAGGGCGTAAGACGGCCTCAACTTTCTCGATTATCAAGAATATTTAATCGAATAGATAAACTTCCGAAACCCTTATTCAAAAACGAAAAATGATATCAACTTTTTATCAAAATTCAAGCTTTGTAAGGGGACTAAGTCTATTGATTTTAAAAAAATATGATTAAAATTAAGGGGATTCTGGGGGATTGAAATAAAAAAAATCATGATTCATTAAAAGCGACTTCAATGCAAAATACACCCATTGGGGCTTCAGACTAACAAAAACTAGGTGTAAAAACCTAAAAGAAGCAATGACATCTAAAATGTGAGTCACTTCAGCTGGCAAACCTACTTATTAGCCCACAGATAGAAATAAAATACCCGACTTAATAGACTTTTTTGTTGTACGAAATATTTCTGCTAACTACATCCAAGTTAATGGGGCATGGGACATGAATTCTATGATATTATTATCTAAAATAAAAGCGCTCTTAGACTGATTAACAGGAGAACAGACTGACAAAGCTTCAGACTGGACCTTGAACATAAAATGAATCTTTCAGTTAAGAACAAATAACGGACCTACTATCTGCAAAAAGAAAACTAATGAGGAAATAGCATCAAACCAGAGATCCATTAAATAAAACCAACCTTAACAACCCAGCAGTTAAAATGGGAGATAAAACGAATCAAAAATGAGTCTATTAGTGAGTACCTTAGTGAGTTGACAAACGATAAAGCCACTGATTTTTCTTTATAGAAAGCCACAAAGCGATTGAAAAGGTCCACTATATGCTCCAAACAGGAAAACAGATGGCTAAAAATAACAAAAAAGTTAAGGATTCGCAGAGCACTTATGTTGAGAATAGGGTGTTAATACACTGCGACCTAAAAGATCTATTGTGCCCTGATCGCAGAGCACTTACAAAATACCTTACAACCAAATGAAGGAGAAGAATTACCAAACTGGGTTCTTCCAGAGAGAGATGACTCGAATCATCAGACCAACCCCTTCGAAGGAAATTGCAAAAAAAATAAAAATAAATATTGATTTAATTACAGAAAAAGCTTTAAAACAACTTCCGAAGAAAGCCATAATTAAACTTACAAACCTGTTTAATGCCTCATTCAAACTAAAATACGTCTCTAGGTTGTGAAAAGTAGCTGAAGTAATTAAGGGGTGTCCGTTAAACAGTGAAGAGTATAATATAGAATTCCAACCATTATATATCTTCTTTCTAGTTGTTAATTATGTTAACTTTGCTTTAGTAATCATCACTTAGTAATCCGAATAATAATATTAAAAAAAATCTCGAGGACATTTCTTCTTCACCATTAAAAATTACCCAATATGTAAAATAAAATGAGTATATGTAAGCTAGACTTCAAGGCCCTACAGTTGTTCTAGGCTGTCCAATATATATTATAAAAAAGTGGCATTTATCTTCTAGAATCCTATTTTATTTACTCGTGAATAATACTATTGGGAAAAGGAAATTAAATAATTTCTCACTTCTTTGGCTAAAGCTGGTTGTGATTTATATCCGATCACATGGAAGTTAAAGTTCGAAACAACTCAACGTAATTAGTTAGGAACATACCCTGATCGTGTACCCAACGACAGATATCGCCACAATCCTAACACAGCCGGACCGTTGGCAACATTGATATTATTCGTTTCCTTCTCGACCAAATGCGAAGTCTCTGTAGTTTTCGCTTAGACACTAGAAAACTGTATTGGAAGGTTCTCAATAGCAGATACTGTATATTCATTGAAATAAATATTTTGCGCCGTCAAATCCTTCAGTTTATTTCTTCCCACACGTCACACCACATGTCTCTTCACTCCTTATATATAATTGGGCCGTATAAAATTATTTAAACTGTGATATCGATATCGGTTTCAAGAATATTTAATTTTATCAATAAATTCGAGAGACGCTAAAATGGTGGTTCCCACCTTATCGAGACTAAGACCCATAAGGGTAAACTCGTAGCATAACAAAAACGAGAAATGATTTAACTTGGTACGAAATACCGAAAGTCGATAGTAGTATTAGCACGTTGAATTTTTTGGTTTGTGAAGCATTGGCATTACTTATGATGATTTTCTATATCGCCTTTTGATTAGGATTTAAAAACTTGTTCGGGCAATTTATCCAATAATAATTGGCCCCTTTACCTCTTAAGCCTGCTCATGTAAAATATTTGGGCTTCTTACTTCGCCTATTTATATTCTATTAATAAAGGACAGAAGGATGAGTATTGCAACTATGTTAAAATAAATAAATTGGCTTTCAGTTCAGAATTATGTTCAGTATATGACTGATATTAATTTCTAAAATAAAAATGATATAGTACCATCGCATCAGATCTATTAGAAAAAATTCAATATAATTCGCAATATCACAACTATAATACAAGAAACCAATCTGACTTTCATGTACGGCAAGCCATCACTAAAAGTTCCCAAAATACAATTTTTATTAAAAGTTTAAAAAAATTAATAGATTGCCTACAGAAATTAAAAAACAAACAATAAATGTATTCAAAAGTAACCTCAAACAATACTTGATAAATAAACAGAACGGATATACTTTCTTGTGATAATACTCTTTAAACCTGCCCTTTTTATTTCCCTTAATTTATTGTTATTTTACCCCTCGTTTTATCCGCATTTATTATAGATTATTTGCCTCCAAAATGGCTAATGGTTGCAAGTACGAAGGTAGCAACCCGCCTTAGAAATTTCACCTTTACTATCAACAGCTGTTGTTTGACAGGTCGTTAGAGAATATTTGCAATTTATAGAATGTAAAGAATGTTAGGAATTTTGACGTTAGAAATAATTGGAATTCCTAAAATTGTCACATAAGAAATGAATGGGCGGATTTTAAAAAAATTGTTATTAAAGTAATTAGGATGAACCGAAAATTCTGAAAATCAATAGGGTTCTAAGTTAGAAGTAATTATTCAAGAAAATCAAAACCGCAAGTCAATCAGAACTTTCGTTCTAGAGTTATCGTGCCGGCATACATAAACACAGACGACCAGACGAAAATGTTTTTTGGATTTTCGGACTCTGAATGATCAGAAACATGAAAAAAAGTTTTAAAAAATGGGGGTGAGAAAATTTTTTCGTCTGCACGAATGCAATATTGAGGCCCCATAGGAAGGGCCTCAGTAATAGCTATATCTCCTGTTATCTCTGTTAGAGGCTGACGTTATAGAAATTTTGCAGTATCTCTATTATTACCGATATATTTTGGAAATATGTTTTATTGCCGACGTCATGGGCTGTAGTAAAATAAATAGCATGGATATTTGCATATGTTACAATTATGCCCAATTATTTCTAGATAAAAAAAAAAAAATCCTTGTAAATAAAAAAAATGCATCACTCGAAAAAATTGCAAATTTTTATAAACAATAAATGCAATATTAGCGAGTATACCGTGATTTTGCTCATAAACAGATAAAAAAAAGAAGTCTAGATTTGGATTAGAGCTAACCAACCTTCTTCTTCGATACTAACGTTATAATGTGTAGATGAAGGGCAAGTACAATGGCGAGTAGAAGAGTGAATAAATTATTTTAGAAAAATGTCTAGTTAAAATACTCATATAGCACTCACTACATTTTGTGACTCAATGAACGTGCTAATGTGCGACATGATGCATATAGAATTTGGTGCCAAACATTGGTTATGTAGTGCCATTATATTTATTAAAAATATTAACATTTTCAAAGAGGTTTACGTAAGCCTTATAAAAATGCAAATTCAAATCTTATTATCTGGTACAAAAGTATATTGAATTTTCGACAATTTTTATAATTTCATCATGGAAATATCTTCTATTTGAAAATTATAAATTAAACCACGTCTGAAAAGCATTTATATATTAAACTCAATATAAAGTCTCCATTAAAAACGACACAAAGAGCCTCCGATTTGATTTATTTAAAATATACCAAAAAAAGCAGACGAATTTGGTGATATTAGTGTAACAAAAAATTACGCTTTTTTTGCGTTTTAATCCATTATTCAACATTTTTTTCCTATATATGAATCATTTCTTTCATTCGATCCTGTCCGTCTACATTCTTTTGAAAGGCGCGTACTGGAATTCCGAATTTTCGGAACCGTTTTTTTATTAAAATTTTCTTATTGTGGCGACCATAATTTTTCATAGATGTTTTCATAATATGTCGACGACCATGTCTGCAAGAGTCAACAGCTAAGCGAAACTCATTCATTCTCTGAGGCATACTTCTATTCTATCTCCGTCGGATTTTATAGTACAATCAGAAACGTGCTAGTGATTAAAATATTATTAACGGTAAATACAAGTTTATGTTATATTAAATGCATAATTAGAAATTAATATGATACCATTCCAAATACAAGGACTTCGCGATAAACAAAATCTATTTAATCCTCAATTATAAGCTTTTAAGTTTGTAGAAACAGTTCTTTTATAGTCTCAACAAATTTGGAGAACAAAAGATTAGCATGCTAGGCACACGAACGTTTTTTATAGTTCGATTTATTTGACGACATGAAATACGGAAAACCATAAATTTCGTATCCCTCTTTCAGAACAAGTCGATGTATAAAAAGTTGAAAACGACTTCGCGAAATGTTGATAATAGCGACCCATGAAATAAGAAAAATACTGTTTTTTAACACATCATTCCTTTAAGTGGGTTTTTTTCTAAGTAGACCAAAAGTTAAATTGACTGTTTTCCGAATAATATATAGGGTAATTCAGGGAGAGATGGTACACCGGGTAAGATGGCATATTTAAATTTTCGCGACAACAATGGAGCACGGTAATGTTGCTGTCAGTCAGCGGCAGTAGTGTACACGTGTTGCATCATAGACTGAATATATTGGCGTTAAAGCGGTCAAAAGGTAAGTTACGCACAAAAATAGGTGAGCGGACCTGAAAATAATTGAGCCATCTAAACAAGCCGAAATTTTTTACATCTAAATGCAATTTTTGTGATTGTTTTAAGGTCAAGGTGGCCATGAGAATTGTTGAGGTTGGCTGAGTTGCCAAATTCGTGTTGTATTCAGCAAAAATTACCTGTGCCATCTCTCCCGTAATATTAGGAGAGATGGTTCGTGTACAATCTCTCCCGTAAAATAAACAGGTATGCTAAAAAAACTATGATCTTTTTAGGAAAATGCCGACTCATTATCAACGAAATGGCACGGTGCAAAGGGGTAAATGCAGCCAAGAACATCTATCAGCGGACGCAAATGCAGTCATAAACGACACTATGTGGCTTAGAGAGGCTAGTCGGAATCACAGCCTCCCGCTGTCAATCTTAAAAAGACGCGTAATTCAAAGAAACTGTTGTTGTTATATTGTAATTATTTGTTTATATTTTTTGATCCTACTGTATATAGGAAAAAATGTCAATGTGACTTAAGGTCAAATAAATGATTATTCTAGTCAGTCTTTAAAAATACTCATTTTTATTGATTCCACTAAATAGAACCAGACAAACCCAAAAATAGCTCGATAGTCAATTGAGCTTCAAGACGGCAGTCAGCCACATGGTCCTTTGATCCGTTAATTTAGAGGAGTCAGAAAAATGAACAGTGACGCCAAATCATTAGGTGCTGTTAGAAAAAGCTATGATACTAGACAGCGCAGACGAGCACAGACGATGGCAGACTTAACAAGCACCCGTAGACAAGATGAAATTGTAATTGACGAAAATGTGGTTCGACACGAAGAACCGCAAAAGGACAACCAACCACGACAAGTCCAAAAAACAACAGAAGAGCCCTGTTCCAGTAAATATATCAGCAATAATGACAACGTCTTAGATAGATCATCAATTAATAAATCTAAGAAATCCAGTAAAAATTCCAGAAGTACTTCGAAGACAGAAAGACGAAAATTGGAAATAGAAGCTGAACGACAAATTTTGGAAATAGAAAAAAAGTTAATTTTAAATAAGTTAGCACTAGACAAATTAACGGTAAATGAAGACTTTGAGGACATTGAAGAATCTGAGATAACCGAAGTATGTAATAGTGTGGCAGACGACATAAGTTTCAAGGTAAGCACTTGGTTGAAATCTAATCCAGCTGATGAGACTGCAATTCCTGACATGGAAAGAGAGACTGGAGTAGGTAAAATAAGGGAGCTATCTCAAGGATATGGTGCTAGAAATGAAGATACAAATCTTTTGAGTAAGTTTCAAACAACCGATTTGTCAAATGATATGGAAAACTGTATCATGCGAAGACATGGAATGGACAGATCCCTACCCAATTTTGATGGCAACCCAGCAGATTGGTTAGTATTTATATCCGAATTTAATGAAACTTCAAAACTTTGTCATTATTCTGACAGCGAAAATTTAGTTCGCCTTAGAAAATGCCTTAAAGGTGAGGCTAGGGAGTCCGTAAAAATGCTGCTTATATCCCATTTAAATGTTTCAGAAATAATAGATACATTAGAGAATAACTACGGACGTCCGCAGTATATAATAAAATATATGATTGAGCAAGTGAAAAGTACACCACCAATTAAAGATTACAAACCAGAATCTATAGTCAAATTTTCTAATTCTGTATGCAATTTAGTAACCGCCATAAAACATTTAAAAAATGATGTTTATTTAAAAAATCCTTTACTTCTGGATGAATTTGTTAATTTCCTGACAATTAGTCTTAGACGTGATTGGTCACTCCATGCCATCAGATTAAAGGAACCGACACTATTAGATTTCTCTATATGGTTAAAAAACTTGGGGAAGGCTTCAGGTCTATTATGCACTCCTAATTTTAAAAATGATTATTGCAACCCTAGTAAAAAATCTGAGTCCGTTCTTTTAACTGACGATCGCAAGAAATTAATAAAAGACAAATGTCGCTGTTGTGGTAATATAAAACATCCTCTACAGAAGTGTCAAAAATTTCAAGAAATGAATGTTGATAATCGTTGGCTCTATGTATCAAAAAATAAATTATGCATTTCATGTTTAAAGCCAAATCATCATTTAAATTCTTGTTTTCTAAAGAAAAAGTGTGGTACAAATAACTGTCAATTAAAGCATACCCCTTTGTTACATAAAGATTCCGAGATCGGTGTAGAAGTCAATATTTTGCAACAAAATCCTGAAACAGAAACCATCGAGCCTATTCAAATTCACCAGCAGAAGTATTCACAGATAATACTCAGAACCATTCCTGTAGAAATTGAAGGACCGAAGGGTAAGAAAATTATTTATGCTTTACTAGACGAAGGCTCCACTATCACTTTAATAGACAAAGACCTAGCAACTGACATTGGTTTGACAGGGTATACAGAGCCACTTTGTATGCAATGGACAAATAACCAACATCAAACAGACAATACATCACAAAAGGTTAGCTTAAAAATTAAAGGCACATTTTCTGACGCTAAGTCATATATTTTAAAAGACGTCAGAACCATCGATAATTTTATATTACCGTCACAATCTCTCGACATGAAAATGGTTGCTGAACACTGGCCCTATTTAAAAAATTTACCTATCAATTCATTTAATGATGTTCGACCAAAAATGCTTATTGGTACTGATAATTACGACTTGACAATGCCAAGACATTACGTTGAAAACACGAGATATGATCCAAAAGCAACTTTAACCAAATTAGGTTGGGTAATTAACGGTCAAATAGTTCGAGGAAAAATAGAAACTAGCTTCAGTTTTCACGTTTGCGAAAGAAATTTAGAGGATGACATGTTACATACCTTAATACAAGATACTTATAAATTACATGATGATAATTTAGACAGTGACATACCACTATCCAGACAAGACCAATACGCCTTAACCGTTATGGAAAAAACTACTAGAAGAATAAGCGATCATTTTGAAACTGGGTTAATATGGCGAAATCATAATTTGGTGACACCGGAAAGTAAAACAGTAGCTTTAAATAGATTGTTCTGCAATGAGAGGAAAATGGATAAAGATTTAGAATTTGGAAAAGCCTACTGTGAAAAAATCGAAGATTATTTAAATAAAGGATACCTAAAAAATGTAACAAACAATGATGGTAATAGAGATATGTCTAAACTTTGGTACCTACCACACTTTGCTGTTTTTAATAAGCCAGGAAAAATGCGAGTGGTTTTTGATGCGGCAGCTAAGTCACACGGAATAAGTTTAAATGACATGTTATTTTCAGGTCCAGATCTTTTAAAACCTTTAATAGCAATACTTTGGACTTTTAGACAATACAAGATAGCATTTTGTGGCGATATTGCAGAAATGTTCCATCAAGTTCAAATAAGAGAAAAGGATCGTGCAGCCCAGCGAATATTATGGCGTGGCTACAATCGTTCTGAAAAACCCTCAGTTTTGGAAATGCAAGTAATGACTTTTGGGGCCACATGCTCTCCTTCTTTAGCTCAATATGTTAAAAATAAAAATGCTAGTGAGTTTCAAACACAATTTCCTGAAGCATACCATGCCATTTTAAATAAACACTATGTAGATGATTATCTAGATAGTTGCGACTCTGAAAGCGAAGCAATAAAATTAATTGATAACGTAATTCTTGTTCACAAAAAAGGAGGTTTTCTGATGCGTAATTGGCTATCTAATTCAAAAAACATACTCCTACATTTGCCAGAAGACATGAGATCGAAAAATTTAAAGGATTTTAGTTCTGAATCAACTTTACCTATAGAGAAAATATTAGGAGTTCAATGGGACCCTGAAAAGGATGAATTTAAATTTAAATTAAATACTGGCAAAATATCTGAAAAAACTCTAAAACTTGAAGAATTTCCCACCAAACGAGAAGTACTTAAAGTGGTAATGAGCATTTTTGATCCACTAGGTTTCCTCAATAATATAATCATAAAAGGTAGAATCCTGTTACAAAATATTTGGCGTGAGAATATAAACTGGGATGAAAAGATTTCACCAAACTCCTTTCAACGTTGGAAAAGTTGGATAAACGAACTTGGTACAATAAAAGAAATAACAATTCCTAGATGTTACTCACTAAATATTCCCACGGCAAGTAATATTCAATTACATTCCTTTTCCGATGCCAGTCAGCAAGCGTATTCAGCTGTTGTTTATCTAAGGATATCAAGTCAAAATGGTGTCGAAATTTCATTTCTATCTTCTAAATCGAAAGTATGTCCTTTGAAAGAAATTACTATACCTCGTTTGGAATTGGAAGCCTCATTACTAGCCAGTAAGCTAGTTAAACGAATAAAAGAATCCTTGGAGTTACGTATTGATGAAGAAATATATTGGACAGATTCTCGAATCGTCCTATCATGGATTCAATCAGATAAAAATCGATTGAAGCAGTATGTAAGGAATAGAGTCCAAAAAATTCTAGAAAGCTCAAACAAAACCTGTTGGCGTTGGTTACCAACAAAATTAAACCCAGCAGATCATGCCACCAGAGATGAAAATCCAAAACATTCCGAAACTAAGTGGTTAACAGGTCCTGCATTTCTGCATCAACCATTTTCGCAGTGGCCGGAAGGTACATTAGATGCTAATTTTGACAAGTCAGAGATGACAAAAGAAATGAAAATGGATAAAAAAGAATTCGTAGGGGCCGTTACTACAATAATGAAGACTCTTATACCTTTACCAGACTGCCAGCGATTTTCCTCATGGACAAAACTAGTAAGAACAACAGCATGGGTAATAAGATTTTTAAATCACTGTCGTAATAAAAAAACTACCACAAACAAAACATTGACCGTAGAAGAATGTAGTAATGCAGAATTGGAATGGTGGAGAAAAATACAGTTTTTAGCATTCCCTGAAGAAATTCTCACTCTCAGAAGAAATGAACCTATTTCGAAACAAAGCAAAATTTTCAAGTTGTCACCATTTTTAGACGAATTTGGAATTCTTAGACTAAGAAGTAGAATCATCAATGATATACCGGGATTTGAAAAAAATCCGGTTATTTTACCTCATGATCACAAATATTCAGAACTTATAGTGTCATTTTTTCATCAAAAATTTAATCACCAAGGAGTGGCAACCGTAAAAAATGAAATTAGACAAAAATATTGGATTCCTAGACTTAGTAACCTAGTTAAAAAAACTCTTCGTCAGTGTAATGTTTGTAAAGTTCTGAAAACCACTCCCCAAGTCCCTATAATGGGAAATCTACCATTAGCGAGAACTACACCCTATGTAAAACCATTTAGTTTTTGTGGTATCGACTATTTTGGACCGTATCTGGTAAAAATAGGACGACGAAGAGAAAAACGATACGGTGTTTTATTTACCTGTCTGACTATTAGAGCCATTCACCTTGAGCTAGCAAATTCCCTTACCACTGATTCAGCAATCATGGCGATCCAAAGAATGTCTGCAAGAAGAGGATATCCTACGCAACTGTTCAGCGATAACGGGACCAACTTCAGAGGTGCTGACAAAGAACTTCAAGCAGCCTTAAAAGAGTTCGACCAACAAAAATTTAACGATAAACTGTCAATCCACGGCATTCAGTGGAACTTCAACCCTGCAACAGCTAGCCACATGGGAGGAGTGTGGGAACGTCTTATACGGACAGTTAAGACAGCACTAAAGACTGTACTAAAGGAAGAAGTACCCAACGAAGAAGTCCTCCAAACGCTTTTTCTTGAAGTGGAAAATATAGTAAATTCCAGACCATTAACCGAAATTAACGTCGACAGTCAAGAAGAAGAAGCTCTAACCCCAAATCACTTTTTATTAGGGCCGCACTACAACCAAACAGAAGGTAATGTCCTCAAAAATTTACCAACGGACGGTAGCCATCTAAAAAAACAATGGAAAATTGTTCAAAATTTAAGTAATAAATTTTGGACCCGTTGGATAAAGGAATATCTGCCTACACTTCATACAAGATCTAAGTGGAACGAAGACCAAGAAAAAATAAAAATAGATGACGTTGTTATTATTGTTGATGACCAAAACCATAGAAATCTGTGGTTGAAGGGCAAGGTAATTGCAGTATATCCCGGCAAAAACGGAAGAATACGTGTAGCAGACGTCCAAACAAACACCGGCGTGTACAGAAGACCTGTTTCGAAGCTGTGTATTCTTCAAATTATTCACGGAAATGAAGCTACATAGTTCTTCATTTAGGGGGGGAGAATGTTGTTGTTATATTGTAATTATTTGTTTATATTTTTTGATCCTACTGTATATAGGAAAAAATGTCAATGTGACTTAAGGTCAAATAAATGATTATTCTAGTCAGTCTTTAAAAATACTCATTTTTATTGATTCCACTAAATAGAACCAGACAAACCCAAAAATAGCTCGATAGTCAATTGAGCTTCAAGACGGCAGTCAGCCACAGAAACTTTGAGAAGAAAGATCTGGGGCCTTCTTCTGTACTTGGTAAAGAAAACGAAAATAAGCTGAAATTGCATATTCAGAAACTGTAGAAGCACGGTTTTGCACCTACTCGAGACTGCGTGCGAGAAATGGCTTTTAAGCTATCATAGCAGCTTACAATCAAGCAAACATTCAACAAAGAAAAAAGGATGGCAGGCTATGACTGGCTGGAACTATTTGTGAAACAGAACCCGCATTTGAGTGTAAGGAAAGCTGAAGGCGTTTTACTAGCAAGAAGTCGGGATGAATAAAAGAGAAGTGACTGCTTATTTCAATCTCTTGGAAGCTACTATGGAAGCAGTCGGAATAAAAAATATGCACAGTCATATATTTAACATGGACGAGACCGGCTTGCAACTGAACAGTAAACCTGGGTACGTCATAGCTCAAAGGGTATCCCAGAATGTAGCAGCTGTTACTTTAGCTGAAAAAGGCGAAACTATTACCATAATAGCATGTTGCAGCGTGGAGGGCTTCTTTATTCCATCGGCCTGTATATTTAAAGGGAAGAATAAGAAAGAAGAATTCGAAGACGGTATGCCACTAGGTTCTGTTGTCTTCATGAGTGAAAAATCAGCATATATTAGCACTGAATTCATGTTTAAATGGCTCCAAACCCACTTCGTTCCACGAAAACCTGAGGGAAAGGTGACTTTAATATTAGACGGCCACGCTAGCCATTGCAAATCTGTAGAGATGTTGGAGTATGCAAAACAACATGACGTGGTCCTCTTTTGTTTACCAAGCCATACTACACAATTTTTCTAGCCTTTAGATAGAGCATTTTTTTAAGAGCTTAAAGGCTCATTTCAGCAGCGCATTCAACGCATTTGTACAGGCTAATCTGAAAAGAAAAATATCGAGGCTTCAGTTTGGTAAACTGTTGTCATGTGCCTGGTCAAAATCAGCAACCGTTGACAATGCCGTTTCGGCATTTCGAGCAACAGGAATCTGTCCGTTGAATCCAGAAGCTATACCCGACTAGGCTTTCCTAATTTCCGAGACTACAACGACAAACGAAACGGTTACTGACACAACTATTGATGCAACTCCAGCTACGAATTCATCTCCGTCCAGCAACAGAGAGCCACTCAGCAACTAGCAGACGTGGTTTAAGAAGAGCTTCAACAGGAAGAGTCGAGTGACGTTCAAAAAGAAATTCAAGAAAATGATACCCCAGGGACCATGTTAGACAAATTTAATCCCATACTAAGTACATCTTCCACGGACACTGAAAGGGTTAGGAAGCGAGCGAAATAGGTGGCAGCCGTTTTAACATCACCAGAGCACATTGAAAAAAAAAAAGTGCCAGGGAATCAAAACAGGCGAGAACAAGACAGAAGACTATGAAAACAATAACAAACATTAAACCAAAGAATAAAAAGAGAAAGGTAGTGAAGAAGAGGGTCTCCAATGAATCATCAACGGATGACGAGAATTCAGATTTCGTTCCACAGGAGTCTGGTGATAGCCCTTCTGAAGAGGATGAGTGCGAGTGCCAGGGATGTGATGAAAAATATAGTGGTACGGTGAAGTAAGTGCCTTCATTGTCAGCGCTGGTTTCATGAGGGCTGCTCGAAATATATCAATTTTTGTGACATGTGCAAAAAATAATAAAAGTTAGTTTTTCCTAATGAACCATCTCACCCGTAGCAGCTGTGCCAACTCACCCAAGCATGCCGGGTGAGATGGCACAGGTAATGAGTATATATTTTATTTTTTTTTTCAAGAATGCGTTTATATTTTTGATATTTTGATTTGACAGTTTTATTTATGTTACTGTTTTGATGCCGAATGCATTTTTGTACTATGTTATCTCGTTTATTTCTAAAGTTATATTAAGATGAAAAAAAGTGTGGCAACTCTCCCGGAATTGCCCTCGTTTTTAAAAATTAAATATAAGGGTCTAACTTAATTTACCTTTACTGAAAATTGAAGATATCAAATTCAATATCTTAATTATACTATACAATGATGCAAGTATGAATACCGTCGTGTGAGCGATTGTAAATCAATCGGGTAATGCTATATTACCTTAAGCCCCCCCTTTGCCTTATTTGGTCCTCGTACGGCCTCTACTTTTCCGAATACCAAGAATATTCGATAGAAAACAATCCCCAAAACCTCTCCTATAGGGAGGCCTATGGTCTCCATCAGTTGAACTGAATCATTTATTCTAGAAAGTACTGGAGCTGTGGCGAGGCTCCTAGTTCTAGATACCTCGATTTTGATGAATGCGCTATTCTAGAAAATGGTGGGATCCGTGATATACAGGGTGTCTGTAACAGGTCTTTACAAAAACATACCACATATTCCTTAGACCAAAATAAGTCGATTTATGTAAAATTACCTTAGTACAAAGTTGCTTCGTTTGGGCTCCAGAGGTCCTTGAAGTTACAATTTTTAAATCGTTTTTCCCATATAAATTTAAAACGGCATATGCGATTTTGCTGAAATTTGGTATATTGGTAGAGTTTTATGTGCCAAAAAAATGTTATTAAAATTTTGTCCGATAATAATACATAGGCGTAGAACTTGATTTTTTAAATAATTGCACCTTTAAAAATTCTACGCCAATGGAAGAAAAGGAGTTTGAGTATGAAATTTAGATTGCGCAACTCATTTGCTTTAAAAAAGGTACTCTTGATAAGACTCGATTACTCTCATGGTTTTCGCTAAATTTCTGTTTTAATAATTTAGAGTGTATAGGTTTCAAAAAAATATTTATTTACAACATAATCAAAATAGAGATTTTACAAAAATTGTTCAAAATGTTCACAATTTTCACGCATACAAAGATTTATACGTCGAAGAAAATTAAAATGTATCCTTTCCATAACTTCTTCATCACCTCTAAGATTGTTTATTGCATCTTGAATATGTTGCCAGAGTTGTTCCTCATTTTCTACAGGTTCCCTGTAAACTGTGGATTTCAGATGTCCCCATAAAAAGTAATCCATCGGTGTTAGGTCTGGGGAACATGGTGGCCAGTTTACAGGTGCGTCATTACCTCTGCCTATCCATTTGTGTGGATTTTGTTCATTCAAGTGGTTTCTAACGTTTAAAGAAAAATGTGGTGAAGCTCCATCTTGCATAAACCACATATCTCTCCGAAGTTGGAGAGGTAAATCTTCTAACAATTCTGGCAACGTATTTTGTAGAAAATCCAAATAATTTTTTCCAGTTAATCTTCGTGGAAGTATGACAGGATCAACAATGAAATTACCAATTATTCCAGCCCACACATTAATTTTGAATTCGTGCTGAAAATGATTTACCTTTATTGCATGCGGATTTTCAACGGCATAAACATGTTCATTATGGGTATTAGTTATACCTCTTCTTGTAAAACTCGCTTCATCGGTAAAGAGAACCTTCTTGACAAAGTTTGGATCACTTTCTCTTTGCATATTAACAAATCGACAAAAACCCAAACGAATTTGAGGATCATGGACTAATAATTCTTGTACTGGCTTCTTATGGTATGGATATAGCAATTGTTCTCTAAGCACTTTATGAACGACATCTTTACTTACTCCTAGTTCCCTTCCAATTCGTCTGGTGCTTAATTCTGGATCTTCTTCAACACGTTCTAAAATGTCTTCTTCAACTTCAGGAATCTTTACAAAACGTTCTCTTACATTATCAACAGTGTTGGGAGCAAAGGAACCGGTCCCCCGAAGACGTCTCTCAACAGCAGCAAAAGTTGGGTGGCTAGGTACACGACGATTTGGAAACCTTTCAGAGTACACCCTGACACTCTCTAGAGCATTTCCTTCACAAAATCCTAATGTCAGTAACATATCGGTATATTCTGCATTGGTATATTGTACAGCCATATCAATAAACCACGCATTTGTTTTTTTAATTATTGAGTCAGATAGAACACTTTCAATCGTTAACAAGAGATTAGGTGTTAAAACTTGACAATATTTTTATTTAGATGAAACTATGGAAACCAACAATAAATGTTTTTGTATACGTATTGCAGGCAAATAATTAATATTCCTCAAAAAATCGTACATGGCAAGAATCGAGTATTTTTGTTAAAAGTCTCGATTAGAGGTGTTGAAGAAGATATGAAAAAAGTACATTTTTATGTTTTTCATCGTATAAAATTTTGTCCGATAATAATACATAGGCGTAGAACTTGATTTTTTTAAATAATTGCACCTTTAAAAATTCTACGCCAATGGCAGAAAAGGGGTTTGAGTATGAAATGTAGATTGGGTACTTATTTATTACAAAAAAGTACCCTTGATAACACTCGATTTACTCTCATGGTTTTGACAAAGTTTGTATTTTAATAATTATTGTTTATGTTCTAAAATTACTAAAATGCAAATTTCGTCAAAACCATGAGAGTAATCGAGTCTTATCAAGAGTACCTTTTTTAAAGTAAATGAGTTGCGCAATCTAAATTTCATACTCAAACTCCTTTTCTTTCATTGGCTTAGAATTTTTTAAGGTGCAATTATTTAAAAAATCAAGTTCTACGCCTATGTATTATTATCGGACAAAATTTTAATACCATTTTTTTGCCACATAAAACTCTAGCAATATACCAAATTTTAGCAAAATCGCATATGCCGTTTTAAATTTATATGGGAAAAACGATTTAAAAATTGTAACTTCAATGCCCTCTGGAGTCCAAACGAAGCAACTTTGTACTAAGGTAATTTTACTTAAATCGACTTATTTTGGTCTAAGGAATATGCGGTATGTTTTTGTAAAGACCTTTTACAGACACCCTGTATATTCTGGCAACTGCGAGAATGTCTACTAAAATGTTTGTGCAGTAAAATTGACAATAATATTGAATATTAACATAGATTTGAAGTACATTTGACTTTAATAAAAGTTAAAAGATTGTGTTTATGGTTGCCAATGCAAAAAGTAAACACAGTTTTAACAAAAAAACAAAAACGAAGGAGTTTAATCAGCATAAAACTCAATAATTGGTTAGGATCGCGAGCGTTTATTGGCTAAAATAATTATAATATATCTCTATAATATAAATATCCATAAGGAGGAGAGATACGCCCCTTTGTCACTTCATAGATATCCACTTTAACAGATTTGTAATGATCTGTAATTCAAATCCAGCAATTTTCGAGTTAACGACCATTTGCTTTTCCAGTATGTTCTAGATGTTTGAGGCTGGAAAGGGCATTTAGATGTATCTGGTGTATATAACCAATGTCGAAATTCCGAAGAAAAAAATTGAAATAATATATATATATATATATATATATATATATATATATATATATATATCTAGCTACGTGGCATTACTGGGACTCCATTCCATAAATGGCCTACCAAAACTCCACCGTATATACGCCATTATATACACCGTTATTTGTAAAGACTAATTCAACTACCATTAGTTGGATAGGTCAACGTAACGTCCACTATATACATTTGACATATGTTTTGACACTGTTTATGTTAATGCGCCTCCTCTTACTAGAGAGAATGTATTTACTGAGGCTCCAAGCACTGTTGCCACTTTTTAATAATTTATTTAGCAAAAGGAAGAAAAACTTAATTACTCAGACCATATGTTTTTATTTAAAATAATAATAACCCGTTGAAGATAAACCTTCTTAGCGAGTAGTATGCGAATTCGTCGTTTCTGCCGGCAAACCAATTGCAATAGTTCTATTCTTTTAAGTCTTCTCAAGTTTTGTGTGTATATATTATAATGACTTTTTTGCTCAATACTAGTTTAAAATTAAAATTTTTGTTTTCATAAATGTAATAATGGTGTTTACAAAAAGACAAAAAATTAAATAATGTTGTTACAGATACCTCTCAGAAATTTTTCGCCGATATTATTATTACATATAGGGTTTTAAAAGATCTGGCTAAACAATGACCGATATTGTTTTAACAACAATTGAAGAACATTTAAAAGAAGTAAATTATAAAATCACATCAATGAATAATATATCAGTACGCTTTAAAGAAAATAAAAATCTACATGATAAATTTGATGAACAAGAACAAAAATATAGATTGAAACATTTACGTCTACATAGATTACCAGAAGGTACTAAAAATAATTTATAAAATAAAATATTTGATGGTTTTAGGTTTTAAACAATGCAGAACTTTTTATGAAGAATAACTTTTTCTCGTTAATTTAATAATAAAAAAGTTTTTAATATACTGCGTACTTAAGTGGACTCACTGTATATTTAAAACTGGTTAAAAAAATATAGAAATCTGTTAATAGTTTCTTACTACATAATATAAATTTTTAAACGAATTCAAAAAAAAATCCTTAAAGCTTACTGATGAGTAAACATTCTCATTATATATCCATACGGTACGACTGGGCCCACCTTGTTAATTTTTAGGCTCACTAAGACTCTGCTGTAGAGTCCATATATTATTAACAGCGGAGTCTCAGTGAACCTAAAAATTAACACGGCTGGAGGCCCAGTCGCACTTTATAAATATAGCGAGATATATAGTTTAGGTATATATATTAGGACGTATATAGTACCTTAATATATAAAGAACCACAGTTCCATTAAAAAATATTTATTTATAAAAAATTCATGAAAAAATAAAAACAAACACGTAAATAAACATGTCCTATTTGCACTAAAAAAAAGCCATAAAAAGAAAACTAAAAATTCAAACTCCTATGTAGCAAATATTCAACACTTTTTTGCGTACCGATTACACACTTTTATATTCTCCCATTTCCTATATTTAAAAATCTGATGTGTCCAACACATGACTTTCCTATCTAGTTATTATAGGCTTTTCCGGTTATTTTGTACAACCTATTGCAGCACTTCTATAAATGTTTAGAGGAGGATAAACCAAATATATACATTGTCCACATATATCTACCTCGAAACATTTATCTATAGATATTCATTGAAAACGAAAATACTGAAAAATTTAAATTTAGCACTTTTCCATTACGGTCCATTTCAGAAAAATCATGTATAAACAAAAATTATAGAGATCGATATCGCAAACAACTTTTAGTTCAACAATTTTCATAAAAATCAGAATTTTGCACATTTTGTCAAATTTCTCGAATACGGACCATTTCAGGAAAATTTGACATATAACAAAAATTATAGATAATAATATTAGAAGTAACTTTTATTTAAACAATTTTCTCCTCCAAACATAAATAACAGATATATTCCATAAAATATAAAAACGGCCTCCCATAAAGTATCCCCCTAGATGATTCGACTTTGTCCAAAATCTAATCATTTCACGTCAGGCCCAAATAAACCTTAAGTTTAAAATTTTATGTTTTTTTCTTTATCAGTTTTTGAGTTTTCTTCAAAATTCGAAATTTACACATTTTCTCAAATATCTCGAATACGGTCCATTTTAGAGAAATTATGTATAGAATAAAAATATAGAGAATTATATTACAAACAACTTTTATTCAAACAATTTTTATAAAAAATTAGTTTTTTTACATTTTGTCAAATTTCTCGAATACGGACCATTTTAGGAAAATTTTGAATAGAACAAAAATTATAGATAATTATTTGAAGAATTTTCTTCTCCAAACGTAAATAACAGAAATATTCCATAAAATATAAAAATGACCACCTATAAAGTATCCCCCCAGATGTTCTGACTCTGCCCAAAATCTAATCAGCTCATTGGACGCTAAAACGAAGCTTAAGTTTAAAATTTGGTGTTTTTCGTTGTATCGGTTCATGAGTTATACAGACACACACGCACACGCACACACACACGCACACGCACACCCACACACACACACACACACACACACACACACACACACACACACACACACACACACACACACACACACACACACACACACACACACACACACACACACACACACACACACGCGCACACACACACACAGACATCATCGCAAAAATAGTCAAAACGGATTCAGGGGACCTCAAAACGTAAAAATCCGTCGAAAACTCGAGGTCAAAAAAAATCATGATTCCTCTACTTTCCTTATATCTGTATACAGATAGGAAAGTAAAAATTAATCATTTTAGGTTAACTGAGACTCTGCTGTAGAATCCGTATATAATGGATAGCGGAGTCTCAATAAACCTGAAAACTAGCAAGGCTGGAGGCCCAGTCACACTCTATAGATATAGCGCTAGATATAGTGTATATTAGGAACATATCTTATAGTACCTTAATATACAAAGAACCACAGTTTCATTAAAAAATATTTATTTATTTTTGTGTACCTATTACAAACTTGTATACTGCCCCATTTAGTATCTTTAAACCTGAATATATATTTTTTTTTATTTGAAATTTTGGGAAACTAAACCAAGGAATGTACACTACCTTTTTAATTATATTAGGTGACGTAATCATTAAAAATGGCAGACGGGAGCCGTTATGGCAAGTGATATATTATTTGAAACCCTTTCCAATGATATCAATATAACTAAAATATTTTTTCTTTTTACTCATAATGAATTCTTTGTTTTAAATGTTCAATGCTATCAACTGGTGTACCACAAATATTTAACCTTTGGCACTGTAGTATTCTCGTTTAAAATCAAAGATTTTTATGAATTCATATCTCATGACGGATCAAAAAATAAATAGGAGGTGGAGGGACTTTAGATCCGCATTGTATAATCGAGAGCAGAGGCTATGTGAACCTGAAAATTAACACAGCTGGAGGCCTAGTCGTACCGTATACATCTTCAAAAATCTAAACGCGGACCATATAAGCGAAATCCATTAGGGACGAACTTAAGTTGGAGTGAGGTGGAAGTCGTACATACCGTGAGTCAGGCCATTGAATAGGTAGTGCGCTGCACAGCTCATATCGCAATGTGTCTCAAGGATGTAAGCATACTTATATTTATTTAAATCTCTATATTCCACACGAAAAGTTCGAAATGGTATATTTTAATTTTGGGTGCATGAAAATGAATAATCCACAATACGACACTTCAGTGGAAAGTCAATTTTAATGATTTATAGGACAACGTAACAAAACTTAATTCGAAGGAACATGAACTTAAATAGATTGTTGCCATTAAGGTTAAGAATAAATAAATGTAATGAAAATCCCAATAAACCAAATTAACAAAATTATGCTGCACATTAAATTACTATTATAATAAGCTTTCAAATGAGCTGTCACACTTAACAATACGTACCACTTTTTTATCATGCTAAAGGGCGCTTAAATCAAAAGTAACACTATAAACAGTCACATTTCTAAAAATTATTCATTAAATTACATTTGCGTTGATGTGTAATACTTAGTACGTTTTCTATTTAAATTGTATTGGTTAGTAGTGGGAAGGAGGAGAGGGGAATGTTGTGTGTCAGTTTAGGATGTGATAAAAATGTGCCAGCCTTAGAATAAAAATCGACCTAATTTAAACAATTCTTTGTATTAATTTGAAGCAAGTGGTGATACAATTGAAATCAGCATAATAAAAGGAAGCTTAAAAATTTGTATGTTATGTTGGGAATGGGGTGCTAAAACACTACGACCTAAAATATTTATTGTACCCCTTTTGTCGCTAATGCAGCAAGGAAATGTCGCAATGCCTACAACGATCCTTCCAATCATATCTTCCTTGAGTGGCTTCAAGTTAGGTAAATATCACTCTTCTATTTAATATGCTCTTAGGTATAGTGTCCTTGGATTTTGGAGTGCTACACATTGTCAGAATGTGAATGGAGGTTTTGTCTTCCTCTTCACAGAATCTGCTCACTATATTCTACTACTCTTAGTTTACTTAAGGTGCCCAGTAAGGATCCCTGATACAATACGTAACTTGTTCTTGTAAAATTGGTAAAAATATAGGGTGTTCTATTTATAAAATACTGTCATTGACGTCATTACAAGATGATTACAAGATATATTGAATTATGAGAAAATAAACTAAATTAAAATAAAAAGTTTACTTATTTTATTTTACGTCTTGGTCATATATCACATTTGAGTTGGAATTTTCTTTTTATTTACTTTTATAATAATGCCTAAATATACGTACTAATCAAGGTGCTAACCTTATTATTTAAATAATATCAACCAAAAAATTATTAAACATTTTCTAAAACAAAAATGTTTATTGTGGCATTTTATTTTCTACGGCGCTCTGTAGTACTTGTCGCGTTCAAGATCGAAATTGATACATTTTAATTTTTAAAATGACTCGAGTCGAAAGACAAAATCAGCGAGCCTCCTAGTACGTATATATAATCAACTGCAACGTTGCCAAACCAAAAGCGCGCAGCGAATAGCTTAAGGCGCCCAGTTGACATGTAACATTAAACATCTTATACACAGCGAAATGTATATTAGCAGCGCACCAAGCGGCGAACGCCTGAACTAATATTTTATACAGGATCAAAAAACGGCTCAAATGGGCGTCCTCGAGATTTTTGTGTTAATGGGTGTTTTAGGGTGTCTACATCATCTGGAACAATTTTCAATGGGTTGTCACTGAGGATCCGTATATCGGAAGCCCAGTAACAGCGGAGTCTCAGTGAACCTGAAATTTAACATGGGGGGAGGCTCAGTAATACTTTGTAGATATATATATATATACATATATATATATATATATATATATATATATATATATATATATATATATATATATATATACATATATATATATATATATATATATATATATATATATATATATATATATATATATATAAAACACTATGTGAATATTGATGGATGAAATTTAGTTCAACTAGTGCGATATTAAGCCAGTGACTAACCAAAAATTGGGAAAAAAGTGAATCTTTTCAAGATTTATAAGCAGTATTCCTTAGCCTTGACCAAATATTAATAATTACGCATCAACGACATTATTTTTCATCAAAACTGGTAGCCAAATTCCATCGAATACATCCTTTTGATAACCCATTTATGCACGATCTGGGAAAAACACGAGAACTGACCCCATTCTGACTGAGTTCATTTTGTATACCTGTTCGGTAGAGAATCGATGAATATAAATTATTGTTTGTCAGGATATATGACCTAGAATATAGGTTGATCCCATCGATGGATTTCAATAGATAAGTGTTCGTAAACAACTAGGATAAGGCCGGCGAAAGTTTAAATTAATCTGGCCCATGTCCAAAACGGATGCCGTTGGGCGCGGTGTTCTTGAAACTTTCAAATGTAATAACAATGAGCTTTTTGTCGGGTGAGAAGTTCCAATATTTCGGAAGGAATCCCCAGGAAGAAACTTCCTGAAGCGAGATTTATATCGGAAATGTTGCTGAAAATGCCAATGGCAATGTGGGATAGCACTGGAGTTGGCAGTAAAAACTCTAGGGTCTTTAACTTAAAAAAAAAATATCAATTTGAAATGTGGTTTGGGAGTGACTGTTCATGTATGAAGTTGGTCCTAATTTTCTTTTCTGTAAAATCAAATGTTGAGCAGTTTGACTCATTTGAAAAGATCAAAGCTATAGGCAGATGAATTATTCTATGTAAACCCCCAAGGTAATTACTTTCACAAATATGTCAATTTTATATTTCGTTTATACCGAGTGTTTATAAAAAAAGGTTAAATGTTTCCTTTTATGATAAAGTCTAAAGTTAGCATCTGAACGTGGTGTTTAATTATTTGTAAAATGTTTTAAAGTTTAAATGTCAATATATTTTCCAAGCATATTACGTATGTCTTGTACAATATAGTTATATATTTAAACTGCAGGAATACATAATAAGAGTATTAGACATTTTAATGTGTCTTTAAGATAGGTACATTTCTATTTAAGACACTGGAATATATCTAGCCATAACTTCGTTAAAATTATGTTTGTTTAAAGTAGTTGAACAGAAATATTAACATAGCAAATATTAAATATGGAAGTCTCACATATCTACTTGCTACGGAATATAAAACTTCGTGGTACTACAATATAATTAACAAGAAGAAATATAGTTGTGATGGTTTATTTGCTTTTAAACAAGTTACGTAATGGTATATTAATTTAACTGTTTCATACAGTTATACATTTAAAGTTTTTAGTTTGTTTTAAGCTACAGTAAGTAAAAAACATTGTATTCTATGAGAAAAAATTTAACGAGAAACATCTGATAAATCCTTAGGCTTGTAGGAGACTTCAGTCTGGTAGATATATTATAAAAGTAATAAAATTAAATATAGATATATTTAATCTGCCATTACCACACATAGTCCAGTCATTTAAGCTTAAATTAGGTAAGAATCTCGGAATTCGAGATACCCAGCTGTAAGTATGTAAATACTTGTATATTGACACCATAAAAGTTGTCTCAAAACCTACATATGGTAGGGTGTACGCAACTATTAAATTTCAAGGTCAAAGGTCACAAAAATCGTTTTTTTGCGTTTTTTTTTGTAAATATCTCATTTCCTATGGGTTTTTTGCTATTTGTATTTATTATCAATATTGTAGAATACAAAATTCTCTACAAATTTTGTTTAAAAAAATTCAGACTACAGTAAGAACGTAAAAGCTATAGAGCAGCAGAGAAGAACTGCTGCCCTTTCAAAAACGTATGAAGTCTGTTTCGATGAAACAATGGTTGTACCAGTTACTCAAGAAAAATTCTTATCAGATCGAAATAACAAAGATATGCTCATTAATATGTTAATTGAAAAATTACAAGCTGCAAATATTACCAGATATGGGGTTGGGCAATGCGAAACGATTTTCTGGAGCCTATCATGACAATTTTACCACCTGCTTCAGAAGATTTGCTAAATACAATTTTCTGCAACTGCAAGAGTGGTTGTGGTTCGCGATGCGGATGCAGGAAAGCTAGCTTGCAATGATCTTTAGCTTGTGGCCAATGTAATGGGCAAGCTTGTCTCAATGCTCTACCATATCAGAGCGACATTAACGAAGATGGAACCTTTGACCCCGAAATCATGGAAGAACTTGAAACAAATGTCGTTGAAGACGATAATGAAGACCAGTTTGAAATTTACCAGCAGCCGGAAGACGACGATGAAGAGGAAGATGATTAAAATTATAAATTGTAGTTTTTGTACCCTTTATTCCATTTTTTTACTTTTAATAAAAATAAATGTATTGAATGATATTTTTTAATAAAAAGATTAATTCATAATTTATTTGTTTTTTTTTTTTCATCATGTAAGAAGTTATTAATATTAATTAGGATAAAATTCAAATATAATTCCTATATTTTCATTAACAATTCTGCAATTACATGGGCAGGTAAGTGTTGTTAAATAAATTAATACTGAATAAAAAGTGGATAGGTTAGGAAAAAAATTATAAAATATAATATAATAGTTAATAAAAATTGACAAATATTTATAATCATTGATTTATCGATAGCTCATCAACTATATATGGCGCGTTTTCGACCGGAGGCACCGGTCGACCTGAAGTGATGCTGTGACCGTGCGCTCTCCGCCCTCTATCTCGAAAACGGTTCACTGTATGAAAAAATTTTTAAACAAAATTTGTACAGAATTTTGCAGCATTGTTAATAAAAATATAGGAAATATATTTGAATTTTATTCTATAATAATAGAAAAACAAATATATAATTTTAACGGAGTAGGAGAAAAAAGCACCTAAATTTAACTTAGAAAAAGATCTACGCAACCGAAAAACAATATAAATTACAAATTAGAAGATGTTTTTTCAGTTTACAATTTAAATGTTGCTCATAACATTACGTACTTTATAAACAAAATTAAATATTACATGAAATAATAAAATACATCATAGGAATAAATTTGACATTTGTATCCTATACATTTTGCTATTATTCAAACTAGATCAATTTTTCACAGAAACTTTCGCCTCTTTTTTTAATTACTTTGATTTATTAAAATACTCCCGACAGAAAAGCGAAGAAAGTTGGTAAAATAAAGCCTTCTATAGAGAAAAAGTCATTATATCAGTAATTCGCATCGCATATTTTCTAGAGCTATAATTAGAGAACGTTTCCCGGAATGCACAGAGGAATAACTGGATTCACAGAAATCATGGAATAAATATTCAAGTGTTCGAAGTAACTGGAATTGCGCGTCACCGATAAGAGCCACAGAGAAGATCATTAGTCGGGTGGCTTAAGGTAGTTCACTCGCGATAGTCGTACATAAAAATATCGCGTAATGGTGAATACCAAAAGTTCGAGATTCTCAATGCTAATCAATTTTATTTTTGTAAGAGACTGTACAAAACACATGTATATAAACACATATGGACATGTTATAATTTTAATCATATTCACATCCGGCAATCTCGCAAATATTTAAACGATATGGTATAGAAATTTGTGACTTCCTCATACTAATTTTAAGGGTTTGTTTCGGTTCAAACAGAACCGCTGATTCCAGTTCTCAAACAGTGGACGATTTAATTTTTCAAGAACACGTCGCGAGTTTATAACAACCTCTTAGCTGATCGAGTGTTACTTTGTTACGTGAAGTGGCTACAATGTTGCCAAGTTGTAATAATTTTACGAAACTACTCGACAACTATTTTAAAAATCTATATCTTTTTACTAAGACGGTCAAAAAATTCAGCGATTATTTATAAAATTTTATAACTTCTTGATTTATTTAACATTAGTTTTTAAAAAATATGGTAAGAACCGTTTTCGAGATATCTTGCTTGTGTACATGATAGGCTTCAAGAGTGTTAATTATGCACATTTTTATGGTTAATATCTCGTTTCACAGACGGTCAAAAAATAATTTTTTTTTTAGTTTCGTAAACGACACTTTCATAAACCTTATATTTAAATTTTATTGAATTCTTAAGAAAAGCCATTTTACGACTGAACTACCGAAAAACCATTTTGTGAAACCAAAAATAAAAATCCTAAATTTTAAAAAATGAAGAAGGAAAAATAAATAAAATTGTTAATAGCATTTTTCAAGTCAAAAGTTAATAATAGAGATAAATTAGTTGACTTTGTATGGTAGATATAAAATAAAAAGTAATAAAAATCTAGTGTTTTAATAAAATTCCATCAAATAAAAATATTAGTCTTTTCCGTAACTGTTTGTAATTGCATTTAGTGAAGCTTTTAATGTGTAATATAGAGCTTCGGCCGTGTTTAATGAATTTCGCAATTTTATAAATGGTTTGACATATTTGATTAATTACTTTATAACAAGAAACTAAATTAAATAGGTAAACGAAACTGATTCCAGGTTAAAACTACCCGAACAGTAACATTTATATGAATTACAATTAAAATAAACTATATGTATTTATTTGGAATATATCCGTCGAAAAGCTGAATTCTCCTAATTATTTAATTTAATTAAATTTCAAAAAACCATAAAAACTCCAATTTTTAAACCTTTTCAGCATTCGGATATATCATATTATAAATAGTCTATATTAATTAGAGCAGGTTACTTCTACCCTCAATAAATTTGTCGAAAACAATTAATTTGACCGAATCGTTGTATTGCTATCTAGATTCTCTCTCTAA
Organism: Psylliodes chrysocephalus; assembly: GCA_927349885.1. NCBI lineage: Eukaryota > Metazoa > Arthropoda > Insecta > Coleoptera > Chrysomelidae > Psylliodes > Psylliodes chrysocephalus. Next base: position 44,779,313 of record OV651813.1, read on the forward strand.
ACTAAAACTTATAATTTTTACAAATGTACATAAATTTTAGAATAATTACATATATAATTACCAATACTTTGCTTAATGGTCATTTGATCATCACTGTTGAAACTTGGAATAGTGAAATTTTAATATTAATTTAAAATTTGTTGTTTACATTGTTTTAAATATGTTAAAATGTTGTAAAGGACTAAAAACAAACAAGTCAGCTTAGCGTAGCTTGTTCACTGCATTTTTAGGCTATTTTTAGGCTTTTCAAATATTATATAACTTTACTAAAAAATTGCTATTTATAAATAATACAGAGTGCTTTGTTGAAACAAAATCAGCAGAGCACCTTGGTTTTTGAATCTTTTTTTCTAAAAACAATTACACTGCATTTTTAGGCTATTATTAGGCTCTTGAAATATTTTAAAACTTTACTAAAAATTGCTATTTTTAAATAATACAGGGTGTTTTCTTGGAACAAAGTTAGCAGAGCATATCGTTACATTTTTTTCTGGAAACATCTACTTATGTCACATGTTTAAGCTATTTATAGGCTCTTAAAATATAACTTTTAATGTTTTTTTAAAAATATAGGGTGCTTTTTTGGAACAGAGGTGCTTTGTAGTCTTCGTTCGAAGCTTTTTAAAAATAATATTTTAAGAGCCTACAAATATTGTGTCGTTGTTTTTAGAAAAAAAAAAAAACCTAAAAAACTGACGTGCTCTGCTCACTTTGTTCGAAGCTTGCAGAGCACCTTGATTTTTGCAAAAAACGAGTATCATAAAAATAGCTTTAGAATAGCCTAAAAATATGGCATATGTTTCAACTCAAAATTGCCTAGGTGCTCTGCTGCCTTCTTTGACATTACAAATTAGCAATGAATATCCAACATAAAAAAGTCCTAAAATTTAAATTAACACTTGCCTTCCTTCGTCTGGTGCAGTCTAACGATTATTTTTGTTTGCAGGTATAATCGAGGCACCTCGAAGGACCTTTGAAATTTTGGTGCTATGTAAAGCCAACCAAAAGACATTTTTATTTCATTGTTTATTATTTTGTTTGTTTATTTATTTATTGTTACACTGCTCAACAGACGATTCCATTTACAAAGCCTGAAAATTCAAAAACATTAGTAAGAATAGGTAAACACTATACGGACTTAAAAACTTCAGACTTAATGCTATAAATAAAAATTGTAATCAAATATATCTAAATTACACAATGTACTCACTCATATTATGCAATGGCGATGATTTTAAAACATTGGTTCTTGCTGATGGGTGATAGATTGTAGGCTGAGATCGTGTAGTAGTTTTCGGAACAATAAAAGTAAATTGTTCGTAATGAAATTTGTTATGTACCAAGTTGTGTAGAAAAACGAACAAATGACAATTTCGCGTTGTCTCAAGTAAATTTATGTCTGTCAAGCAGTGTGAGAGTTTTTGATATAAATCTAAATGCCACTCCCACCCATTAATATTAGATCGATTTTTCTGATGCACTGTATTTAGGAGCTGAAGCTATCGATACAAATTGTCTGTTAGAAAATATGGATGAAATTTAAATTCACTGATACTATTATTGTTTACGCAGTTTCACATAAAGAGTTTTTACATCACATGGACATGATATCTTATGCAGTATGTACATCTTTTAATTCTTGTTAGAAAACTAATCACATAGCCCTTTAATTTGTAATACTTTGTTAAAAATAAAAATGCTGGTATGGCTTACAAAATGGCTTGTATTTTTCAAGCCGTGTGAGAAGCTGTTGTTTTGGTAATTAGAGAAGTGCTTCTGCTACTTGAACGCGAAAACAATATGGAGACGAGCGACAGCATTCCCACTCGTTATAGTTTGACCAATCATTTGCTCATTACGGCGATTCGGGTCACATGTGATTTATTATCTATTGATTGGTTGTTAAAGGTAGTTCTGTCGCAGAAGAGAGGGTGACGTAATCACCTTGCCGATTCCGGAACAGTGCGAGAACTCCAAAAAAAAAAATAAACGAAGAGCCAACAATTATTATTCGTCAAAATAACCGAAATCGTAAAAAATTAAGGAGGATTTCGACGAAATAACTGAAATTGTAGACAACCATGGATGATTTCGCCAAAATCGTAAAAATGTATAATATAATATTTTTGGCCGAAATCATACGAATTTTTGGAGATTTCCGAAACAGCGGTATGTTTTGACCCCAGAGGTAAATCACTTATAAAAATTTGCAAACCGGGTCGTCGTAACACTTTAAGGGCCATTACAGCACAGTGGAATGCAGAAACAGGACAGACTTTATCGAGAGAGTCCTGTAGAAAGTGGATACACAAATAATATTTTTTATAAGGTCGGTTCAAAAGATTTTATTAAATTCATGATTTTTTATCAATCGTAAGGTTTTAGGCGAAAGAAAAACCTCTACTAACAGAGAAGCAGAAAATAAATCGGTTTAATTGGGCAAAATCGAAGAGGTCATGGACCGTTGAAGACTGGTCCAAAGTAATATTTAGTGACGAGGCGAAGTTTGACGTAAACGGGTTATTAGAATTAAAAATGAAGCATTTCATAAAGATTGCCTCAAAAAGAGAGTAAAATTTCCTAAAGGCAACATGATTTGGGGGTGCATGTCCGCAGTGGGTCAAGGAAGTTATGAGGTGGTAGAATGCACAATTAATGCGGAAAAATATTAGGAAATTTTGATAAATAATCTTGTGACAAGCGCGGAAGGTCTTTACCCGGACATGAATTTTATATTTCAACAGGACGATGTTTCATGCCATACGGCGAAAACTACTACAAAATGGTTTGGGGATAATAACATTAATGTCCTCTCATGGCCTTCGAACTGTCCGGACCTTAATGTTATCGAGACATTATGGCATAAAATGAAACAAAAATTGCGTGATGATCCCCAAAGAACCGTTGCCGATTTGAAGAAAAAATTGGATGAACTATGGCAAAGTTTTGACCCTGATTTATGTCAATCATTAATAAAAACAATGCCAGATAGGATTGCAGCAGTTGTAAAAACGCCATATTAAAATAGTAATTCTGTAAATTTTCCTAACATTTAGTTGTCATGATATTCTGCAATATTTTTGTTTATTTATTTGCTTACAGTGTATTTTAATGTGATTAAACACCAAACCATTTAAATATTAAATATAAATAATAGATTTTAATATATCGTTAATGAAGTTGTTCAATTTAATAATTTAGTTCATGTAAATTAACGTTTTCAATAAATTATTGTTTGTCCGAACATTTAGTTGTTGCTAACAATACAAGAAAGTAATATTGATTGCCTAGATGTCAGTAATTTTTTACCAGTTTTATAAATAATAATCTAGACAAAATTAGAAAAAATATTGTACGTATGTAGCACGTTCCGAAATGCCATTTTATGTAAGTCGTTTATGTATTAGACGAATCCGATTTTTTTTTGCTCTCAAGTATATATTAGCTTCTAATTTTATTGCAGACGCTTTAAGAAAATTAGTGATACTTTGCCGTTTGAGATAGAAAGTTGTCCGCGAGATGCGTAGCGGAACAGCCTACTATATGCGTAATAGAGTACATATGTAAAAATCAGGGAATAAATTACTACAATTACAATTACTTCAAACGAGAGGTGAACCATTCCCGAAATACTGGTACATTTTCACTCTAAATCACTGAAAATACGCAAAATCATCATCGAAAATCATGGTCGAAATCATCATCGAAATCAAAATTTGTCGCTCAAGAATATAGTACGTTTTGACCTAAGTTATTTACCCTTGGGGTCAAAACATACCGCTCTTTCGGGAATCTCCAAAAATTCGTATGATTTCGGCCAAAAATATTATATTAAACATTTTTACGATTTTGGCGAAATCATCCATGGTTGTCTACAATTTCGGTGATTTCGTCGAAATCCTCCTTAATTTTTTACGATTTCGGTTATTTTGACGAATAATAATTGTTGGCTCTTCGCTTATTTTTTTTGAGTTCTCGCACTGTTCCGAAATCGGCAAGGTGAATACGTCACCCTCTCTTCCGCGACAGAACTACCTTTAACAACCAACCAATAGATAATAAATCACATGTGATACCCGAATCGCCGTAATGAACGAATGATTGTTCAAACTATAACGAGTGGGATTGCTGTCGCTCGTCTCCATATTGTTTTCACGTTCAAGTAACAGAAGCACTTCTCTAATTACCAAAACAACAGCTTCTCACACGGCTTGAAAAATACAAGCCATTTTGTAAGCCCAGCATTTTTATTTTTAACAAAGTATTACAAATTAAAGGGCTATGTGATTAGTTTTCTAACAAGAATTAAAAGATGTATAAGTTATGTCCATGTGATGTAAAAAACTCTTTATGTGAAACTGCGTAAATAATAATAGTATCAGTGAATTTAAATTTCATACATATTTTCTAACAGACAATTTGTATCGATAGCTTCAGCTCCTAAATACAGTCCATCAGAAAAATCGATCTAATATTAATGGGTGAGAGTGGCATTTAGATTTCTATCAAAAACTCCCACACTGCTTGACAGACATAAATTTACTTGGGACAACGCGAAATTGTCATTTGTTCGTTTTTCTACACAACTTGGTACATAACAAATTTCATTACGAACAATTTACTTTTGTTGTTTCGAAAACTACTACACGATCTTAGCCTACAATCTATCTCACATCAGCAAGAACCAATGTTTTAAAATCATCGCCATTGCATAATTCGAGTACATTGTGTAATTTAGATATATTTGATTACAATTTTTATGTATAGCATTAAGTATGAAGTTTTTAAGTCCGTATAGTGTTTACCTATTCTTACTAATGTTTTTGTATTTTCAGGCTTTGTAAATGGAATCGTCTGTTGAGCAGTGCAACAATAAATGAATAAAGTAATGTTCATCTAGGCGATTCAGTCAAATGAATTCCTGAGCTAAAATTCTATGTTAAAGTTAAATCACTAATATCGGGAAATTGTGAAGAATGCCTATGAGAATTGACATATTCAACTGAAAAAATTCTTCTTATCTCGTAATCTCCGAAATCTCAATTAAACCGTGACAAAGTAAGAGACGACAGCGTTTTTCACACATTCCATTACCGCAGATTATTTCTGGACTCAATAATAATAGGCGGTAGGGGCAAATGCTTGCCGTGCCATAATCCTTGTGTAGCGTTCGGTCTTAGCTAATAGCAGTCGTATCCTGTGTGCAGTAAGCTATAAAAAGGAGTTTTTACTAAACATTACAACGAAAGAAATAACATCGTAACCAAATAACCGTCGAATAACTTCCCTGTATCTCACTTCAAAGCGAATTACCATCGAAATTCCCCAAACAACTGGACTAACGCGAGTTAGATAGAACATTATAACGAGAGCCGGCAGTCTTGGATCTCGGGAATTCAACTACTCGACTCGGAAGTTAAAAGAGAGAGAATACCGTTTTATTACTAAATAAGCAACTCTCTCAGATAACGATATATACAGACAATTTATTTGTAAGTAGGTATCATGTCCGTTGGTAATAGGTTGTTGTGGAGACAAATTGAAGGTGCTGATTTCGAGAAAGGCCAATTTAGGATACAATTTCAGTCTGTAGTTGTTCAATTAAGGTCTCATATTAGTGTTGCCAACCGCAAATAACGAAATTACCTTTAAGTCTAATTAAAATCCTCACAAATTTCCCACATAAGTTTTGAAATACAATTTAGATTAAAATCCATGAAAATAAGAAGAAACTTTACACTTTTTCTATACAAAATTTAGTTCATCAAAATGGTCGCCATCTAATAGCAAAAAAAATACATTTTGAAGTAGTTATTGAAGATATTTTCCTTCCACTGGCAATAAGTATTAGGTAATCCGAGAATCACTTGTAAAAATGTCAGTACACCAACAATAAGCAGCTCGTTTTCTGACACCGAATAGATTCTTCCTTCAGAAATTCAGCATAGTCGGTAATTTTGGCAATGGTCTGACGCTATCTATCAGGTTTCGTCATCACTACCTTAGCTACTGACGATAATTTATACAAACCGAAATCATTTAATGTCTGATTTTTTAAATAAGAGCCATCTATTGTTTAAAAAAAGGAGCGCTAAGCTTTAGTGCTTTAAAAAAATCAATCAAAATTTAGAATTGTCACAGTGAAATAATTCGCCAAATATAATCTTGATTAATTAGCTTAAAAATATTGTTGAATTCTCACAAATTTCTCACAATTGGGTCAATGTTCCTACTTTTGCTCCACAAATTTCAAATGATTACAAATGTAAGCATTTCTATATAATTAGGTCCATTCTTTGTCAAATTTCTAAAAAAAAAGTCGCTTGTATTTTTCGTAAACGAAACAATAAAAAAAAAATCCGGCTCCTAAAGCGTGACGTCTAGCAACCCCTGGTAAATTTTAACGGATGAAAAATTATGGGAAATTTTTTGACTTTATTTTTGATGTAGAATTATTCATTTATGATAAGGTCAATAGTGCTTTATCAGTAGCTACCTAATAATAACTATAATAAGTCAAAGTTCTTTTAATCTCGTAATATATATTAAGGTAATCAAAGGACTTTTCTATATTAACCTCAATTCATTAGTCAAAAAATAATATTGTAGATCGAATATCTCAAAAATACTACGTTTGATTATATATTCCTAAATGGTTTCATTAAAAAAAAATTATTACATATGTATATGTGTTACAACATGCGTTTTTGCAAAAACCTGCCATGTTTTAGGTGGTATTTATTACAAAACGAACAGCTTTTCTCAAGATAAGTGAAGCATTTCTTCCTTGAACGATTAAAACATACTCCGTTTATATTTACCTACGAGCTAAGCTTATTAATATTTCCTATATAATTACAGACATTATTATCTGAATTCTAGAAGTTTATTATCGCCATTTAAATTGCCTGTCATTATTCTATATCTTAATTTGCGGACTAAAAAGACCAGTTAGTTACTTCGAAATTTAAGACCATCAAGCCAGCAACTAAACGTGCAGGTCTTAATTGCGAATGCAAAATTAAGGTTCAATGGTAACTTGTCCAAAAGGAGAAGCATATATAAACGTTTGCATAGTGGTAATTATGGGATAATTTGATAAATATATTTTATATTCATTAAAAAATAAAATTATGAAATTGAAACGTCTCAAGGAGAAATAAACAGGAAGAATTAACGGTCATTGATAAACTGTAGACAATAATTTTTTCATATCACTTCTTTGTGATGTACGTTATGATATTTTGTAAAGCAAATTATGAGTCAATAGAAAATCAATTACTGCTAAAACGGCACCCACCAAATCCTACAACGAACCATGCAAATTAATTACAAATACAAATGAATAATGGCCGCTCGAAACATTGGGCTACCGAGATACCTCTTCCTTAGCAATGTCCCTTAGTATACCCATGTATCCAATTAATAATAGGTCATTAAGGTATTATACAGTAAGTAATAAAATATTACTATAAAAACTCCAGAAAATAAATAAAAATGCAGGAATTACTTAGGGGAAATATATTGATTATAATTAAATTATGAAATATATTTTGTTGTAGATCGGATGATGTTTTGATTTTTTGTTTAGAATAATTTTTCATTTAATTATCTCATTTAAGGTACCATTTTGTGAGATATGGACGACTGTTGTTTAAAAGTTTATAAAAATAGTTGAATTTAGACATTTTGTTTCAATTTGTCTCCTAAATCACCTGTTAAAATTATGCACCTCTATAACTCATTTAAGGTACCATTTTGTGAGATATGGACGACTGTTGTTTAAAAGTTTATAAAAATAGTTGAATTTAGACATTTTGTTTCAATTTGTCTCCTAAATCACCTGTTAAAATTATGCACCTCTATAACTTAAATCTATAAAAAAAACTTTTCCCCTTAGTCATGATAAGAATGAAACAAAACTTAACAAATTACAGACAATACAAGATTCCATCGAAACCGCCATTTTCACTTCTAATACCAACTAAGCTTCAAAGTTTCAAGCAAACAAGTTCAAATGAGTTTGAAATTTCAAAATTCAATAAAAGTTAGATAGTAAAGTTTCCACCTCAACAATGATCTTAACGTTTCGGAAGGGTATCATTCCATTTTCGAGAACTTGTTAATATAAATATGGATTAACTGAAAAATTTAATGACTAAAAAATTTATTTCAATAATAAAATAGGTGTAAAACAATTTATACTATCATAAAAAAAAGATCCGAAAGATACGTGTCATAAAATCACATGGAAATTATGAAATATGTCTTCTATGAATTCTCCATCGTTATGAAAAAAAGGGTTCTTCAGCTTTTTGAATTTTGCTACCGCTTGTAACCAAAATAATTAGCAAGAACTGTCTTCAATGATTACTACCAAAACTGCATTCTAAGTATTTAGTTGCCTCGCTACTAATTCTAAGACCACTTGACTGCCTCTCGACCGACCTAACCTGTTATTTAAGTCCTCCAAGCACCTAATTGCCGAGCAGCATCACTCCACGAAATTTCTCACACATGCCTCCTGTAATTTCATATATTACCAAACAGAATAGCAATTGAAACTGATTATCCGATATATTCCACTCTATCCTTGTTTAAATTAAGTATCCACATCCACAGCTTCATTGTACAGAGTCTTCAATAATACTCTTATCCTACGTGACTCTGGTGTCATCAGTTGGCTAAAAGCAAGTATGTGGCTAAAAGAAAGTATGTGGCTAAAAGTAACATTCATAACTTTATTAGTAAACCTTCTTCTTCTTCTTCTTTTTAATTTTTGTAGGCCTCAGCTGCCAGGGCTTTTCGGCCTATGGTTTTAGGTTGATTGGTAGTGGTATCGACGAATATTTGCAATGAGCTAGGATTGGAATGTTACCCTACGTTATGGTAGGGTATGGCTTCACTTTTGAAATACACAATGTTTTTATTAACTCATAGTTGATAGTTGCACTACAGTTTGATGGTGGGTGCTGTTAGAAATCCGAAAATGATTTTAATGCCTACCCTGTTTAAAAGTCTAAACACTTGATCGAACACTGAGAAGGGACCGTATATATTTTTTGGAATCTTTAAGGATTTGTGTAGAACTTCTATATTGTGTTGATTCGTTGAACATGAGAAAAAAATATGCTGTAAGATCTGACTTTGTTGAGGATGTTGATGGTTTCTAGGATGGAATCTTGGGCACATATTAAGGCGAAGTCATCGGTCAAGCCAGTTATTTGGATGCTTTAAGGAAGGTTTTAAAAAACGTTGCATGAGATGTTAAATAATAATGGGCTTAAGGGCGATCTCTGCAGGAGACTCCAGGGCCAAGGATTTTGTTCTCTTGTGGCGATTTTATGTATGTTTCTATCGTTGAGAAGGGATATGACTATCGCATATATCCTTGTGTAAATTGTGTAAAGAAGAGTAGACTGCGGATGTGAATATATTATCATAAGCCCCTTTAATGTCTAGGAACACCACGATAGAGTTTTTATTGTTAGAGAGGGCACAGGAGATTTTCGAGTGCATAAAAACTACATTATCTGTCACACCTGTTCTTTTCCTAAAACCATTTTGGTTTAATTTAGAAGAATTTTCCAAGAACCAATCTAAATGATGTTTAATCATTTTTTCCAGAAGCTTACAGATGCAGCTGGTTAGGGATATGGGTCGCCAACTGGTTGCTTCAATGGGGTCAGCAGATTTTTTGAGGATAGGGATGATTAAAAAGTTTTTCCAGTCACCAGGAATTGGAATATTGTTGCTGAGTATGTTGTTAAACAGTTTTAGTAAGAATAGAATGCTTTTCTGGGAAGATTATACAGCATAGCATATGAGAAAAAATCTAACCTTGAAGAAGTTTTTTTCAAGTGTAACGGTAAGCTCATTTAATAAGAGGTAGGCTAAGATATAGTTTTAAAATGTTTCTGGTATCATTGTCCTATCGTTTAGTGGGATTTGGGTTAATTTGTTTAACAGGTTTGAAAAGATGTTGTCTAAAGAAAACAATGTCACTGACTTATTTGACGGAAATGATGTTTAAGTTGTCATTAATGGCAATTTTCATTAAATTTCTTATTTTACTCGTTATGATCCAACATTATTCCCATATATTTGCCACAGGTCGGTCAACTATGCTTTTATATATACTGATTCCCTAAGAATAAAAGGTTTTAAACAATTACAGGAAGAATAAATAGGTGTATTTAGAACGGATTCCTTAACAGAAAGGAAGAAGCAGAAGACCTAGAAAGACAAAGTTTGTTCAGACTAAACCATAAATTGCTGGCAACAAATCCAGAGTACAAACAGCTATCCAGAAAACAGTAAATGATAATATCGCAAATGAGGATAGACCATGAACATCTACTGTCAAAAATAAATGGGCCAAGACGTAACAGTTGCGATGTAGAAATATCGGCTTAATATAACAATTTTAAAAGAATGCCTAGAACATTTTTGCCCAAAATTAAAATAACTAAGTAATACTAGGATACATTTGTGGAGTGTTAGAAAATAACAAACCTCACAAGATTAATATTTTTGTACCAAATAGTACAAATTAGTGCTTTATCATCCTCCGCTAATGACCCTTTGAGATAGAAGCGGTAAATAACGAAAAAACAAAAAAAAACAGTAATAAAATAAAGTCTAGAAAAGCATACGACACGGAGTTAAGACATTATACTGGTAAAACAAATGAAGATTTTAACATAGACCTCATGCAAAACCATTAGAATAAGTCAAAGCCAATGTGTTTGCAATTCTGTAAATAGATTAATCCTCACGTTTGGATAAGAAAACGGGGACCTCGGGGGCCACAAAAAGGCTAAACTTTGGAGAAGATATATTTGACAAGAAATGCCCAACAACTAAGGGGGATCAGATTAGATATGCGGTAATAAAATAAAGGCATGATCCAGATTTATAAATAATTAAATATAAAAATAAAAGAAATGGATGATGAAGACAAGACAACAAAAGATAGCAGAGGCAAACTAACGAAAAATCGCCAACGATATTGGGACTTTCAATCAAAACGTAGATTAGGTGATAAGATCAAGAGTGGTATGGTACATTTGGGTTCAAAATTAAAATTGAATTGCGTATTTTTTATCGAAATTGACTAACCAATATTTGATGGATAATGTTCTGAAACTAGAAATTGTTTAGAAGGATCGATGTTTTAAAAAAAATGTCTAGGATTGGGGAGATGAAATATTTTGAAGGAGTTTGTCAGAAAAGATTTTTAAGATTGAAAACTGTTAGAGATAAAAAGGGAAAGAGATGTATAGAAAATAATCTACTGAAGATATGGGAACAGGAAAATAAAGAATACAAGGCAAAAAGACCAAAAGGAGTAAATTAGGAAGAGGCGTGAAGCTAACTAAGAGTAGATAGACATTGTGAGCAGAGGGACGGATGGAGATTAGAATTTTGGCACTAGAAAGATAACGAAATAAAGAACAAGAATAATTAGAATACGGAATTATTTGATATATACAGTGAGTAAAAGTGGGGATATAACGTCACATTCCATAGGCGTACTTTGCAAAATAAGTTTCTATAATTAAAATAAGGTTACGACATACAAAATGGTATATACGCACTTAGTAGATTAAATTTTGAATGAAAAAAATTATATTATTTACAAAAAATTAAAATAAACCTTATGCTTCTGACAAAATTTTTCCATTTTAATATTGAACGAATTAAATTTAACCAATAAATAGTGTTACAAGTATTTTAAAACTATTTAAACGAAAGAAAACAAGTAGTAAAAATAAGGAATGATAAAAATACGAGATCCACAAGGAACAGTTCTGGGTCCGATATTTTGAATTATCTTTTTTCCATCTTGTTGTAGGTACAGTCTGTTCGCTATACTTACGCATGTTTCAGATTAAAATTTTTATGAGTATTTCCAGGTAAGTACCCGAAAGTTTGACCTGTTCTTTGGGGAAATATCAACTGGTTAAATGAAATGAAAAATAATGTACAACTTTTTAATTAAATAATAATGGAGAATATTTTGTATAATTGAGAGCAGAATTAAACTTCTTCATTAATGGAGTCTAATGTGGCTATTATAAACCTAATAATAATTTTATATTACACTTCACACAGAAAATATGGTCTATGTATAATAAGAGGGTTATTTAGCTCAAATAAAATATTTTCTAACATAAAAATTTGTTCCATGTAGATAATTTCAAATAAAAATAAAAAAATTGAACTTGCCAACAAAAATGAAAATCAGTCATTATCCTCCAAAATATCATAATCGTCATCATCAGCACTGTCATCACCATTAATTATTATTATTATTATTATTATGATTGGACTTTCGTTTCGCAAAAATCAACTTTAATGACTTACACCAGTGGAAAGCAAGGTTTATAGATCGTGTAGATGGATAAAAAGATTTAAAAACGACAAAAACGGTACAAAAAAATTAACTTATTCAAGTGGCGTGCCATTGATCCTTAAATTTAAATCCTTACGATAAACGACATAATTGTAAGTCTTTATGCCGAATGAATTGCTACAAATTATGTAAAAAGGTTATAATTACCATATCAGTCCAGAATAAACTGTGCCTTGCGGTAACGTGTTGGTTAAAAAGTGAATGAACTTCCATCCTTATAGGCTGATTCTTTTCAATTTCACTTTAAATTCGCGATTAATATTTTAAATTGACGTACTTGAGGACGAAGTGTGTGTGGTTATTGAACCTAGCCTCAAATAATATTTCCTTATAACTGATAAAGGTTGATAAAGAAAAGCGTAGAAACAAATAATTCAGTCTTACCGATAAATTTGTATTTTTTTGTAATTAAAACAAAAATACATGCGTTACTGTAAAAGTTATCAGTAGTCATTATAATTACATGAATTTTTTATACATGCGGCTTTTTAACAGTTATAATTTTATTAATTTTGTCATAATAATTAATTCCGCCATGTAGAGTTCAAATAAAATTTAGTACAAAATTATATATTCTACTTTTCTTTATAAATCAAAACTGAATTTTAAAATTAATTTGGATGATAAAGGACATTAAGAATTTCTAACTCTTACTCTTACTAAAATTATTTTAAAAACAAAAGAATAAAGTGTGAAATCCGGTTAGAATTTAATGTTACATCTGAATGAATATTACATAAAAAAAATGTATAACTGAAATTATTAGCATAAATTTAATTTTGCTTTTTCTAGAGAAACAATTATATATTACAGTTTTTTTTTACATTATACGAAACAGTTATATAACAAAATAATTTATTACATGTACTTTTGTATTGTTACTTAGATTATTCTGAGCATTCGAAGAAAAACTGTGAAAATCTGCTGAAATTGGAACTAAATTATTAATAGATTCCATTTAATGCCTGATTAATTTCAGTTTCATAAAAATATTTGATAATTAGTCATAGAATAAGTGGAGAATGATTGTCCAAAAATAAGATAAAAGTAAAACATTCAAAACTTCCAAATAATGTTAGTCAGTTTTTTTGACACGCTGTTTTGCATAAGGCTTAAGTATTTTTTCTACACCCACATGGATATTAGCTTATCTAAACACATACTATAAAACAAAATAGTATATTGTGTCACAAGGGCAGAAAATGAGCTTTAGCAGCACACGGATATTAGCTGCATGAGCGAGCGAAGCGAAGCGAGGGCAGCTGATAGGTAAGGGCTGCTAAAGCGTTTTCTGTATTGTGACACACAATTGTTTTTCGCCTACCAAAAAAAACAAAGAAAAGGAAAATATAACGAAAATCTTTAATTTCACAAATACAAGAAACTTAAGTAGTAAAATGTACGAATTTATTTATTGTAGTAATTAATATTAGTTATCCCTTGAGCACAATTATGCATAGTTATACCAGAATTTATAGGCATTTTGTAGGTATTTGAAGTGCTAACAGTATGGTGACTTATTTCTATGGATGAAGTTGATGGTGCATTGGAATTATTTAGATTAACTGGCAATTCATTTATTTGGTCGGAACTATTTAACCCTTCAGGTGTGTTTTTTCTGCTAATAGGCTGTTGTTATTGGTTTGTCAAACAGGAACTTTCGCACAACTCCTAGTGGATACCAAGACAGCCTTGAGCGAACTTCCTAATATTCCTATTTTCATAATTCTTTATCATTGTGTACTTTAATAATAATTTGTGCATTTTTAATTCTAGGAATAAAAATATATAATTATAATCGTGTTTTACTTCATAATAAGATGTATTTTTTTGTTCTACAAATCAAAAATTATAATTTGCACTTTTGCATCTCTCACAGAACATGACCCAATGGATTATATCCAGCTAAGTATGTCTAATGAAGAATGTAATGTTTGAATTATTTTAGGTGAAAAAGAAGGAAAAATTATAATGTTGAACTTAGTAATGGCTTGTTACAGAGGCCGATTTTAAAAAACTCGCGTTCATTAACACCTAACGCCATCTATATATAAATCATGAAAATAATTACCAATTATTAGTTATCTTATTTTATTTTTCGACTTATGTTTAACAACTACAGATGGCGCTGGAAGATGAATATAATTTTTCACTGTTGAGTGGCCCATCTTTTAAAGGTCACAACGGTAAGCCAAAAATGAACTCTTGGTTTACAATACAGTGTTCAAGATGGTCTAGACATAAAATCTGCAACTCATACATAATCAAAAGATTCCAGTCCAAAGGTTTATGTTCAATGATCGATGCTCTGTGGTTTCTCATGAATGAATTTAAAGATATCAAAAATGATCTGGAAGCATCAACGGTGAGTGAAGTAATCGTTGAGTTCAGTGAATACACCACCCGATTAGAAAATCACACAAATGTACTAGCAATATTTATCTATTATATAGTATAGACAATAAGTGCCTAAAGGTGGGTTCTGACGTGGTCAAAAGCCGGGAAAATAGGGAAAAACAAAACGAATCAATCTGATATACAGACGGTTCGAAAATGAAAAACAGCACATGAGCTGGGATCTACCATGTGAACTCAGGGAGGACAATTAGTTTGAACCTGGTGTCACTGACAACAGTCTTCCAAGCTGAAGTAACAGCAATACATGCCTGCGCCAAAGTCATGCTAAATGACTCTCTTAGAGACAAGAGGATCTTTATCATGACAGACAGTCAGGCAGCCCTTAAAGCATTGAAAAGGGTAAAAGTACAATCTAAATCAATGTTTGATTGTGTAACGTGTCAAATTTATCGTTTCGTTTTTGAAAATATTTAAATCATATTTTCTTCATTGTTTCATTTTAACTCGTTAATTTTTATTTTAGTTGTCCCACCTCTACACCTATACTTTGCTCAGTTTTGACCTTCTTTGCAAACTTTATTGTATATTTCGTATGAAAATTAATATTTTCAGAAAAGTAAGACTCTATTGCGAACGAAGGGCTGTCTTTCTATTATAGTTGTTGTATTTGATGCCCGGCTTGGTTATTATTTATTGTTTTTATAAGTTAATCTATCTGTATTGTAGGAATTAAGAATGTCACCTTGATCCATTCAGTTTTAATTCTCGCGCTAATTAATAGATCCGGTGTTCTTTTGGCAGGAATGCGACGCTGCCAGTTTTAATTTTAAAATTTCCGATTTTTCTATATGTTTGTAGGGAGTATTTCGGCCTGATAGATTGCTTTAGCAACTACTAAACTTTTTCCCTTGTATAAGGTTAGTTTATATTACATTATTTGTATGTTTTTCCCTTAATTTCCCGATTATTTTTGTTTCTTTGCGATATCTCGCCATGGCTCCATCTACTGATGGATTCTGTAAATAAATTTTCCTGCGAATATGGCTAAACTGTGGTTTCCTGGTCACTTTTGTTCTGTCTTTTAAAGAAGCTGCCTCGTGTGTTTAATTGTAAGGGTGCTACTGGAATTTCGTGGTAATAGTGCTACCATCCCTAGAAGGGGGGTTCAGTTTTCCGAGTACCAATTGTAGGAGAATCTCAAGTACTTTTGAGAGAGTTATTTGGTTGATAGAGATTTTCTGGACTACTTCGTTTGAAGAAGGATTTTTTTTACATTGCACGTGGAGCTTTCTGATAGATATTTCACCCTTAATCAGGTATGTAACACTTCGTTTAGCTATGTTCATTTTTAAGCCGCTCATTGTTCTTTTCATAATATAGAGTATGAACGATAAAATTAATTTTGTTTTATTCCGGCAAAGAAAAAAATAATATAATTTCTTTTGTGGTTTAAATAATTGGAGACTCGTTTTGATAGTGATTTGCTTAAAACCTTGCATCTCAAAGTCCAATTAGTTACCAAGCTTTTTCTTTATTTTAGTGATATAATTAGGCCTTTAACCGCTAAATAATAAAAAAAGGGTGATATCAACAAATTTGCCGCTGAAGCCATTTGAATAAAGAAACCCCTTGGCCAGGGTAAGTAACGTGTATTTTTTTTTATATTTATACAGTGTTTTTTTTAAATGTTTGGCATGAAATTTTAGTTTTTTTTATGCGACATTAAAATTTTGTCGATTTTGCGATGTTGCCAGATTTAAAATATTTCTTTGTTTCTTGTGATTATTTTTAATGATCTATTTGATTAGCGAGAATGGTCTAGTTTTTCGCTGTAGACAAGGAACGTTTATTTTTTTTTTTAGTTATTAGTATATTTTTATTTTATTTATATATACGCTTACTTTGATCTGTTGAGTAAGTTTAAATATAATAAATATAAGAAAATAAATTATTTATTACAGGGTTAAAAAAAAAATCTGCATTTCTTTTTTTTTAATTCATATTTAATGCAAGAAGTTCGTTTATTAAGCAGAAACTTTTGGTTTCTAATTCATATGTATATTTTAGGGTTTTATGGTTTACGGGTATTTTATGGTTCGTTTTATGGTTTAATACTGGTTTATTCCTGATTTATTCCTGGATTATTCTTGAACTGAGATCACCATCCGTCATCGGTTCAGCGCATCCACTCCAGGGACGTCGTCTTCAAAGTAGGACACTACAGTAAACCTGATCCTGTCATAGCGACGCTGAGTTCTGGATCAGCCTCCACTTGATGCTGGTTTCGTTTTGGATGCACGCAAGTTATTTATTAATTTTTTCTTTCTCTTATTAATATTTTTTTTATGTCATTGCTTGTACCGCTTTTTCGGCTATTGTTACGATTTCTGCTTATGGCTAGCTTTTAATGATACGTATTTACTTGTTAGCGGTCTCTAAGGTGCAAGATCATTAAACAAAAATTTTGCCTTTTAGGATCTAACGCACATGCGCCTGAGCTCAAGCGGTGTAGAATCGTTATTTTTTCTTTATTATCGGTTCCTTTTCTTTTCTTTTCGCCTTAAGACTAGCAAGATAACCATTAGTTATTTGTGGCTTTGTTACTATCGCATTATTGCTATTATTAAGTATAGTGTATAATAATCATACTTGCTTTACTTGCTATTTCTTAATTGCTACCGCTACTGTTAATATATTTTGGCTCAATTCACACATGGAATTTAGATGAATTTATAGGTTTGTTAATTCTTTTTTATTTAGGTTTGGTATTACGAATTTCAGTCGTTACCTTGGACTTAGTCCTAGATATATGTTCATTTTTTTTACATGTTTAATAGCTCTTAAATAAATAGCTGGTATTAAGTATAATAGTTTCATTTACGTACTCGAGTTGGTGTATTTTAAGTTATTGACCTTTTGGTAAGTTATGGTCGATAAGGACCTCTTAGATACTTGTGTAAATTTATCTGGCGCCTACATTAACATTCATATTATTTTTTTTGTGGACCACACCCGTCTCCACTGAAGCTAAGCCGCGAGTATCCTGAAAAATGATCACATGTGACCGGGTATGCGTAATTTGCTTATCGTTTCATTTTTCATTAATTTAGTAGTTTTAACCGATTTGGAAGGTTACAATTGCCAATAGTCCCTCCAGGCCCTGACAGAACATAACAAGGTCACCCTTGAATGGGTGCCAGGACATTAGGGAGTGTTTGGAAACGAGAAAGCAGACCTCCTAGCAAGCAAGGGAGCGGAAAAAACTCTTATTGGACCAGAACCCACATGTGGTATCTCATACCAATATGTTAAATGGGTGTTAAAGGAACAAATAAATAGAGAACACCATAGGTTCTGGATGGAACTTCCTGGACTTCGACAGTCCAAAAGATTCATAGAGGGGCCATCCACGAGAAGACAACAGCAACTGCTAAACCTTAGCAGAAGCGAACTCAAGGCCGTAATAGGACTCTTTACGGGACACTGCGGCCTTAGAAGACACCTAAATCTCTTAGGGATATCTGATGACTCCCTATGTAGAATATATGAAGAGAAGGACGAAACTCCTATTCACATACTATGCCACTGTCAGAACCTTAAATGGGAACGGGAATGGTACTTCGGGGTACAATATCCGGAACCTGAAGAAATCACGAAATCGCCCATCAGACATATTCTTGAATTCATCAAGAAAATCAATCTGGTGGGATAGAAACTGTAAGGGGTACAGTAAGCCTATAACTTCAGTACAAGTGGGCTCTGAACCACGCCCTAATTCAGATAGATAGATAGATAGATAGATAGACAGACGTGTCAGTTTCGCTGAAGCAGTTTGACTAAATCAGTGATACTGAACAGATAATGAACATGATAACATGTTTTTATGAAAAATTATCAGTATATTTGTACTTTCAATTAAAGTGAAAACTACTTAGTTCTAATGTTCTTCATTTTGGCTGATTATTATAGAACAATGAATACAAAATTAAGTGATCAGCTGGGTGTACCTATTTAGCAAAACATAAAACGTGTGAACAAGCGCCGTTTATTATATACATTAATAAGAAATCAGTTAAAATGTGTTATTCAAACTGACTAAACAAAAACCTGTTTAAAGCGGAAGACTTCGATACATGTAAAATTCAAGAGTTAAGTTGTTAAATACAGTGCTACTTAAAACCTAATTACTATGTATCTATCCATTATTTTCAAATAAAAATATCTGTCATTAGACAGCATCTCTTCAAGTCATATTAGAAAATGTTTATTGTTATAATGTAACATATTGTATACTAAACGTTCATCAAAAACAAAATGACTTCAATTTATTTTCGAATTAAAACAGCCTATATCTCAATAAAAAGTCCGAGGGATCGCAAGTAATTTCATGGTCCATAATTAATTAAAAATTCTTTATTTTATTTATTTAATTTCAACCAATCATGAATCACAGGTAGTTTTTTTTATCTTAAACTACTTAATGTCACTAAAATGATACGTATTTCCATTTAAAGTCGAGCAATTTTAATTGCCTTAATAAAATTTCATGCAGGTTGAATAATCAAAAGTAAAACATATTTTAAAGTTTTATGACATTAGTTCTAGTTTTTGAACAAAGTTATGCTTCATAAAAAGTTAAAAACATCATAAAGTTCGAGTAGCAAAATGCATACAGTATCAGGAAAAAGAAATAGAAAGAAAACTTTCTCTTTAAATTATTGGTTAAATAAACTTTAAAATGAAGTTTCCAACTTCCAAAATATTCCAAGTAGCACGTTTTATTTTCTCTCGTAAAAATAGTATAGATCACTACATTACGGTGAACCAATGACTTTTTTGACATGTTAAGTGTTAATGTAGTTCTATCATATCATATCATATCGGCTAATAAATAAAACTTCTCCACATTTCAAGACGTCTAAAAATAAGAAATTAACGAGACCATAAGACGGTTGCGTAATGTAAAGTAATGCAAGGTAAACATGTATTTTAACTTATTCTGTTTTATTAGGAAAATCCCAACTCAAAGAGTAGTATAACGTATGATGCAGAAAACTACCATATACAGAACGAAACTAATAGAGATGAAACAAAAGTAGAAGATGTTATAGATCAAATTTCTGGACAAAAATAGACCTGAACGGGGCATATTGCTCGCCAAAAGAATGCCACATGGTCAAAACTTACTCTAAAATGGAGTATAGTAAAACAAGCGTGGCCACCATGACATAAAAGGTATCCAAGGATATAAAACGTATCCAAGGACATAAAAGGGCTGATGAACTCGCCACAGAGGGACCAGAACTACCATTCAGAGGACCCGAACCTATATTTGAGATAACCAAAACCTCTGGTCGACAGGCAGTGAACATGTGTACAACCAGTAAACTACAAATTCACTGGCAGCAGATAAGAGGGCACAAAATCGGTTAGCTCATGCTAAGGAGACCAAACTCACGCATGGTTGCTGAAGTATTACAGCTTACAATAGCCCAGATGTTCACTATTACTAACAAGAAATTGCTTGCTCAAACACCTTCATGTGATGATATTAAAACAATGATCTTACCTCAAAAACCTCATGCCACGTTATCTTTGAATGAGAAACTCTAGTTAGGCGACAACGAACTTTTTTCGGTCTACAACCGAAAGAGCGCCCATGAACACTTGGTTGGGAACCTAGTGTAATTAACAGAAGGCCCAGGACTAAATAGTACCTATCTGTATTCGAAAAAAGCATAGGAATACACCCAAACTGACAAAGGTAAGGATAGAGATGGGGGCCACGCCACAAAAAGAGAGGAAAACTGCAAAGGGATGTTAAAGAAGTAGAAACAGGGCACTCAAAAAAGCAATATAAAAAGGAAAAAGAACCACCGGAAAAAAATTAAATAGAACCGTTGAAGAAACTACGATTGTTGTAAAAATAAATCGTAGAAAGGGAAGCGGATAAGATATGTGAATTACAGAACTGGCAAATAAATCTTGTTTTCTCATGATTTTCAAGTAGTTGCGATTCTCGCATAAAATTAAAATTTATATATTATGTATGAGTAATTTTATTATTAAGAAACGTATAAAGTGCTGAAAGTACTTTATAAAATTTTAGAGTATGTACTCAAGTAAATGAAAACGGTAGCCATTTATTATGAAAAGGGTTATAAATTTAACGACTTTAGCAAACCTCTTTGGCGAGTAACTATTAATTTAACTTATTTATGTTTAACGGCACTGTTAAAAGTGTTATATTCTATGGTTTGCGGATTCAGATTTTACTATGTCTCATAATTATTGCAATAAAAGGGATTTCATGATCTAAACTTAACTCCTTATGCAGATATGATGGTATGATCTAAAACTAAATGAACAGTTAACTACTTTATTACACTAAATATTTTCCCTTCATATACGAGGGTAGATCATCCATAGGTTTAACCGAAAAAAGAAGAAGGTTTTCAATCCGTCGGAATATTTTTTTTATGTATGTTGTCCGATTTCTTTTTTTGTTATAAAGCGGATACCTCAGGCACAGTTTAAAGAATATATATAACAGTTCCCGCACTTGCCTAAAAGTTCGAAACAACATACCCTCTGTCCCGTCTGCCCGCGCACACTGAAGGCATACTGGTATCAACCCTCTGCCGTATCGGGTGGACCAGTTATTTGCGTGCATCGTTTGAGATCGCAGTGTACACGGTGTCTCAGATAATTTTAGTTCTTCTTTGTCATTTATTTTGTATTAAAATGGGCGGTAAAAATATTTTTTGTGTGGACGGTTGCGGAAATCGGTTACAAAGCGTATTGTCATTTTTTAGATGTCCTAAGGACCAACAAAGGTATGTATATGACCACTTTACTACTTTCTTGAGATAAAAAAATATTTTATTATTTAAATCTACAAGTGGTAAATTAATTACATATTTAAATAATTAGCCATTTGTTTACAAAACATTTACCTTTTCCCAAACAATATAAAAATGTTTTGTAGGTGCCAAATTTGCTGTTCCATCTTTGAGGTTAAAAATCGATTCAATTGGAAAAGGTAGATTTAAAAATGTATTTTAATAATTTTTACGGAAATAATATTTCTCACACATTTATAGATAACATTCACACAAGTACATCAGTCTATGACATGCAGGTATCAAACCCTACCTATGTTATGTTATGTTGGGAATAGGGTGTTAATACACTGCGACCTAAAAGATCTATTGTGCCCCCTTCTGTTGCTAATGCACCAAGGAAATGTCTCAATGCCTATAACGACCCTTCCACTCCTATTTTCTCAAGGAAGTGTAGGATTTGGAGTGGCTTGAAGTTAGGTAAATCTCCCTCTTCTATTTGGATTCTGGAGTGCTACACATTCAATTAGAATGTGAATGGAGGTTTCGTCCTCCTTCTCACAGAATCTACACTCACTATCCTCTACTTCCTACTACCTATGATATTACTGATCAGTTTGAAGTGGAAAAAAACGCAAGAACCAATGATGCATGTGTTCAAACTACTTACATCGACTACGCTGATTACTCCGATCACAAAGGTAATTAAAACACTGCCTTTTATATATAACGACCGTAAAACTGAAATAGACGAGTACCACCTTCTTATGAGTTGCGATTTTTTAATGTTGTTTTAAACCACTCAAGTTTAAATACTTTGAAAAAAAAAACGGTCTTTTAAACACACATTGCCGAATATTGTTATGTTCCCATTAAAAATTATTGAACAAAATATTGGTTTTGAGTAAAGATATTGATAATATCTTTAATTTCTGAAACCTTCTGGTTTTTTCCAATTAGTACTATTCAATTTAAAATTTTTAGAAGCCGGTACCCAAACGATACTAAGGCTTTCCGAAAATACACCAAGAAAAAGAACAGTAAAGGAATCTGTCTGTTTTGGCCGATTATAATTAAGATTTGTTATTTGGTAGTTGGTGTTGCCTATATGGCAGATACATTTTATTTAAAATATATCGTTAATTTTGGCATGCGCAAATTATTTATGCGTAGTATTAATATCAGTCGTATTTCGTTACTTCTAAAAGATAGTTGATTTAAAAAACATAACATTCGTTTTGTACGCCGGTTCGAATTATTGAATGCAAAGTGAAATTACCGATGAACCTTCCCTTTTCCTTCCCTGATATTTTTTCCTTAAGTTCATCAATCACGACGGGATACAGAAATATTTTAAAGGTAAGAAAAACTAATTTCTAAAATATAGTCTCCATACAGTTCACTAAATACACAGCACTGTCAAAACACTGGGAAGGGCTAACATATGTAGGAAGCTAAAAATAGAGGTGACCTTGGAAGATGTAAAGTTTTTAGAAACCAGATACTTAGAGGAATCCTGTCGATTTTTAAAAAATCAATTATATTTGCGCCAAAATGGCTCAGGTATACTATACGAGTTTAAGCAGTTTGCTTTAAGCGTTTATTTTCTATTATATTTCTATTTATCTCCGTAAATGTTTCATCTTATGTTAATTTTATTTCTCTCAGTTCATGGCCAACTTCAACTTCTCAGCTTAACGTTTACTACGAAAAGTCGGCAGTATTTTATGGTAGCTAGTTACCTATATCGTATATACCTAAATCCCAATATACCATACCAATTTTCACGGCTCATCAAGCCAACTGTGGAGTTCTGTAACACAGCAGCTCACTCCGTACAACTAAGACACCTTTTCAGGGAAATGATAATTTGTCCTTTGATCCTGCATTGACGAACCCTAGGGGTTCTGAGCAGTCAAGGATTATTACTGATCATACATTCTTTCAAATAAAGTTTTAATTAGTTTCAAATAACATTCCTAGTCCCAGACACTATTCCTTTTTTCGATACGTGATTCCTATTTGGTCCAATTTCTTTAAACTGTGCCTCAGGGATAATTGTACATACAATTGCTCAGGGTCTGATGATCTATGAGAAATTAAAAACCTCAATTTCTAAGGGCATCGGCACGATTTCGAAGTCGGTTTTTTAAAATTACTTTTACTAAAAGAACAAAGTAATCTCGAAGTCACCACATACTTTTATTTAATATATGGATTTAAAATTATTAAAGGTGACTAGTTTCGGCTACTATAGGCCATCATCAGGAAAGGAAAGGAAAATTCTTAGTTATAAAGTGAACTGACATAAAAAGTTTTAAAAATAAACTAATTAATTGTTAAAAAACTAATCCATAGTAACATATTCCAAATATAAAATCGAAGTAATTATTTCAATATTAAATGCATACATTAGTGAAATCCTAAAGGTAAAACAATTCAAAAAAGTGGTATAGATTTCATGTTTCATTTGTCTCACATGAGAGGTTCTTCGATTATTAAAAAATTATTAAAACGAAACGTAGGAACAGGCTTAAATTCCTTAATAGTGATGTACGCTGGATGTACGTGATAACTGGGTCTTTATCTAGTTCTATATTGTCAGTAACTTATCTGGAGATTGAA
Source organism: Psylliodes chrysocephalus (assembly GCA_927349885.1). Classification (NCBI taxonomy): domain Eukaryota; kingdom Metazoa; phylum Arthropoda; class Insecta; order Coleoptera; family Chrysomelidae; genus Psylliodes; species Psylliodes chrysocephalus. The sequence goes on from OV651813.1 coordinate 44,803,556, forward strand.
GTAAATAGATGTAGGTAAGTGATATCGCCATTTATAATTTCCAAGTTTTATATTAAACAAGCATGTAGCCTTATTTGATAGAAAACCAGTTGGTGATAGACAACATTTTAATGAAAACAATTTGCTACACTTGATGAAAGCCAATAACAAATATTCGTACATAATCTAAGAAAGTATTTATTATATTTAATTAGGACAATAACTGGATTATTTGCTTGCACAAATATTAATTAAATATAGCAATTTTATCGTTGTAAAGCATATTATAAATCTTTGATTTCTCTTAGTGATATCGCTGTCATATAGAAATAATGAAAGCCGCACTATTCATAATTTATATGTAAAATGACGAGTTGAAGTTCTAATAATTCTATTTTTCAATAACACGCATGTATATGATTAATAACAAATACACACATTTTGCTAATTTATACAGGCTATCACTATAGAGCTCTCGTTAATTGATGATTTTTTATATATGTCGTAGCCAGATTACAAAACCCGTCGTTTTATAAATTGCCTAGGCGTTTTATAAATAGCGGCCAAATTGTCAAAGTTTCGTTTACCTTTCATTATTTTACTATCTGGCTAGCCGGATTATAAAATGCCTAGGCATTTTATAAAAAGACAGTCAATACACGGCCAGATTGTCAAATATTTAAGACTATCCTCTGTATGACATTCCGGAGGGTTAGGAGTTTCAGTCGTCTTGTAAAACACTGCCAATTTTCGACATGAACAATTTAATTTTAGCTGATAACATCTGTATAAGTAAAAAGGCAGAAAATAAAAAATCAAATGATAAAAACAAACTATATGTTCAATGTATAATTTCGCAGTATGTAAGTTATAAAATTAAAGGGAAGTGTAATATTTGCTGTAAAGAAAAAGTAATAAAAATACAGTGCAAAATAAATTAGAAACATGTATCTGACCAAATGGTCTAAATCACAAAAATAAATGGAAATATTTGCAGGTGGGGGAGCCTATAACATTTTCAAAATTTGTCAGGGGTCCGCTTGACCCTAAAGCTGTGTTAAAAACTATTCTTGATGTACGAAATGGATTATACTAGATAGGAACTAAACATGGGCTTTAAATCGACGGTTTTCTAGAGACCAACTTAACTCAATTGGTACGTCAAATTTAAATCCAGAAAATACCAGTATTACGTTAAGAGAAGCTATTTCTAAGGGCTTTTAATTTGGGGCACAAGGGTTTACAGACAAATGTCTTGGTTTTAAGGCACGGGGAAAATGCCACAGTAGGTGTCATTTCAGTGGTCCGTGTTCTAATAAATAAAATACTAATAGCGTCTTCGAATCTACTGCACGGCTTGCACTGAGTGTATACAAAAGGTGGGAGATATGTCAATTCCAGTTACTTTTCAATCTGAAATGTAACCGGTATCGATATATCGCTCATCTTTTAAGTGCACTCCACGCAGGCAGGGCAGTGGTATCGAAGCCGCTATAAGATAATTAAATGTTGCACTTTTCCTCAAATTTCTTTATTACGGTCCATGTATTAAAATCACGTATTTGACCAAAATTATAGAAAATAACATCACAAACAAATCTGGTTAAAAGAATTTTCTTCTATAATCATAAATCACAGAAATATACCTTTAAGTAATATTAAAAAGCCATATTTTGTGCAGAAATCGTACGGTCGGATCTAAGACTATTATTGGTTCTTTTAACCTTAACAAGTGTTGTTTGTAGTTTATTTGTTCTTCAGTTTTATTTGTTCTAGAGTTTAATTTTTTCTTCATTTTAATTTGATCTGTTTATTAGAAAAATATGTTAAATATTCGTTATAAAATGTTTTAATTCCATTAAATCCATAAATAAATATTTTCATGGCCCTAACTTTAAAGTAAAATTCGTATTTTATAAAACGACTAAAACATTTTACCTGCCAGAATGTAAAGCAGAATATAATTTTAAACATTTGACAATCTGGCCGCGTGATGACCGTCATTTTATAAAACGCCTAGGCATTTTACAATCCGACTAGCCAGATCGGAAAATAATGAATGATAAATGAGAATTTGACAATCTGGCCGCCTTTTGTAAAATGTCTAGACATTTTGTAAAACGACGGATTTTACAATTTGGCTACGACATATATAAACTTAAAAAAAGGGCTTAATTACAGAAATATAAAGTGTTAAAAGATTTAAACAAAAATTCAAAATTTGACATAACAAAAATAAATATTTTTTTTTTAAATCTGATCTACCAAGAACTTTTCGAATACACGAACTATTAAAAACTTGTCACGTACCTACTAGATTAAAATTTAGAAATATTGAGTGGTTGCAAATTATCAAAGTACATGCAGACTTTTGTTTAAGCAAATTTCTATAACACCAATCATTTTAGCACGCTCCATAAAAGGTTATTACTTTTTAACTAAAAATGTGAAGACAAACAAAATCAAAAAAATATGGTGTAAATAGTAGGGAATAATCACCGAGATATATCTTCCATGAGCCATATAAAGTTATAATAAAACAAATAGAAGAGCTAGAAGTGGCAGGTACGATTCATATCTACACCGACGGTTCTAAAACAAAACAAGGCTCAGGATGTGGAATATACTCCAGATTCTTAAACCTAAACATAAAATGGGCTGTGAGCAATAGTTCCAGTGTAGTTCAAACAGAGCTAACGGGAATTCTCATAGCAGCAAAAGAAATAACCAGAAACAATATCACTGGAAGAAACATGCTCATCTATACAGATAGCAGACAAGCACTTCTCACCCTGAACAGACCACGAATTTACTCAGGGTTAGTACTAGAATGTCACAAAGCTTTGGCCGAAGTATCCATCAACAACGTGGTCACCTTAAGATGGATTAAAGGTCACGCCACATCGAAAGGTAACCGCCTTGCTGATTCACTAGCCAAGAAAGCAGCCAACCAAATACTTTTTGGATCTGGCCCTTCTATTGGCTGATGGAATTAAACAAGAAACTGCAGAGTTGCCAGGGAGCTCCTAAATTATCCTGACAACACTGCAGCAAACAAATACTTAACTATGACTAGACAGAATCTGCGCCTAGTCACAGACATTCTGACTAGTCATTGCCAAGTACGGAAGCATTTCCATAGCATGGGGCTGTCAGAATCCGCACTCTGCAGAGGGTGCGAACAACAAGATGAGACCATCGAGCATATCCTTTACGATTGCTCGACGCTCTCATTTATTAGAAAATTTGTGTTCGGCGAGTAACAGCTAACACCGGCCAATATAAGAAAAGCACCTCTTAGCGACGTTGTCAACTACATTAAATCTGTAGGCTGGCTCACGAGCTAGGAGGTGCTTATCATCTTAGGAGGATGCACAATGGGCCTAATGAGGCCCAAGTGCCGTGGGGGTAACCCACCCTCCACACGTTACAGATAGTAAGAAAAAAAAGTTGGGGTTAACCCATGATAGCGCGCCACTGGTTAAATTTTTCAAATGTTAATAATAATCAAAACATTACATTCTTAAAGAGCACATTAGTCAATAAATTTGAAAAAAATATTTATAGGCGTTTCTGATTTATGGCAAATTTTTTAATTTTAAATAAAAAGTTTCAACACCCCATATCTCGGTAATTAAGCCCTTTAAGAGAAACATAGTACCTTATTTACGAAAAAACCAAAAAAGCTTAAAATTTGTTAAACTAAACGTTTTAATTTACAGTGACTGGCCGTATACATTCAAATTTCAACATTGGCCTCAAATTACGGACGTAAAAATAAACAAAAAAATCCTGCTACTATTAAAACAGAAATTAAGAGCTGAAATTCTGCAGAGGCTTTCACCTTTTAATTAGTGAGGCTGGGAGCATGAAAACACTTTATTTTTAATATGATTTCTATGGTCTTATTTTACTATAATTAAAATACAAATAAGCAAATCATTTAAAATCGTATTAAAAATAAAATATTTTTGAAATCCATGCTGCCAGCCCTCACTATTAAAAAGGTGAACGCCTCTGCTAAATTTCAGCTCTTAATTTCTAGTTGAAGGATTTTTTTTTTAATATTTAATTTTACGTTCGTAATGTGAGCCACCCTACATTTTCGGCCAATGTTGAAATTTGGTAAGACAATTTTCGCTTGAATGTACACGCCCAATCCCTATAAATTAAAACGTTCAATTTATCTTATTCTAAGCTTTTCTAGTTTTTCGAGATTAAGGTACTATGTTCCTCTTAAGAGTTTATGCTCCTATAGAAAAATTGATCAAGTTCTCTTGGGTAAAACGCTGTCGGTCGAATACAGTGACATCCTGTATATATCTAAGTCTAAGTCCATATAAACATAAATGTTATTAAATTTGAAGTTATCCCTGTTGAATGATTAATTTTCGCCAAATTTTGATTATGCCTATTTGAAACGTTCTAGTTCTGTTTATCTGTATAATAATTGTCTAAATATAAGGAATGGCAACAGTAAAATATTGTCTTGCTATAAAAAGAGATGTGGCAAAGTTACATTTTGTACGGAGCTGCTAGCGAAGAAAAACGAACAATTTATTATGCAGAGTTAGAAATATTTGACTTTCATAGCCGATTTAAAAAGAAAGTCGAATTATATGTTTTCGGATATATCTATTTTTCAGATTATCTTAGGTAGACAAAAATTTTAAAAGGGCCATTCAAGTCCCAAGAGTTTTCATATTTTTAAAACTTTTCGAATAGCAGTTTTTTTAGCTGATTCAAACGAGGTAAATTTGAGAGGATTAATCCCTTCATTTAGTCCCCTTTATAATAGGGAAAGTGAAATTTTAAGTATCCTTGAAAAAATCTTTAATGTCGATGATTTTTAATGTATTTTTTAAATTTAAATATACAGGGTGTTCCATTAGTTCGTAATTGTTGAATATTTCAATTTGTGTTATAGGCAAATAAACTAGTTTCAAATAAGAGATATATAAATTTAAAATATACGTTATTTTCAAAATATTTTTGGATATACAGGGTGTTGCGTTTTCGTCCGGCAGCTAAAAATGTATATTTTTAAAATTTAACACCCTTTATTTTATTTAGTTTTAGAATGGTATGGTAATACTGTATTGAACCCTAAAATTTTTCTTCAAAATATTGCAGGATTGCCAAGCAATTATTTTTTTATGAAATTAGGTAGGTTTATAATGATTTTAAAATTGTTATAAGATACAAAGCTAGGGAATAGTGATGATAAACCTGGTTTATTTTCTACCCCTATATTTTGGCTATCTAAATAAATACAGATTTGAAATTTTGCACAGTCATACAGGGTGATGGTTTACATTTTTTAAGATACTCAACTAAAATTTAAATTTTAAACGCGGCATACTGCGAATCCACGAACATGGTCAATTTTCGATATTTTTCTTCGCGTTAGAGATATCAGAAAAAGTTATTTGAAAAAGTTGTTCCGAATATTATTCTAACCCCACATACCAAATTTCATGACAAAATTCGCATTTTTAGTTTTTTCATTAGTTAGGTCAATACACAAAAAATTATTAAAAGTTTTTTTTTATTCGATAAACTAGTGTGCCATGATTGATATTAATGATTTCACAAGTGTCAAAATATTTCTATCCATGGCACGCTAGTTTATCGAATAAAAAAAAAAACAACTTTTAATAATTTTGTGTATCGACCAAAATAATGAAAAAACTAAAAATGCGAATTTTTTTATGAAATTTGGTATGTGGGGTTAGAATATTATTCGGAACAACTTTTTCAAATAACTTTTTCTGATATCTCTAACGCGAAGAAAAATATCGAAAATTGACCCTGTTTGTGGATTCGCAGTAGGCCGCGTTTAAAATTTAAATTTCAGTTGAGTATCTTAAAAAATGTGAACCATCACCCTGTATGACTGTGCAAAACTTCAAATCTGTATTTATTTAGATATACAAAATATAGGGGTGTCTTCATCTTAAATGCGACACACTGTATAATAAATGTCGTATGACCAAATTTAACAATTATTCTTAAATATACATGTTGGTCCATAAATGAGGAGCTGACCAAACCTATAGGTTTTAAAGTAAAACACCCTAATTTGCTATGTTGTATATAAAATGTGTCAAAACGTTACATTTTTCTCAATTCTTTAAATGGTATTAATAATGCTTGGTGTTTTGCTTTAAAAATGTATAGGTTTGGTCAGCCCAAATTTATGGACCACTCTGTATATTTAGGAACTTTTATATTAATAGTTTTTTCGTATTTCCAATAATAAAACAGCTTGAGATCAATTACGCACTGATGGTACACCCTGTATATGTGTTATTGGCTAACATGTTGGTATCGTTAAATAGGTAAATTATTAAGGAATTTTATGCTAAAACAATATACAGGGTGTTGTATTTGAAAAAATTAAGTAAATTGAACCTACAATTAGGCATATTTAAGACATATTTCAAAACACACTGTATAAAATAAACCAGTTTTAACACCACTATTCGTTATCTTAATATATCATAAGTATGTATATTAACCAATTTTGAAATCACTGTAAACTTACCTAAATTATGATAATTTATTTTGGGGTCTGTATTGTTCTCTAATTTCATAAAAAAAAATTAATTGCTTGGCAACCCTGTAATATTCTAGGATTGAATACAGTGTTATTAAACCATTCTAAAACTAACATAAAATACAGGGTGATCAATTTAAAAAATATACTTTTTTTTATTTGGCTGGCAAAAACTCGACACCCTGTATATCCAAAAATATTTTTAAAATATGTAATTTTTAAATTCATATAACTTTTATTCAAAAATTGATTGCGTGTCTACAACACAAATTGAAATATTGAACAATTACGCACTAATAGGACACCCTGTATATTAAAATTTGGCATAGTTCGTCGGTTCAGATTTTCCTTTATTCTGTATTCTGAATGAAAATAAAATTTTTCAAAATGCGATAAAAAGAAGAGAATATCTAACATTTTCATAATAAATTATTTAAGTATTTCTTTTATATTTTTAAGTTCCAATATTTATCTCTGAGTGGATACCGTGTTTCCCAACACTTTTATAAAGAGGGCACTCGAGACCTTTTTTTTATGTAGTTCATTATTGCTTCGTATTTTTCTTCTTTCTGTTTGATTTATAACAGGACCGTATTACCTGAGGCTTGTTTTTCTCTAATTAATTTATAAAACAAATTACTTTCTCAGCAGGTTCTAGATGTTTTTGGGTATAAAAAAAAAGTATAAGCGCTCCCTCGAGTGCAGGCGAACAAAAATTAGAACACGGGAAGTTACTTTAATACATTTGTAATAAACTTGGGCGCTTAGAGTTTTCTAAGTATTTATTCCCCGGGTGTAACGTTTCTCTCAATTTTATACTCATTTTATACATCTTAGTTATAACCAGCGGGTGTTTATAATACGTTAGTTTGGTATAAGAAATATTGTTTTACGAACTAGCAGCTTTTCTGTTTCAAAATTATTTTTATTATTTTAAGAATTTTCCTTTGTATATGCCCTATTTTCCGATATTCTTTACTGCAGCGGTTATTACGCAGACACAATAACAAAATTAATAAAAATTAGCAAAACAAAAGAAAAACTAAGTACGCATCACAACAGTTTCACATAAAAAGGATACATTGTCAGAAAAATTGTAGAGCATAAGCTCTAGGTCTAGGAAAATCCTTTGACGTCAGCAATTTGAAATGTTAGTCTGTTCCTTTAGAGAAAAGGGGTTAGCGGCTATCTTTTTATTTATTTTCGAAGTTTGAGGGAGTGTTTGGAAGAGACCCCAAAAAAATTATTGCTGTTAGAAGAAAAAATATGTTTCAAAAAAAAAGCGCACCGTTTGTTCTACCTCCTGGGTGGTGTGTAAACGAGTGTATTTAATATTTTACTAATTTTAAAATTTTTAATTTCAAATTCTACTAGAGATTTCCCTTTTTTGATTTTAGTATCAGATGATTTTTAACTTCTTACCATAATAATGTATGTCTATTTAAACATTTAAGTTATTGCATTATTCAATGATTTTTTACAGTGTACAAAGCAATGACATTTGAATAAATAATCCATTTAACCAGGATGTTACCAATCTTTTTCCAAGAATTCATAAATGAGTCACTACGTTTTTTTTACATTTTTTTACATTTTTTAATATTTAAATGATATGTAGGAATTAGGAAGTGAGCAAATCGAAATTTTTTAAAATAGAAAATTTCTTTCATGAAAACAAAATGATTTCCATGCATACGCCATTGATTTATCGCATTTACAATATGGCGCTGACAATGACACCTATAGCATACTGCGGAGCCATACAATAAGATGTTCAATGTTCATATTGGGCTCATATTTGTCAAAAAAACTAATAAAAAACGTTGAAAAACAAAAAATAAGCCAAATAATTTTTCAGATAGTTAAAGAAAAGACTCCACACCAATGAAACCAGTCATCTCGTAAATTCTTTATCATTGAGGATAAAGATCGTTTCTCCTCATTTATAATATACTAGCCATTTTCGATAAGCCCGGTTATGCTCTAATTCCTTCTCTCCCGGCCTTATTTGGGCATTTACACATCCTTCATTTTTCTGTTACAAAGAAATTTCGATGAAGTGAGTAAACCTCCGAAACTCTCTATGGGACGACTATGGTCGTAATGAATAATAATTCTATAATGTAGTAGACCCTTGAAGAAGCATCTCGAAATTGCAATTTCTATAATACGAGGGTGGATCAATAAGTACCCGTGTTTGAAGGCAGGTGGCGTTGGTAAGGGAAGTTGGCATTACTGCCGTGTACTGTCACCTGTCACACGACACCATACTAAATTTCAAACTGATTTATAAGTTGGTTTTTATTTGGCAGCCACTTGTACCATACGTGTTTCGCATTAATCGATAAAATGGAAAAAGAACAATATCGATCCGTTATTCGCTTTTTATTTTTGGATGGAAAAACATGCGATGAAATAAAAGCAAAGTTGGATGCTGTCTATGGGGACCCTTCACCATCTATGACAACCATAAGATATTGGTTCAACGAATTTAAACGTGGTCGTACATCTGTTTTTGATGAGGAGCGACCAGGTCGCCCGGCCGACGTTGTTACCGAGGAAATTGTTAAAAAGGCGCAAGACATGATTGTCGCAGATCGCCGAACGAAAGTGCGAGAAGTATCAGAGGCCGTAGGCGTATCGTACGGAACGGCAGTTAATATTTTGCATGATAAGTTAAACATGAGAAAGGTATCGGCCCAATGGGTGCCGCGATTGCTTACGGTGGACAACAAGCGGAACGGCTGTCAATGTCGAAGCAGTGTTTGGAGCTCTTTAATCGAAATTCGCAGGAGTTTTTGCGTCGAGTCGTCACCATGGATACATTATTATACGCCAGAGACTAAACGACAGTCGAAGCAATGGATTTTTCGGGGTGAATCTGCCCCGAAGAAAGCAAAGACGGAAAGATCAAGGCCACGATTTTTTGGGACTCCAAGATAATAATCCTCATCGACTTTTTGCAGAAAGGAAGTACGATCACAGGGCAGTACTATAGTGAATTATTGGACCGATTCGATGCAAAATTGAAGGAGACACGGCCTCATTTGGCTAAAAAATAGTCCTGTTTCACCACGATAATGCACCAGCACATTCATCGAGAATTTTCGCGGTGCAAGAACTGCAGTACGAATTGCTGCCGCACCTACCGTACTCGCCTGACTTTGCTTCATGCGACTTTTTTCTATTCCCTATTTTTAAAAACTTGCCTCTTCCTTTCTAACACGGGTACTTTTTGATCCACCCTCGTATAAATAAGGTCATGATATATAAAATGGTGTATATACGCAATTCGTAGATTAAATTTTGAATGAAAAAAGTAATAGTAGATGGAGGAAATCGTACCAAAAAAGAAGTGTTGCCTTACATCAAATGAGGTAGTTCTGATTTTTTTATGAGTTGGTAGTGATGAAATGGGTGATGACAAATCCAAGTTTTCCACCACGAAAGCCCTTCGGATCACAGTTAAATACTTGAAAATTTATTAAAATTTAGGAGTTTTTTCCGTTTTTCTCAATTTTTACCACCAAGGACCTACGTTACGGCAAAAGTTACTATGGACACTTTTTAAGTAGATTAAATTTGGAATTAAATGAGAATAATTTGGTTTTGGTAGACCAAACAGTTTGCAAGACACGGCTATTTGAAAGTTGGCGAAATTTCAAAAAAAGTATTACAGTGTTTTTAGCTTTTGACAATTTTTACCCCTAAGTAGGGGGTTTATTGGAAAAGTTTTTAGTTATTAAAGTCCACAAATAGAGACCAATTATGTCAACTTACACCCGATAGTTCCTGAGACAAAGCTGTTCAAAGTTGTTGAGGTAAGTAAACAATTATGTAAATTGGTTTTGGTGGTAGGCCAGATAGTTTGCAAAACTTCAAAAAAAAAAAGAAAGTATTACAATTTTTTTAGTTGTCTGGTAGATTTTACTGAAAGTGTGTTTTGTTTTTACTTTTATGTGTAACATAACATATATTAAATATTATAACACAATTTGTTTTTACTTTTATTTGCAACTAATATCACGGAAGAAACAATACAACAAAAACCTGTGTCACCGATTTGATATTCAAACCAACATGCTAACGCCAGACCCCGTGGGTGCGGAAAGCAAAATTCTAGACGCAGAGGAAGATGCTGATAGGTTATTAGTGAAGATCGTCAACGACAATATAGATTTGTTGGTCAAACTTTGTGGTTTGTCACGAGATGGAGGAGACCACATTCTTCCAACAAACAGACCAAATAACAATATTATATTTGTAAACTGTGGGAAAAGAAAAAACCCAGATGTCACCTACTCGACAAATTCCTTTACGCAATTATAACTGAGAATCGCAAAATCTTAGCGATCTTCGTTTTGAGTTGTTCACTAGGGCGGCAGTTAAGCCCAACATGAACCTCGCCAGATTACCTCCAACCAGGGATGCTGCAAGATTTTACTCTCTACGAATATACCACCAGGTGAGAATATTTTTTTTGCTTGTATTCATTTCTGCTTCAGACCAGATTCTTTATACATGGTTCCTTATTTTGTTGTTGTATTTGTTTCAGGTACAGAAGTGGCTGGAAAATGAGAAGAATCCTCTCGATTGGGACTGAATACGGAGTACACAAGTCCACGTTTCTTAACAGATGATGGCACCACTAGCTCCTCAAGCTCTGCTAAATATGATTTTCTGTAAATGCAAAAATGCTCGGCTGTTTATAGCTACTAAACTGGCCAATCTTGCGAGAACATACCAGACCTTATGTGTGACGACATTGATGAACCATTCATTAATGACACACCATCAAATGTCGATTTTGATATTCCTGAGCAGTTCGATGAATAAATTCTACCTAAGCAAGCTGCCCCCAAAAGGTGTGCTGTGGATTCAGAGGACGAGCCATCATAAATATACAAAAAATGCGAGTAACAACTATTTCACTAACTGTGCTGTACATAAAATACAATGAGGCGTTTCATTATGTTTTAATTAGTAAAATGTTTATTTTAATAAATTATAATGCTCACTTCACTAACAGGGCGAACTTTATTTTGCAGACCCTTCAGTACATATTTGTTTACTTACCTCAACAATTTTGAACAGCTGTCTCTCAGGAATTATCAGGTGTAAGTTGACATAACTGGTCTCATTTTGTTGGAAATTTAGTGGACTTTAATAACTAAAAAAAGTAACTTAACCAACTCCTTAGGGGTAAACATTGTCGAAAACTAAAAAAAAGTAATACTTCTTTTTTTTAAATTTTGCAAACTTTTAAATACCCATATCTTTTAAATTATTTGGCATACCAAAACCATATTAATCTCATTTCATTTCAAATTTAGTCTACTTAAAAAGTGTGCATTGTAATTTTTGTAATTTAAATAAATAAACATTACAGTAAGAATACATTTGTACCGTTATTGACAAATCGCGCATCTTTAAATGAAACAGACTCAACGGACCTGAATAGTAAAGAATGTGCACAATGTATAAGGAAAATACAAAAATCATTTAAATTTTAAACTCTGAAATTGAGTACGCATCGAAGTATATACTAAATACTTTGTGAACTTTCTCTGAATACTGTCCAGTGTGTATAATGCAATAGAGATTACATATTATAATAAAGTTTGGATAGAACTTACGAGAAGTACAAAGTTGTTATATTATTAAACCCTCTATATGATTTCTAAATATAAATCCATGTTAGAAACTTCATCAATGTATTTAGTTTTGAATCAAATATGGTCTACATATTTGTAATAATATGGCGAGATTAAAAAACTAAAGCCAGTTACACACAAGTTTTACAGTCAGTTAAACAAACGTTGTTAATTCATTGTCATCAGGATAGAAAAAAATACATTACCAAAGATAAGGATAGGGAAAAAATTTAATCTGACAGGTAAAACTACAAAAGCAATTCAAAGGCATTGCGTCCAGTAGTTTTGAGAATCCATAAATAAGGAGAACGAACAGAAGAAATAAGAAAACAAGAATGTGGGCAAAAATTAAAGAAGGTTCGCTCCAGTTGCTTTGAAAACAATAAATCTATTCGCACATTATTTCCTACATTGAACCACTTTTCCGTAATTACTGTATAGTTCGTTTAACAAATCATAAGCATTAGTTGTTTTCGAATTGTTTCCTGTTTAAAATGGCACAGTTTCTTCGAGCTGAACCGTATTATTGCGTACGAAATGAACAAAATAAATTTAACATTTTACTGGTTCTACTAAATAACATTTTCGAGGTTAGGTCGGGATCTGTTGCAATGGCGTACGATCACGCAAAAACAGATTTCCGGCAAGCTTCATTCGGTTGTAAATATTGCACAGTTATTTCCTGGAATAACGAGTTTTACACATTAGAAAAAGATTATTATCAACTCGTAGATATTATATACATTGAGGGAAATGTTGAAATTTGTTATACTAACTTACGACCGTCATAAAATGGTATGGTAATGTGATGTGTGGGAGCCCAAGGAAAAGTATTTATCTGGTGTGAAATTAACTGGTTAATGTTTACAGTTGGTTTTTGTTTCATTACATGAAAGCAATTGCATTTTTTTCAGGAAACATGAATATGTATGCAAGCAAGTTCAATTTTTATAGATGTTTGCTACACCCAAGAATTATTAATTTATTATACAAAGAGTGTCCCAGCTTTTAGTTTACAGGCTCTATTTATCCAGTATATTTAGCAAAAAAAATTTCAATCAAAAGTAACTTTGTAGTCTACAAAATGCCATTCTTAGATTTTCTCTTGCTCATTATTTTCAAGGTCATTTCAAGGTCAACTTATTTTTTACATAGAAGCATAAACAGTCGAGCGTCTATAATGTGGACGTCAAAAATACGGACCGTCGATAATCCGAATTCAATTCCGGTGAAAAAAAAATGAATACATACATTATATATTTGTCAAACACATGCGACAGGCTGGGCAATTGTACAGTGTTCTGTAAATACATATTGTACAATACATATTTGTGTATATTCTTTCATTAAAATACATTATAAGTTCATATTAATTAACGGTTTTATTTATTAGCTCAAATATTTAACCACAAATTGAATTATTAAAGGTTTTAGCAACTTTTCTTTTTGTTATGAACTCAACCGACCTTTTTTGATTCTTTTCTAAAACTCGGATATTTCGGTTTGTTAATGGATATTAAGTAAAATAATAATCTTGGTAATCAAGCTAAAAATGAGATTTTAACTAGACATTTATTAGATGACTATAGCATTGCTGGTCTACAAAACTATTTGTAACATGAAGATTTTTCGGAGATATGTAAAAATAAAAACATTAAGGACATTTTCAAAATTTTCTATGGATATTTTGCTATTGATAAGTTTTGTCCACTAAAAAAACACTATTAAATAGAGAAGAAAAATTTAAAAACAAATGGATTACTTGTGAATCAATCGAGTTACGTAAAAAGCTAAACAATTTATATTGGCTAAAGCATAATTTTAGTGATGAAAATTTGGAAATAGAACATAAACTTTTGCTTAAAACTTATAAAAATAAATTAAAATCAGACAAAAAATTATATTATCAAAAAATGATAGAAAATAAAATAAATCCCAATGAAAAACAGAAATATGTATGGAACTTAGTTAAAGATAAAACCGGAAAAAATAATAACCAAAGGAAAATTAAACTGAATATCATCAATGGGTCAATTCTTGATAGCGAATCTGATGTTGCGAATAGTTTTGTCAATTATTTTAGTACATCTGCACGATGATTAAATGAAAAAACTTTTAAAAACTCTGTCTTTGTATGTACAAAATGTGATCTAAATGATTGGAATTCATTCTTTTTTAGCCCTCTTACTCCACAGGAGATCTTTGAGACAATATGTAACTTAAAATATACCCATTCGATCGGTGTTGACTGTATATCAACAAAAATTATTAAATATATGTATATTGCACACTGCATGATTTAATAAATATCCATAAATATCTCAACTGAAATTGGTCAGTATCCAGAAGAACTGAAAACTAGACTGGTTACTCCCATCTATATATAAGAAGATCCTGTATGGATAACTACAGGCAGATAACTGTTTCAAATGTGATTAGCAAAGTTGTTGAAAAATCTATGTATAATAGAATGATAAATATTAGGATAAACACAATATAGTAACAGAATGTCAAAATGGTTTCTACTCTGGGAGGTCTACAGAAAGGGCTGTATATGAATCTGTTGAATTTATCTTTAAAAGTCTTGATAACAAGAAAACTGTTAGGGCTCTCTTCTTTGAACTTAAGGCTTTAGATACCTTAAACTTACATTTTGTTAAAGAAAAACTATATGCCTTGGAATTTCGTGGCAGTATGTTGACTTGATTGATGTCATATGTAAGATATAGAAAAATAGTTGTTAAAATAAATTAAACTCAATAAAATGACGCAGTTGTTAATCTGGGAGTTTCTCAGGGCTCTGTATTTGGGCCACTTATTTTTTTATTGTTTATTAACGACTTACCAGAATTTATGGATGTAAAATGTAAGGTCACATATGCTGATGATGTTTCCTTCGCGAGTTATGGTAATTCTCGTGAAGAACTAGCAGATAAATTAAGTCAACTCTATAATACATTTAAGGAATAGTGTTCAAACAACCATTTAATTCTTAACCATGGGAAAACAGTATTAATGAAATTTTACATTTCAAATGACTCTAACAAATCTTTTGAAATAAATACTGAAAATCTTACTGTGACATCCTCAGAGACAACAAAACTCTATGGCACTATTCTTGACTCATCTCTCTCCTTTCAGGCGTGTACTGATCACACTTCTAAGAAAGTTACTTAAAAATATATTCTCACAACAACAACAACAACAACAACAACAACAACAACAACAACAACAACAACAACAACAACAACAACAACAACAACAACTAATAAATAATATCTACTATGCAGTGACATACTCACATTTGTCTTATAATGTTATAATATAAGGAAACACTAGATTTTCTACAAAATTATTTATTATTCTCGGGATTCATAGGCGCATCTCTTGTAGAGATTACTTTAAACAATAGAAAATATGAACTCTTTCCAGTATTAACATATATAAAAATATTTTACTCGTTAGAAAGAACCTGACAGACTTCATTAAAATCTGCTACGTATATCCCCTCACCGGACAGCGTTTTTTGAAAAGAGTCCATCTTATAATGGTATACAATTATATAATAAACTACCAATCTCATTAAAGAAAATCAAAATTTTAATGCATTTAAAAAATCTCTCAAAGATCTGTTGTCAGAATACGCATTTTATAATATAGCTGAATTTTTGGATTGTAACTTTTAGTAGTTTTTATTTATCTTTGTATTTTTTTTATTTCTGTATTTTGTTTTAAAATTGTTGTACACATACTACATATCTTTTTAATGTTCTACTTGACTTTTGCAAAATCATGAATGGTCTAGATGGAATAAAAGATTATTATTATTATTAATCCGGTCAAAATTAATCCGGATTAACGATGCTCTACTGTATTTTTAAATGCACCATGTGCATAAATAACATACATTTAATACAAGACTACTTCAAATATTGAGAACGAATAGGCAAAGGACAAATTCAACTAATACGTTAAATAAAAATCAGCAAGCCTAATACATAACCAAAATATCATTTCTCTGGTAACTGTTTGGGAACTTAGACGAATTAAATCTCTCAGATTAGTTAGGTGGGCGCACTTGATATACAAAGCTCTTTAAATAGATCCAATGGAAAAAATCAAGCGTCAGTTATGGCAGGCCAAAGAATGGAATCTCTGTTTCCAATTCATCCATTTTAGGTCATTTTTCATCATTTTTGCATTATGTTGGAATATGAATATCAAAAAGAACTAAAACGTAATATTCAGGATTTAACAGCAATTTTTGATTCTAGAGAAAAATTCAAACTAATACAAATGAACCCTTAACCACCACAACTTTATTCTTTAATAAAATTACACAAAGAGAACTATCCTATTAGACCAGTTGTATCATTTGTCACGGCTCCATCAGTTAAACTTTCACATACATTAATTAAACTTATACAAGAAAACTGAAAATTCCATTCAAAGTATAGTATAAAAAATTATTATGAATTAACAGAAAAATTAAAAAACATTAAATTACCTGGTACACACAAAATTAGTATCGTTCGATGTAACAAACTTATTTCCTAGTATACCTCCTAAAGAAACAGTTAAGCTAGTAGAAAACTTATTAGATCGTAATGAAGTCAATATTATAATCAGAGAAGAAATCCTAAATTTGTTAAACATTTGCCTAAAACAAAATTATTTTCAATTTCAAAATAACATCTACTCAGCAAATGAAGGTCTTATTATGGGGAACCCATTAAGCCCGTTGCTTGCAGAAATATTTATGGATAATATAGAACATAAAATTCATAGCAATAATTTAAGCAAACATTGTCTTTATTGGCATAGATATTTTGACGATGTACTAACTGCTTTTACTGGTACTAGTAGACAGTTAAATTCTTTATTAGTTTTTATCAATACTATACACCCTAATATTAAATTTACTATGGAAACAGAGAAGGATAATTCAATTAATTTTTTAGACTTAAATATTATTAAAATTAATAAAGGCCATAGTTTAGGGATATTTCATAAGCCATCACATACTGATATTACAATAAATAATAGTTCATCTCATCCATACAAACAAAAGCTGGCAGCATACAACAGTATGATCCATAGATTAGTTAATATCCCCCTTACCAAAGAGAACTTCACAAAAGAATTAAATATCATTAAACAAATCGCAGTAAACAATAATTTTAATTCAAAGTTAGTAGACAACATTTTAGAGAAAAAACTTTTTAAACATGCTATTCAACAAGTTTATCCCATAATTAAAGATCAAAATTTCAGATATAAGAGTCTTACATATATAGGAGCTCCTAGTGAAAAGGTATCATCATATTTAAAAAAACCAAAATATTAACGTAGCTTTTAAAACCAATAATACGCTTGGGAAGTATATTAAAAACAATAAGGGTAAAATTAATCCTAATAATAAATCGGGGGTATATAAATTAAATTGTGGTAGTTGTCCAAAACTGTATATTGGTCAAACAGGCCGTACTTTCAAAAAGCGCTATTCCGAACATTATAATAGCTATTCAAAAAACAAAAATAATTCTACTTACTCAAATCATATTTTAGCTGAAAATCATTCTTTTACAGACAACTTTGAAATTTTACATATAGAAAATAAGGGCAATAAACTAAACCATTTAGAAACACTTGAAATAAATAGATTTAAAAATTCAGATAACCTACTCAATGATCAATTAGATATTAATAACTCACCCTTATTAAATCTCTTTCCTAGTTTTCTGTGAGATAATCCCGGTAATGTTACTATCTTATTGTTATTTAATTGATATCATAATTACCTAAGTACCATTATTTACTTTAAATAGTTTATTTTGTTATGTTATTGATGTTTTCATAAGTACTTTGTTTTGTTCAATTATTTCGCATATATATTGGATACCGAATTGTAAATTAGTCACATTTGAAAAAGAAGTTGTACTTCGAAACATGTCATGTGTAGTGTTTTTAATTTTAATTTTTTATTTTTTAAAATAAAAGTTTTGTGAAAATCTACCAAATTTGGTTTTACTCATTCAAGAATATTTATAGTAGTAATATTAAGCATTTACTTTTGTTAAACTTGATTTTGCCGGTCCAGAACCTCGGGATCATTCTGTACACAAGATTAGATTCCGTTTCTTCTTACTCTTCTATTCATAATTCTTCCTGCTTGATACGGTCCCTTGACATCTTCATTTCATTCACCGTTTTCCATTACCGTATTTTCTGAAGTTTCGTAGAAGCTAAATTTACGCTATGTAATATTTTCTTCTAATAAGCGTGAGCAATTATTGTTAAGCGGTTTCTATCTTTGTTCTATTCTAACTTTTCCCATACAGCGTGTTGACGGGTTAGTTTTTGTTTGACACAAAACGATTGTACCCACCATTCTTATTTGATTCGATCTAAAGGTCATTGCGACTAAATACCCCTTACGAAATACTCTAAATTACAATAAAATTATGATTTACCGTTTATTCTTTACACATACAATAGAAACAACAACTATCTTTGTTGGATGCAGAGAAGAGAGACCAGAGAACATTGAAATATTACGTCTAACCAATAACTGCGAGTCGGTCTTTAAGACTTGACATTTTCTATAATAATAGGCGATAAATTAGTAGTTTCAATTTATATTCAACGGCTTTGGATGAGGCATAAAGAGTTAACGACCTTACAATTAAGAATTAAGTAATGATTTAGATAAAATGGATACCGTGTGGTCTGAAATATTCCAATAGGAGGTGTGTTCAAAGGAATTTAATTTATTTCGTATTGCATTCAAATAAAATAGAAGAATACTCCGTAAAATTAACCTTTGACTATATAAGATATTTTAATAATAATTGATTAATGATTGAGGTATCTCAAGAATGGCGAAATAACCAACCAACACCAAAAAACACTGAGTCAAAAATGCTAACTAATATGGTAATAGAAAAGCTTGCTAACAAGATGATATAGACAACGAATTTGCATGCATATCATCTGCTACCTTAAGAGCGATATCCATGGTTAGAAACAGGCTTAAAACGACTTCAAGGTTCTCTTTCTCAGTTTTAAATATTTTTTTATAAAATTTGGTATACGTACTAAGCAAATGATAGAGAACTCCGCTGTAGAGCCCGAATTCAGAAAAACTAATTTTTTAATTATTTCTATACAAATTATGAAAATTATTGCAAAAAGGAGTCTTTACCGGGAATTGTTATATAAAAATCAGCTAATTCTTTCCAATACACTTTTTTGTCCAAAGCGTATATTTTTTGAAAACCTTGAAATAGGAAATCTGAGAAAATCTGTCAAGATTCCAATCCATATTAATTGATTTGGCAACAAGGCGGCGGACGTTGGCGGTGCATGCAGTACCGGAAAATTGGGATAAAAATAAAATAATAAAAAACTTTATTCTTTTTAGTTCAAGTGTAGGTGTTTTTGTTTCGTATTTAGTCAATGTGTTTATATGAACTTTTATGTGTAAGCTGAGTTATAATAATTTGTGATAAAAATGGGAAAACTTTCGGAAATGCCGAAAATTATATTACCGTTTCGACGGAAATCTATAAAATATCGTGCTAGATTACTTAGAAAAAGACAAACATTAGCACCCCTTCTAAGCATTAAAGTTAAAATATATGGGAAATTAATATACTAAGTATTGAATAAAAAAAAAACCTTTAGCTTTAAAGCAATATTTACAAATTTAATGCGGATATCCAATAAATGTGGTTTATTTGTGGATTCTGAATATGGTTTTTAGGTTCCGACGGTTTATTAGGAACAGACAGTATTATCGAAATTAAATATCCTGCCACTGCTTCAAAACTGACTCCGAAAAAAGCAATGGTTGACAACATAATAAAATTTGCAATTATTAATGATAATGCGAAAATGCAATAATTGTTCAGGGGCAACTTAACGTAACTAAACGAAATATTTTTTTTTTATTTATTTTAATACCTTTAAGTATGTTAGTAGAAAAAATAAAAAAGATGATAGATTTTGGTGTATATGGAAAACAAACTAAAGCAATTTTATTTAGATTGTATACTACCCGAGATCTTAGATCCACGTTTCACTAGAGGTTTAGATATTAGAAATTTGAGTAGAAATCCGACCAATAGTCAATAAAAATGATTATTTTTATTCCTTCTTTTACTAATAATTATAAATTTTAATTAAACTATATGAAATCAATTTAATTTATATTCACTCATGTTACACAAACTACTATTTTCTACATCCACATGGATATGCTTTTTTCTATACCCACATGAATATTAGCTAATCTACGCACATACTACAAAACAAAAAAGTATTCCATTGCGTTCAACTGAACGAATATATTTCATATTCATTCTACCTAGTAAGAACACTGCAAAACAGTTAAATCCACCAATCAAATTATATATTGGTCACCCGGCTACTATTATTTTTTAAATTTTATGTAGTCAAACTAACTGTCAGTATATTTTTGAATTATTGAGATTAAATATACGTAAAAATGAATATTTCTTATGTATAATCGATAAGTAATAGAATTTCTATTTTTATTTCGTCCAAATTTATAAACAAATCTTAAATTTTAATCAAAACATATAAAACTAATTTAATTACAAGTATTAGAACTATAATGGCAAGTGTGGCGACGGCACGGAGTTTGTCTCCAAGCGAGAGACCCGAGTTCCAATCATGGCTGGGGACTAATTAAATTAAATCTTTTTGTATGTTTATTTTATTTTAAAAATTATTAAAAGTCATACATTATTTTAAAATTATTTATTTTGTCTTAATAAATTACTTTTTTAAATTTGTAGAATTTCGTTAGGGTGTCGTAGAAAAAATATACTGTACAACTCGAGTGGATTGTCTGTATCGCACTCAGACGATTAAGCACTCCGTCTACGGCGTCGTTCTGAAACTTCGTCTTCGTGCGATATGGCCATCATATCCAATTTTGTTGCACAAACTACTATTCACGCACAGACTACAAAACGAAAAAATATACTATTGCGTTCAACTCAACGAATATATTTCATATCCATTCTGGGTAGTGAGAACACTGCAAAAAAATGAAATCCACCAATCACAGTTTATATATTGGACACCCAACAACTATTATTTTTAAAATTTGAAATAAGTGACAATTCTGTCAAACTAATTGTCAGTATATTTTTTAGGAATTGAGATTAAATATACATTAAAATGAGTTATTTTTGCGTAGGATTCATAAATAATTTTAATTTAGACCACAATTTAAAAAATCCTAAATTTGAATTAAACTACCTATATGAAACTAATTTAATTACTACTTTTAGAACTAAAATTTTAAATGTGGAGGTGAAAATGATGATACGGCATCTGTCTTTCACGCGAGAGGCCCGAGTTCAAATCTGGGCTGGGGACTAATTAAATGAAATATTTTTTCATGTTTATTTTATTTCACAAATTAGTAAAGTCATAAATTATTTTAAAATTAATTATTTTGTCTTTTCCTAAAATAATACTTTAAATTTGTAGATTTTCGTTAGTGGGTCGTAGAAAAAAACATACTGTACAACTCCAGTGGATTGTCCACTGTTGTTGCACAAACTAGTATCAAATGGGTTATTATTTAAAAAACGTATTTTTATACAGTGTATTTGTTATCAAAGTTATTTTGTTAAAAAAAGTTCCTATAAAAGTAGGTCGAAATATGCCTCGTTTCCGAGATACAGAATGTTTAAATTTTAATTTATTAAATTTTATTAATTATTTTTAATAGTTTTAAAGATATTTACTCTAAATTTGCAAAAAAACTTTGAGGGGGCAAATGTGTATTTTTTGGGGTGTTCCAAATATTTCTACTTGTACCAGTGGCGTTTGTGCGAGAATGCCACTTTTTTAATAAAAAAGTACTGCGCCACTGACTTTTTCGATCTATGTTTTTTATATAAAATAACTTCGGCAAACATTCCCTAAAATCATTCACACTTACCAACAAACACCCTGTATATTAGAAAATGTAGAAATAGTTACATATGTATATTTAAAAATATATTTCGTAAATAAATAAATTAGTTATAAAAAAAATTTTTCGAAAATGTTACACCAGGTTATACCTTTAAAAAATATTTTAAACGAGAAAACAAAACAGAAATACTCTTTGTTAGACCGGACCTGCGATTTATCGGCATTTTTAATATTTTAAATCATCTATAGCTTATAAGTAATAAATTGAAGGGAGCGTAAGCCTGGGAATAGAGCAACGTTGCCAAAGTGGGTTCAGATGCACTGAAAGTTGTCAGTGTGTTCTAAATCTGAATTTGCTGTTAGGTGTTGCATGGATATCGCTCTTAAGAAATTATATCAGAAGTGCATAATAAACCAATCTGTAAAAGTATGATATGAAAATAATTCCCAAGCTTATAGAATCTAAGAGTAAATACCAAACTAAAAAGATGTAAAAACATAACATATCTACAAATATCGAGATATTTCTAATACTTCTAAAAAATGCAATTGGCTCGAATGTAATGTTACCTGGAAAGTACATAAAATATTTTCTGACGTCCATGCATAAGTTGCATATTCAAACCTTGTAAGAGGTCTATACATAACATGGCCTGGTAATTAATTATTATAGCCAAAAGGGGCAGCTTTACGTGCCCTACGATGATGGGTAGCAGACTTAATATGTTGTTGTTTTGAATAGGATTTGAATTCAGACCTATTAACTTAACAAGCGAGTATCATACCCTCTCGGCCTCTGCTGTTATATTTGTAGCATGAAACAAATTTAATATCGCTGCTTGCGCAATCCTGATTATCTAAAAATAGTATTATACTAGTTTTAAACTACTAATTAGAACTTTTGTTAAACGTTCAAACATTTTCTTCTAATTAAAAGAAAACCTGTCGTTATGTAATACAATCTATTGCTATATTTACACTGAAATCAACACGCAGAAACGTTGTGTTAATATATACTTGTTTTCATATTTAGTGTAAATTAAGAAACAAAAAAATAGAATGTAAAAGATAATTTGTTTATTTAGACAGGCTATGTATGGACACAAGCAACAAAATGTTCCTTTGGTGTGGACATAGCTTTAGTAACCGATGTTTCTGAACCAACTTGTAAAAGAGGAAGGGTATCCAACAGCTCGAATGTGCTCATCATAAAAATTTAAGAAATAATACTGAAAATCAATCCCACACAAAAATGTTTGTTGCTATCCTTGTGTCTACTCACTATCGTCTCATTTTGTGGGGTGAAACCCACAAAGTACCCATTGGCTTCCACGATACTATCCCTTTCATTGGTTTAATTAATTTAGTAACTGGAGTTCCGAACCCTAGGAACATTTGACTACTTTTTAAAAGTAAGAATGTTGCCTCGAGCCATCAGAATGGCTTCTATGTATTTTCCAGAGACCCCAGCGATACTAAAGTCCGTTCCTTAAAATCTACGGAACTTTTAGTTCGTTCTGTAATATTCTTTTTTCTAAGTTGCGTCTTTTCGTGTTCCTTTAATTACCACATCTATTTGTCATTTCTTTTAACATTAACCATTTTACTTAATGAACAGCATGTAATCACTGGGGGGGCGAGATCTGGCGAATACGGTGGGTGCTCCATTAATTCAAAGCCTGCTTGATGTATAGCAGCTATGACAATACAGTTCATCAAATTTCTAGAGGAGTTCGACGCCCAGAGAGAGAACGCGCTACGTGTGACTAAGGTAGCTATTGTACAGTCTGCTAAACAAGTTATTTTAAATAGTTTTTAATATTTTTAGGTAATTAAATTTTAAAAGTGTGGAATAGTTTAGGGATTAAATTGGTCTGATTGGACTTTCTTAGAACGTTTTTAAAAGCAGCTAAAGATAGTATGTAGAATTGAAAATAATTATTATGCCATAAAAGGTGTTTTGGAATTCCTTCAACCTTTTGAAATTGAGTCAGAAAATATAAATTTTATAGGATAGCGGAAAATACCTATAATTTTTTTGTAGGCCTTTGTAAATCGTGGAAATAGTTTATATTTTATTTCTACCTTATTAAGGAAAATGGCACCTATTATTAATAACGGTTGTTTCTGAAACATTACTAAAATTTTCGAAATTTTGTTTTTCTACAAAATAATAAACTATACTATTTAGAAAAAAAATTATTTCTCTTATAATTTTATAAAAAATAACAGGGGAATATTTACATTTCTTGATCTATTAAACAAAACGATAAATTATCTCGACGAATGACACCATGTTCTAGTACGGAAGCTAGCTTTATATTTTTGTTGGTGGTTTCATGGGTTTCATATCAATTTTTTGTAATTGTAGTTTACACGTACATATACCTCTTAACACTTGTTTGCTTTATTAAAAAGTGTGTTGTTGTGATTTACGTCGAAATAAGTCAAAAACAACTTGAACCCCCATATAAAATCAAAAAGGAGAAACGGAAAAAAATTGAGCCTGTAAATGAACACAACTCAGAAACAAAAATAGTTATCTAATAATAAAAAAATAAAATTTGATTCTTGTGCATCTTCGTTGTAAAAATAGATAATACTTGTTTGATCTTAGGTACAGATATAATTTTAATGATCTTCCGAAAAACTTTCTTCAGTTTCCATATCAGATTCAAAATCAGTCTCACTGTCACTGTTTAAGTTAATTATAAATCTATCAGTTGCCTCATCCAAAGTAACTTCTCTGTCATAAAATTTAGATTCTCACATTTTAGCATTATTACAACGAGATTGCCACTCCTCTTTAGAAAACTTATCAAAAAAGTCTTCACACAACAGTTGTACGTCTTGCCTCTTAAATGTAGTGTTGTTACTAGCTACATATTGTTTCAATGATGCCCACACTAATTCGATCGGATTAAGATCGGGATGATACGGTGGCAAACGCAAACAACTAAAACCATGTTCATTTATCATTTCTTCAATTGCATACCTCTTAAATCGTGACTTATGCAATAGCACTAAACTGTATAATTGCGTTTTGAGCATATCCTCTTCGTAAGCAATATTATGATTCCTTAACCAATCCTGCATGTCAGCTTTTTTAGAAGTTGACGTTGGTGCTTTATTTACCTGGACATTATGGTAAGGAGCATTATCAACAATAATGACGCTTCTTGGAGGGAGGTTCGGAAACAGCTTTTCTTTCAACCATTTAGAAAAATTATTAAAATTCATTTCATCGTGGTAGTCTCCACTTTTGGTTCCAGATTTGAAAATTAACCGGGCATTCGGAATAAAGCCCATTTCACCTCCTGCATGGACAATAATTAGTCTATCACCTTTATTAATTGGTTTCTTTAATCCCTCATTTGAATTATCACTCCAAGCTTTCTGGTGTGTGTGGGAGGCATGAATGTATGTTTCATCTAAGTAGACAATTGGACGGCCCTCTGCTCGATAAACGAATCAGATAGTCTAAACGTAGCTTTTGAATATCAAACCTTTCCATTAATATTTTTCTGTTTGTTTTTGTTTTCCGCCAACGAAATCCTAGCGACTCTATTATTTTTCTTAAACTTTCATAGCTTCCTTTGTACCCTGTAGCTTCTCTAAATTTAGTCAGAATTGTTTTTAATGTTGGAACAATATTTTCTGAGATTAACATGAACAGAATAATTCTTTTTAAAATACCTTTGTCAGCTTCATCTATATCATTAACGGTTTTTGGTTTTTTAATGGTTTTTCTTGGTATCTCACGGTTATCGATTCTTTTTTTCTCTCCAGAAATGCGGACGACAGTGTTTTTAGATACTCCTGTGGCTGCAGCAACACGATCATTTACATTTTTAAATGGTATTGAAGGTGAATTAAAGTTTCCTTCTCTTCTCATAAACTCTATAACATTGGCTATTATTTCGCGAGATTGACTGTTAATCACGCGGCCTCTTAATTTGCTATTAAACTCCATACTTAGGTTCTATTAAACTGTAATGAGCAAAAAACACAAACGAAAATAAAAGAAATGTTTTAGCGAAATTTACATCTGACATTTACGTCTGAATAAAATAGTAAAATACTTGATGCGCAGAGTGTACTTTCATTGCGTAAATCCGTCGGCCCCGCCAACCGATGCCTCTCAGTAGTGCTTTCTCTGTCTAGCCGTCGAAAGCCTCTAGAAATTTGATGAACTGTACAAGATGTACAGCTGAGAGCATTATCCTGATGGAACAACACACCGTTTAGAAATCAATTGTGCGTAATAGGCCCCTTTTATAAATAGTCAGCATGATTCCTTGATCATCCTAGAACACAGACAGCAAATCTTTCTAGCAGACGGCACGACTTTGAATTGTGTGGAGGAGGAGAACCGTGATGTTTCTACTCTTTACTTTGCGCTTTGGTCTCGGGATCATATTCCATGGTAACATACCGACTAAAAAAGTTCGCTTTGTGTTCTTGGTACCTTTCCAAAAGTCGCTCAAAAGTCAACACCCGATTTCTTTTTTGATCAATGGTTAACATTCGGGGCACCCATCTTGCTCTCGTCTTTTTTATTCAGTATATGGTGTACCACATAATAAGATAAGGCAGTATCTTCCACAATATCCCTGGTGCGTACTTGTCGGTCTTGCAGTAGGATAATGTGTACATTTTTAATGTTTTTGTCTGTTGTTGCCGTTATGGAAGGACCATCAGCATGCTGATGTTCACAGGATGTTCTTCCGCATTTAAAATCTCAACACCAGCATTTGACTATATTATAAGAAACTGCAGGCTCCCCAATAGTTGCCACAATGTCTTCATTAATTTCAGTTGGCGTCATGCCTTTTTTCTGGAGGTATCTAATTATGGTCCTTTGTTCTACAGGATCCATTTTTATAAACAATCACGACACACAGTTCAAGAATTAACCACAGTACAACAACGCTTTGAGATACAAAGTTGATATTTTGTAGATATGATTTACAAAAGTCAGTTAAATAACTGTCAAAAACATTAATAAACCACCACTTAGAAATAGGTCAGGGGCGGAGCATAGGCATCCACCCTCGTATATGCCCATCAAAACTGGGATGTCACAGCGAGGTGTGT
This sequence comes from Psylliodes chrysocephalus, assembly GCA_927349885.1. Taxonomy (NCBI): domain Eukaryota; kingdom Metazoa; phylum Arthropoda; class Insecta; order Coleoptera; family Chrysomelidae; genus Psylliodes; species Psylliodes chrysocephalus. Next base: position 44,830,802 of record OV651813.1, read on the forward strand.
TGAATGAAATTATGACCCAACCTTTGACGTTAAAATCCCTAAAAAAATTGAAAAATTAAAAACGAAAAGGTTAACAGAAAATTAACTTGGAGTTGGTGTGAATTCACAAAAGATAAGACTGAGTTAAATGTATTGTATCACAGGAAGAAAATCCCAATTATAATAATTGAGATATCCTTTCAGAATAATATGCTTCGTTGTATGCACCAAACTTCGTAATTGAACACGATGTTCAAGTTTAAGAGAGAGAGTTTCGAGGTATAATATGAGATTCTGTAACAGACTCAAGGGTCATACTAACGAGTTAGCTAATAAATTAACAACACATTTAATTAAGTCATGAATAATTCCATAAATACCTAGATAATACTAATCGGTATTATGTTACAAAGTCAGAATGCAAATGTATACTCTACTTTAATTGCAAAATAAAGTATTTTGTAAATTATATACATTCGGACTTTTGGTAGTTAGTTGTTTCTAGTGGTGGTTGATAAAGTTGATTTAAAATGTAGCTTTATTTTAGATCTAGAGGAATTACATTCTTTATAAATGGCATCCTTAGATCATACGCTAGTTCGGTGTGATGTCATTTTGGTTCCACTGACATTTAATTCTAACCAAACTTTTAACAAAAACATCAATAAATTTGACGTATACGTTTTTACAGTTTTTAGTTTATTTCTAAATATTGTTTACAGGTTATAAAAATAGTTTAAATGTATGTAATTGGTAACTAAACGATTGTATATTTGATGCATGTTATCTGCTTACTTTAGGAATATATTTATAAAAGTGAAGAAACGTTATAATTTAGGTAAACAAAACGAACAAAACGCTTTCAAAAAATCTACTGTCACTTTAACTGTCAGTGGAACCATAATTACATCATCACTGAACTAGCGTATTGTGAATTATTGTGTTACTATTGGGTATCTATCAGCTTTCACATGCTAATGTTTGCTGAAACCTTAAATTTACCAATGACTACCCAGTAACTAATGCACTTGCCTACCTGTAAAGTTAAGCCGTATTTTTTTGCATTTGTTTTTCGTGTTATTCGTGACCAAATAGAGTTCAATAAGATTTACTTGTGTGGGCAATCTTGTTATGAGAGCAATGTTTGTAGATTTTTTCATATCATCCCTTGATTTTCCATCCATATAAATATGTATAGAGTAAATGTAGAAAATTTTATAGCTATTCAGAAGCTGGGGCAAACTGGCTAGAGTGTTTATCTTGGAGGTACGTGAAGGTACGATTTTTAAATTAATTATGCTTGAAAATCACTTTCATGTTACACAAGTTATCGTAACTTTACTTTACACAAATACGACTTGTGGCTAGAAAATAACCGGATACACTAGGTTTTTGATTGACTAACAGAAGTTGTAACAGACGATTCACGCCCAGGACGAACATGCATCTAAAAAACAGACACAAACATCAATGCGTCATTACTAAAAAAACTGTCGTTCAAGTATTTGGGTCATTGCTGAATCCGTAGGAATCAAAAAAGAAAGTGTTATGCAAATTTTAACAAAAACGTCATAGTATCTTTATCAGAGCCGCATTGCAGCCAACATTTAGCTGTTTGACAAGTGATTTAGGTCTCTGTATTAGAACATTTATTCATAACACCGGATTCGCCTTATGTAACTTTTTTATTACCCACTGTTAAATCAGCATTGGAAGGAACCAAATTTGAAATAGTAGGCGTATCAAAGAAAAAGCGGCGGAACCCATGAACATACCTTCAAAAAATTATTGATATAATTCCTATTACCAATAGAAAATTCCCATATAGCGATGTAGGGATCGTGGAGGGAAGTATATTACAGTCGATAGAATTAAAATTGTGAAAGAAAATAACCAGACGATTTTCTACCCACACCTCCTACATAAACAAGTACATAATTTACCTGAAAGGTGTCTTTGTAGTAGCTACTTTCATTTAAAGCATTGAGGGTTAAACCTAACCGATTCTAAATTCCATCTAAATATTCCGGTTCCTTAAACTCAATTTGTTCAGTGACGCATACAATTTCAGTAAAGAAAGAAACTTAATCGAATTTCGTATGCCATAAACCCAAAAATCCAAAACACAACAGATTTTTTTAATTATCAATATACCTCATGAAACCGGGAAACATTTGTTTATAGTCCTTTTTTATTGTGTTTTTGTAATTATTATAATCGATAAGCTATAGGGAATTTTCGCCAACAATGCAAACCCTAATAAGCTTTTCACCCAGAAAACCAATTTCGACACAAAAAATGTAGAGACAGAAAAGAAGTAGGATACCCGATTAATTGGTATCTCCAATAAACTCCGTTCCACACTGTCAACGGACTAGAATGAAATTTTCGAGGAACGAGTTGGAAAAACGACCAAGTTAAATTTTTGTATGTGTTTTCGGTAATGGAAACGCGGATAAACGAGTTAACAAAATTTATTGTAATGTGGAGAATTTTTAAATGTACAAATGGAAACATCTGTTGAAAATTTAGGGACAAGGGCGCATTGATTGTTATATCTAGATTTTTTTGTTAACTGCTTTTTATTTTTTCTACACTCACATCTTATTATTAAAAGGATATGTAATTAACAAATTACAATTTATATTTAGTATACGGATGACTACTTTTTTTTAAAATTGGAAATTAGTGTTTTTCAAACTAATTGTCGGTGTAATTCTTAGGGTTACTATTGATTGAAATTGAGTCATTCTAGTAAAGAATCGATAAATAATGTCTATCCATTACAAAAAAAACATAAATTTTAATAAAACCATCTAAAGTCAATTTAATTATCAAATTATATACACTTGACAGTGCAGAAGTTGCAATGATAAGTTCCCATGCGAAAGGTCCGGGGTTCAAATCCAGTCTTAAGTTCTTTTTCTATTTGATTTTTCAAGTTTATTATATTTCATAGCTTAATAGAAAGTATAAATAAATTAATTTTTAAGGTTTTATAGATTTTATTTAGTAGGTAGTAGAAAAAATGTACTGTAAAATTTCAGTGGATTGACCTTATCACACTCAGGCGACTTTGATATGATCACTTTTGTTGCACAAACTACTTTTCGTAATTTTCAGTCGAGAGCATTAGATTAGGAAGATCTCCTTTAAGATATGGTATCCATTATTTGTACATTTCAAAAGTTGATATAACTGCAAAAAAGAAACAAAAAATACTTATCTGAACGTCGAACCATCATTCAATCATTCAGTAGTTTATTACTTTGGTTTATTTAAGGATCTTAGTGACTATAGTGTCTTAAATGAAGTTGATGTCAATTAAAACTCCTTTTAGAGAGTCGCTGTCGTTCTCAGAACATCATCTAGCTCATGTATGTGTTATCAATTGCAACTGCAGCCTGGAATGTCAAAGCAATCAATCAAGTACATTGTACGTTACTACCTTCGTAAAAGTTAATAACATATTCAGAAGTGAGATCACGAGTGATGTCCGTATATTCTGTGGTAATGACAGTAAAAGTGGTATTCTTGAAGATTTTGTAAAATAAATTGAATTACTTACAAAATTATTGATTTTTAAATCGCTGACAAAACCTGAACATTACAATATCAAGTAAAAATTTAAATTATTAGTCTGACATTTATTGTCAGTGTTAATAAACCTATCCATTATGATTAAGACCGATATAAAAATTTTTGAATTAAAAATATTTTTTTTTAATTTTGTTTGGCAGCAGAAAATGGATACATTAAAAATGTCGAAAAATATTTTTCAATGTAAAACGGGATAATTCGCGACTACGCCAAGTTCAAAACAAAAATATAAACAAAAAAAGAAACTGAAAATATATTTTATATCAACAAAGAGCTATATTAAAAACAGGAGATGGAATTTAAACACAAATTAAGAATGATCAAACCATCGAATTCATAGAAAAAATTATACCTCTGTCTACCATTTCTTCTTGTTCTCTTCGCGACTGTATAAAACATCAAATTTAAAAAGACCAAAGAACATATTTAACAGCCACAGATAAAAATTTAAACTAATTTTAGAAACAAAGTTTTAGAAACAAAAATTTAGAAACAAAGTTGTAGGAAGAAAGTTTTAGAAATAAAGTTTTAGAAACAAAGTTTTAGAAACAAAGTTTTAGAAACAAAGTTTTAGAAACAAAGTTTTAGAAACAAAGTTTTAGAAACAAAGTTTTAGAAACAAAGTTTTAGAAACAAAGTTTTAGAAACAAAGTTTTAGAAACAAAGTTTTAGAAACAAAGTTTTAGAAACAAAGTTATAGAAACAAAGTTTTAGAAACAAAGTTTTAGAAACAAAGTTTTAGAAACAAAGTTTTAGAAACAAAGTTTTAGAAACAAAGTTTTAGAAACAAAGTTTTAGAAACAAAGTTTTAGAAACAAAGTTTTAGAAACAAAGTTTTAGAAACAAAGTTTTAGAAACAAAGTTTTAGAAACAAAGTTTTAGAAACAAAGTTTTAGAAACAAAGTTTTAGAAACAAAGTTTTAGAAACAAAGTTTTAGAAACAAAGTTTTAGAAACAAAGTTTTAGAAACAAAGTTTTAGAAACAAAGTTTTAGAAACAAAGTTTTAGAAACAAAGTTTTAGAAACAAAGTTTTAGAAACAAAGTTTTAGAAACAAAGTTTTAGAAACAAAGTTTTAGAAACAAAGTTTTAGAAACAAAGTTTTAGAAACAAAGTTTTAGAAACAAAGTTTTAGAAACAAAGTTTTAGAAACAAAGTTTTAGAAACAAAGTTTTAGAAACAAAGTTTTAGAAACAAAGTTTTAGAAACAAAGTTTTAGAAACAAAGTTTTAGAAACAAAGTTTTAGAAACAAAGTTTTAGAAACAACGTTTTAGAAACAAAGTTTTAGAAACAAAGTTTTAGAAACAAAGTATTAGAAACAAAGTTTTTTTAAAACAAAGTTTTAGAAATAAAGTTTTTTTAAAAAAAGTTTTAGAAACAAATTTCTAGATACAAAACTTTAGAAACAGAAACAAAGTTTTAGAAACATAGTTTTTAAAACAAAGTTTTAGAAACAAAGTTACAGAACCAAAATTTTAGAAACAAAGTTTTAGAAACAGAAACATAGTTTTACAAACATAGAAACAAAGTTTTAGAACCAAAGTTTTAAAAACAAAGTTTAAGGAATAAAGTTTTAGAAACAAAGTTTTAAAAGCAAAGTTTTAAAAACAAAGTTTTAAAACAGTTTTAAAAACAAAGTTTTAAAAACAAAGTTTTAAAAACAAAGTTTTAAAAACAAAGTTTTAAAAACAAAGTTTTAAAAACAAAGTTTTAAAAACAAAGTTTTAAAAACAAAGTTTTAAAAACAAAGTTTTAAAAACAAAGTTTTAAAAACAAAGTTTTAAAAACAAAGTTTTAGAAAAAAGTCTTCTGTTAAAGTATTTTCCTCTTATAAATAGCTTTTGCTAAACCCTCCAATTGGCTCTTAACCAAGGAACTGAGTTTAAGTTTGATTTGTGTAATGGACGAAGCAAAACACCAAAGTGAATAAATATACCATGTTCATGCACACAAATTCATGCTGTGTATATTTATTCCATACTCTAGTAATCTAATAGAAAAATGATAAGAAAACTTGAAGATATGTAAGGTCAATAATTTTTTGTAATTTGTTGCCTTAAAATTTGACATTTGAAACTGGAATACCTATTTTACTTTACTTCTACATCTCTTCTCTTTTATTTTCGTTTTCTGTTTCATCAGATTTTTCTTCAAGTCAAGCTGCTTGTCATATTTAAATCTTGGAAGGTTAGTTACCTAATGAAGCCTGACGGTAGTGGTTTTGTGTGTTTTTATAGACTGTTCATTAATTCAACCTATTTTATTTGTTGTTGTGTAATTGACGTCGTTTCTCCTATTCGATCTCGTCAATCGTCTAATAACGATCTCAACAAAAATTCCTTGTGTAAGACGAATAAATCAAACCGACCCAGAAAACGATTATTAACGCATTTCATTTTATTAAACAATTTATTGGTCATCAACGAAGTAGTAAAGAGAAATTGAGAAATACCGCACTCCATCACTCCATTTTTCCCCATAATACATTTCAATTAGTATTTTTTCCTCGTCGTACTTCATTTGAATACAATCGTTACGTAAGTTCGAACCATTTGCTGTCAAATAAATTTCAAATAACACGATATTGATCTGTATATTTACATAGACCATATTATAATGTGTATTATGAGTAAGCTTGTCTTTTTTTCGCTTCTTAATAGATACCCTTACCCACACGTTTTCGAACTAGTTCGCCTACTTCAGAAATATGCATGGACACATTTTTTCTTCTTGAAATATGTTAAGTCTACTGTGTGGTAACTGTATACAAAGGAGTAGGTGCGGCTGACGGGCGTTTATTGACTCAATAAAAAAAATTAACGCTTTTAATATTAATTTGTCGATGAAAGGATTGATATTGTCGAATGTGTAATGTAATCAAATTTCTCCGTGACTTCTATTTTAACATTTCGGTAAGTAGTATAATTTCTATTGTTAAAAAAATTGTTGCATGAAATAAGAAAGTTTTACCACATTACTTCGTTCTTTCAAAGCACTTCTCGAATCAGGAGTGTATGGGAATGGGAAAGGTGACCAGTTGGATTCTGGAAAAGTGTTTGAAGGTGCATCCTCACTGAGAAACAATTTGTTAGCTATGGCCCAAGTTATGTAATTTCTATGTTTACAAATTTCAATATTATTTAACTATTAATATATTATAATTAAATTTTGTAATATGAAACTTGTTATTTTATCTATTTTTTATAGTGTTTTAAGTTCTAATATTTTTGGGAGTGGGTCAGGTTATAAAATAACTCGTATTACTTTGAAAAAGAATGTTGGGCACCACTATATTTAAAACTTACTAAACTTGACTATCGATTAGTGATAAAAATATAGAAAATCACTAACCATTAAGATATTATATTTAAACAAAGTTTTAGATAAGGTAGCAACAAATTCTAATTCACAGAGATTTACTTATTCAAATTTAGATGATTTATTGAAGTAAAAACTTATCTGTTGTAACAGTAGGTAGTATACAAGGAGGGATGATTTGCACGGTATTCTAGGCCTTCTTCAAAGGGACTCGAACGATACTCTTCGGACCGCACCAAACTCCTAGATATAAATCTTCATAAAATTAAATCTACAGAATCTTCCTTAGATGTAACTAAAACCAAACCTCTTGATATAGCTTGAAATAAACTTCTTAAGATGTAACTTCTACTAAACTTCTGAGATAGAAATCCCCATAAACAGATTAGATATATTTTGAATTAAACTTCTAAGATATGACTCGAAATGAACTTCTTCGATACAGCTTGAACTAAACTTCTAAACCGTCTAGATATAGCCAGGCTACAGGGAAAAGGTAAAAATACCAAGAAAGGAACTAGGAGATTTGCATAGGAAACAGATAAAATGCCTTTAACTAATAATTGAACAATTTAAACTATTAAGTGAATAGTTTCACAGAGACTAAAATTAATATGAAAAGGAAAAGTCTTATTTAACATATTTAAATATAGTAAAGCATATTATCTCTTCCAAACGAAACAATATATAATATTATACAAAACGTGTTATCCATGTGTTATTCAAGTTGAGGTTATGTTTCAAATTTTACATATTAATTAAGAAATCTTTGTAGAAAATATATATTTTCAATATATCGGTATTTAAACTTACTTTACAAAATCGATACGATAGATAAAAATGATTTAATACATCGGATGACCTAGATAATTTAAAATTGAAATCAACATGCTTCGTTGACAGATATAAATCGAAATGAAAATGAACTTTTGACGCAAGGCATAAACGACAAATGACATTAGAGTAGAGATGTTTGCGTCAAAATAACGAAAACGGTTCCAACTCTAGTTACATAATATTCATTCGGTAATAGCTACTGGCCAATGACTGTAAATATTGCGTACGTATCATTGATAACCATGAATTACATGACTGACAGTTTGTTCTAAGCAACGTAGTATTATTTAGTTTGAATTTGTCTGAATAGAGATAAGCGGCCTTTGTTGAGTCGAACTTAAATTCAAAAATGGGTGAGTATAATAATTCTGATATAGAATTTGACAATAATCCTCTTGAACTGACAAAATATGCAAACTATTTAGGTAAAAACTTGCCTATCATAAGTTATATTAAATATTTAATTTTGTTCAATGTTTCATTTTACTATATTCAACTCCTACTGTGTCTGTGGCCGTGGAGAAAGTACAGTCTGTTACTCTGTTGGAATTAAAATTTGATACTCGTAGTTTTTCACGCTAACATACGCTCTCGTTAAGAATCTTCCACGAGCATAAAAATTGTATTCTAAAATTGTTACAGAATATACTATTCTAGCTACCTAATAGAATTTTGTATATTCAATAGTTAATTAACATTTATTTCATATAACTTTTGCTAATTATTTACATTAAACTTGTAATACAATACCTACAATATAATATACAATACTTATTGTTTTGTATTAGGCATAGCCGTGCTTTCACAGCGAACATGTGGTAACTACGATATCCTCGCTATCGCTATGCTCTCTAGCTTGGTATCTCACATTCGGTTTGGCTAATATCCCACCACCATATCTTCTAATTCAAGTCGACGACTGGCTGTTGCCGTGTTGCCATTTTATTAACTTGTATACTAGTCTTATGCCTAATACGAAAAAATAAGCACTGTATATCTACACCAGTTTAAAATCATCCTCTTTTATTTGTAAGTCGCGTATCTACGACGTTGACAGCCAGGGTGTAAAATGGGACTGAGTGCCATTCAAGATTGAATTATTTATTAGCAATAAATAATAAATTCTTAATAATAAATAAATTAAAATTAAAAAAAATATATATGGTTAACATTAATAATGATTGGTAACTATTAAAAATAATGGAATGTAGGTTCTATTTATTTGCTAACTATAAAATATGGCTTTGCATTCTTCTTAAATTCAAAATTCTTCATTTAACGAAAAATCTCCCAAATAACTAAAGCTTATTTCTACCTTTTATTTATTTATACCTAATAAATAAAATCATTAATCCTGACCGCATAAGAGCTAATTTTCCTGTACCTACGTGTCTGGGAACCCAACTCAAAACCACCATACAACATAAATCTTGTAACAAAGTAATATTGATTTAAAATAGAATTATTTCTTTGACAACGTAATAACGATTAATATAAACTTTTATGAATACGAAATCCCAGCTCGGATATCATCCCTCACATAGTAAAAAATAATAGTATTTGATAAATTTGCTATACATACCAAACCCCGGAGAACTATTTAATTATTAAAAAATCAAATTCAATTCAGTTGTTTTCAAACTCAAGTCTATCCAGTATTATTTAAAATCCATTCGCTTCAATAGTATTCATCTTAATCAATAAGTGTCTCTACGTTTCAACGCTCTCTCTCCTATCCGACGTTCTACGTCTCGACGCTCTCTCTCCTATCCGATGTTCTACGTCTCGACGCTCTCCCTCCTATCCGACGCTTTACGTCCCGACGCCCTATATCCTATCCGGCTCTCTACGTCCCGACCTCTCTTATATACGAAACTTTGTGTCCCGACGCCCTCTCTACGTCCCGCCGTTCTACATTCCAACGCTCTACACGTACCGATGCTCTTTGTCCAGAAGCTTCTACATCCCGATGTCTCTGTTCAATTTTTCCACAGAAACACTTCCACGTATCAACAATATAAAAACGTCAAAAATAGATGGTGAGTTACGTCCCAATATGAATTTGCCGTTTTATTATACAAGTTCAAATTATTTAAGAATCTGGTCTACCGAAATGCCGATACACCCTCACTAATAGCCAATAAATTAACAGCTCAGCTGACTGTTGTAATTGAAACTCACATTTTACACAAATGTGCAGGGTTGGACTGTCTTAGACAATTATCTCTCAATCTTCACACCGTAGGTAGATCTGAATATAAGACGTAGTTGGCTGGTACTGATCTATCTCTATTCTAGTAGGACCACACGTTCCCCTAGGTCAGGCTAAAATATAAGGAATATCCGTCTGTTATTGTAACGACTGTATTTCAGTAAGCGCACCAACGAAACAAAGAATTATTAAAGACTGCAATTCTGAGGACGTTTGCTGTATATCCTCAAGAATTCTTTAAACAGTATATATATGATGATGGGAATACATTTCTCGGTATTTCAGGCCGAGGTATACGCAATTTTGCAATGTGCAAAAACGAACAATAAAAGAGCTGTCGGCACTTAAGGCCATATCGAGTCAGAAAGT